>VZTY01027827.1:168161-217182 GCA_013400935.1 Turnix velox
CCTGCCCATGGCAGGGGGGTTGGAACCCAGTGATCTTTAAGGTCCCTTCCAACCCGAACTATTCTATGATTTTATGATTCTTTCTGACCCAACCCATTCTATGATTATATTCATTAGCAGTGTCTAAAAATCATCTCTGCTGGAGCAGTGCAATGTCCATGCTGTGACACAGAAATGAGGATGGCAGGACAGCGAGTGACACCTCCCCCCATGATGTTGGTCCCTGTGTCACACCAAGCACGTGCCATACAACCCCTGCAGCAGTCCCAGCACTAACCCAGACACAAACAGCAGCTGTGCACTGTTTGGCACTTGGGCTGTGGTACAGTGTGTCCTGTCACACCCCACTGAGTGCACATGCACGTTCTCCCCATGACAACATCTGCCTGCAAAAGCAAACACCTCTGCAGGCACAGAGCCAGCCACAAATGCTTCTGAGGATGGGAAAATGCAGGTGAGCAGGAACATTATAAAGCAGCTGTAGAAGAGCATAGCCTCCTCCACATCAAACACTGGTGGAGACAGACATTGTGATCACCATCAAAGTTCCCCTCTCCCTTTTCTTTTGCCAAGTTTATTTATGAAATCTGAGGATGAAAGTGGGGTCAGACACAGGATCACAGCACAGCCCACAGAGGTGAAACCAGACAGTGGCAGCTATAACATTTGCAAACTGCCATGAGTGACACAGAAACATGAGCAAACTCATGTTATTTTAGGAATTCATCAGAGATTCATGTAGGCACAAAAAGGACAGATCTTCAAGGGGCAAAGGAAAAAGTAACTCAGCCTTTTTGGTCTCCTGTTGCTAAATACAATGAAATTACACTGGTTTACACCATTCTGCTCTTTATTTCCTCTCTGGATGTACTGGCACATGGAAGCAAAGCTGATCAGCAGCTCTTCTGAGTCTGTGAATTAAAACCCTCTCCCTGATTAAAACACAACCACACTTTGCACTCCCTCTGTCTCAGTCTCTGCCCACACTGCTGCTGCACCAAGACAAAACATGGACTTGTCTCCCATAAAGAATTTCCTCTCCAGCCCAGCATGGTGAGTGCTTCCCACCTTCCATCACACAAAGTGAAATAATTAAAAGAGAATTACTGGAATTCCCCAACATCTCCATCAGAGATCAGGCTTGGTCGGTTGGAAAATAACTAATCAACACCATTTGTTAACGTCACCGTTAAGTGACAAATGATTTTTTTTTTAAGGCTTAACACACCAGGCTTATTTTTCCTTCACTTCCAAGTTTGTTTTTGAACCTGCTAATTTAATTAAATCTCTGCTGTTGAGGAGCCATTAAAGGTGGCCAAGCATGCGAGGTACCTGCTGGGGTGCACCAGGTAATTAGGGGGGATGGGAGGCAGCTCAGGGAGAGAGGAGCAGGTGCCTGTGTTGCACCTGCCTTGGGGTGGTGAGACACTGAAACAGGTTTCTCCCTCCCTGGAGGTGTTTCAGGCCAGGATGAATGAGGCACTGAGCAACCTGGTGTAGTGGGAGGTGTCCCTGCCCATGACAGGGGGCTTGGAACTGGATAATTTTGAAGGTCCCTTCCAACCCAAACCATTCTATGATTCTGTTCTATGATTTATGGGGCTATGCCCCTGCAGAAGGAGATTTAGGGTATTTTAATACATTGTAAAGGATATTCCAAACTTTCCTGGTCCTAGGGCAGTGCTCTGAAATTATACCCTGCATGGATTTGGCCATAAATACATATCCTGGCAGCGTTTTTGCTTAATATATAAGTTCACTAAGTATCTCACTATATGCTAAAGGGTTTTGATCTTCTCATCCAAAGGAAAAAACCATCTGGAATTAGCCAGAAACACAAACACTGGAAAAAGAGCAGGGAGGGAGAAGAGGCATCACAGAGTGTCTTTTCCCTTCTGCCCTGACCAGGTATCCAAATTAACTACAGTTTCAACACTGGATGCCATCAAAAAATAAAAAAGCATATACATTATGTAAAACATAAATTTATTCTTTGCAAAGAGTGAAGAATTCACCTTGAAGACAGCATCCAAACCTTCCTGTAAAGCCCACCCATGAGCTTTGGCTTTTCAGAAGGAATTTGATGCATGCCATGACACAGCACTGCAGATTATGGCTTGAGGAATTCCCCTTCGAAGTTGAGTGAGAGACTGAGATCTGTTTGGTCCTGTCTGTCCCCTCACATTGTGCCTTGTGCCCTGAGAGCCACAGCCAGGGGATGGGAGATGCTCTGAGAGCAATTTGGTCCCCAGGTTTCAATGGACCAGCCTGTCCAACACCACATTCCAAGGGAAGGAATGCTTCTGAACTTCCCATCAAGAAGACCCATGGGTAGCTTTAAATCAAGGTCCATCTGATGCTGGGAGGAGCAAGATGGCCAGCAGGTACCTCATCTGGGAACATCCCACAGGGAAAAGTGGGGATGCACCACGTGGTGACAGGCAGCCTGCCCAAGGTGAATGTTATCCCAGAAGGACATTTGCAACTGGCTGCTTGTCCTCTTCCTCCTTGGCAGCAGGACCTCATCCAAAGAGCAGTTAGTAGGGAATGAGATGGGGTTTGTGCTGCCCCAAGACAACATTACGCAGGCAAAGACTGAAATTATCACATGCTCTCTGATAAATATACTGTTCTCCAGGGCCTGGGAGCTGCTTCATTACTTCTCAGAAGAAGCTGATGAGAGTGGAGCCGTGGCTCCTGCTGAGCAGAAAGGCAGACCACCTCCTGTGGCCCTTGCTTGGTGGGTCTGTGCTCATTGCTGAAACTGACAGTTCGTCCAGCTGTAAAAGACTCCTATTTCCCTACCAGTAGCCATGCTCCAGTTTAAAAACAGAGGAGATATAGCACTGCCACATTTGCAGTTGAAGCTGGGGTGTCCAAGGTGGTTTCCCATTACCACCAGCCTTGAGCTGCAGTAACTTACACCATATACTCAGGGCAGCATCCCTGCCCACTTGGACAAGAGATGAGGAAGTCCCCAGTGATGATGAAAGGCACCAGTCTGAGAGAGTTCTCTAGTGTGGACCATGGCCATGGGTGTTCCAATGGGGTCCAATTAAATGCTCCAGCAAGGTGTCAGTGTCTGTTTTCATGACAAACAAAGCAGAAAACCCAATGTTGTGTCATGGAAAATGGAAACAGGTCATCCCTTCCCCTGTCCAGTGGAAAGGAGAATTCCAAGGTGGTTTCCCATCACCATCAGCCTTGAGGTGTCCTCACTTACCCCATATACTCAGGGCAGCATCCCTGCCCACTTGGACAAGAGATGAGGAAGTCCCCAGTGATGATGTAAGCTCAGAGGCACCAGTCTGAGAGGGTTCTCCAGTGTGGACCATGGCCATGGGTGTTCCATCCAGGTCCATTCAATTCTAACAGCAAGGTGTCAGTGTCTGTTTTCATGACAAACAAAGCAGAAAACCCAATGTTGTGTCATGGAAAATGGAAACAGGTCATCCCTTCTCCTGTCCAGTGGAAAGGAGAATTCCAAGGTGGTTTCTCATCACCATCAGCCTTGAGTTGTAGTCACTTACCCCATATACTCAGAGCAGCATCTCTGCCTACTTGGACAAGAGGTCAGGAAGTCCCTAATGATGGTGAAAGCTCTGTGGCACCACGAGACACCAGTCTGAGAGGGTTCTCCAGTGTGGACCATGTCTTGGATGTTCTGTTGGGATCAAATTAAATCCTCCAGCAAGGTGTCAGTGTGCGTTTTCATGACAAGCAAAGCAGAAAACTCACCCTTGTGTCATGGAAAAAGGAAACAGGTCATCCCTTCCCCTGCCCAGTGGAAAGGAGAGTGGCTGTGCTGCTGTCAGGACAATGTCCCCTCCTTGCACCAGTGCTGGACTGGGCCCAGGCTCCTCAGGAAGCAAAGAGGGATCCAAAATGCAAATATAAATAGATGCTTTAAAAAGCACTGGAATATATACAAGCTCCAGCAGGAATGTGGGGAGCAGCTGCTGTTTTTCTCCTTGGCCCTCTGCTGAACGTACACAGGCACATTTTGTTGGTTGTAAATGTTTAGAGAAAACAGTTGCAATTAGACTCTTTGAGGACCACTTTGCATCAGCTGGGCACTGGGGGGAGAGCTGTGGTGCTGCTGAGCTGTGCACACACAGCCCAGGCTATTGAAGTCATGCTGAGCAGCCTGAAGGATGCTGAGCACAGCTCCTTTGCTCTTACATGCTGGTATTTCAGCATTAGTGACAAAGAGGGAGCACAAAGCAAGCTGTTGAAGAGATTGCTCTTGCCTCTAGTGAGAATATCCCTAAGCTACTCATGAATTCAGTCATCATCCCACAGAGAACCTCCAGCATTGAGGGGAAAAGTCTGCTGGTCCCACTGGCAGCAGCTTCAGCCCTTGTACTGCTCCACAGCTGCCTTTGTCTTAGCAGCTTTCCCTTTGTAGTTGGAAGACAGCAGATGTGGGCTGAAAGCAAAACTTCTAGGGCCAAGCAGCCTTGGCTGCTGCTGCAAAAACCCTCTTCTCATCTCTTATGTCCATCTCACCCATTGGAGAATCACCAGCCAGCTTAGGATAATGTAGCACTGGAAGCCAGAGACATAGAGAAGAGGGAAGGAAAGTCCACAGACTGATCTCCATAAAGGTTATAGAGACTGAGAGGCATATCATAGGCTCCTGTTTCCCCATGGACTTGTGTCCCTCAGTAGAACTCTACCATAGCTGAAGGTGAGATGCATCAGATGTGATCTCATTAGAAGATCCTTCCATCCAACAAGCTGAGAAGTAGCTGGAGATGTGAATTTGAGACAACAGGAAAGGAATTAAGAGAAGCAAGAGGAGAGAAGGGGAAAATAAAGCCGCCAGGGTCTGTAGCAGAGCATCACTGAAGACCTATGCATCCCTTCTTATGTCCCCAAACAGCTCTCTGCCCTACCATCTGAGGAGATAAAGCAACTCCAGCCCTTTTGGCCAAGGTTCTCCACAAAGAACACTACTCCCACCTCTTTTCCAGCTGGGACAAAGTCATGCAAAGCAGAAGACAAACACACTCTAATTGCAAGTGGCATCTCCTGCTGCGGGTGGGCTCTGGCCAGAGAAGTGTGACATTGTCTGGGGGCCCGGGTGCATGGTGGGCAGTGGCACAGAGGGATGGCGTGTCCCATCCCATGGCTTTGCTCCTGCTGCTGGGTAACAAGGGCTTAATGTGGAACAGGAGGCAGTGGGCTGTGCAGCAATCAGCCAGGAGCTAGCTGCCACCATCATCATCATCATTAAAGGTGCACAACTGGCTCCTGGAGAACAAAACACTCTGTCTGTCCCACCAGCCCTCCCAGGACAGATTTGGTGCTGGGCCAGGAGAGATGCAATCGTTGTTTTGATGGAGGCCAATTCAAAACAAGCCCTCAGGCAGTAATGAGGCTGGTTCAAATTGCCTGGGACTCCGTTTGTTCTCCTCTCAATTAATGCTTTTGGAGGAAGAATGCAAATTTTTCCCAAACTGGGTGATGAAGAGGGGGTGGGGATGGAGATGGAGACAGCACTGAGAGAGGGTGACTGGTTCATCAGAGGCAAGGATGAACCTCCAGCTCTTTGCATCCAACCCAGCTTGGCCTCTTGCACAGTAAAACAGTTTAATGTCAATGAGTGAGTTCATAATTAATAACCTTTAACTGTGTGTCATTAATGAGGCAAATTCCAGCCCCACCAGGCTACACCATGGCAGCTTTTATTGAGCATTAACTGCGTGCACCACGTGCTGCTCCCTGGGTTGCAGCTCTTCCAGCCTCAGCATGCGCAAAGGGTGGAAGCAGAAAGCTGGCTCTGTGGGGACAATTAGGTGACATCTCACAGCACCATCATGCCCTTGATGTGTCAAGCAGAAAGCCTGACAAGTCCTGATACAGAACTGGGTCATGGGAGAAATTTTTCTGTAGTTGGGATCTGAAGTACACTAAAGTTGAGTTTTTTTCCTTGCTGGCATGTGTGTTCCCACTGAGATGGGTGCCCACAGGCCACCTCCTGCCACCCATGTCACCATTCACTTGGTGTCTGTGCCACAGCACATGGCTGTTCCTCACTCCTCCCCTTTTCCTGGGGGTGGAACTTCTACCTGGTATTTCACCCTAAGTTTCATTTGTGCCAAGGGAGACCACATTGTGTGCTGGCCAAACTTATTTATCACTGGAGAAGACACATTTATCCTCTTTTATTGGTGGCTTTGCTTTGACAAAACAAATCCCCCATCTCCCATTCTCCCTTCCCCTCCCTCCTGGCTGAGCCAAGAGACTCTGAAACCTCCAGGGGACTTGCTTAGGGCAGGAGGCTGGATTCACTGGCACAGACAGAAGCACTTCTGGACTTGCACTTTTTATTTTTTAAGGACATTTTTGGGCCTGCAGGGTCTGAGTAGAGAGTTCTAGGATTGTAATTTGAATTTTTATATGCCCTGGCTGAGTGTGCAAGGGTACAATGAGGGCAAGTGTGCTTGGGTGGAATGGCTGGGACAGCAGGATGGAGGCACATGGGAGCCAAGCAGAGCTCAAGGCAGCAAGTGGGCTACAGTAAAGATAGTGGGATAAAAAGGGAAGAATAAGAAGCCTTGGTATGCTTTTGGGGAGAAAGATAAAGAACTGTAAATGGATCTCAACCACTTCATTTCTTAAAGTTTATTTTCTGAAATTTGTTCTCTGTTCTCTCCTTCACCAATGTTCTCTGCCCTCTGTACTTGGTGGTCATTTTCTAACTGGGCTTTTGGCTCTCCCCCCCATCCCCTCCCCATAGAAACCCCAGTTCTGCTGGATAATTTAAATTCTTATAAAATATTGAGGATTAAGACCTAATGGAAAAAGAAAAAAATCCTAAAATAAATATTTTATGGCTCTGAAAAGCTCCCAAACTCCAGCAAGGAAAGCTGTTAGATATTGCTGTGGTTTTTCTTTTTTTTTTCTTTAAAAAAAAAAAAAAAAAGGAAAAAAAAGGAAGAAAGTTTACTGCTTGGAAAAACTCATTAACTAATTTATTTATGACCCCAGTGGCCAGGGGCAGCAGACTGTTATGAGGGGAAGGGACTGGTGCTGGAAAGTTTTTAGAAGAGAAGCAGAAGGAACAGATTTTGCCCCCTTAAAGATGTCAAATGCTGTCTTTAGTGACATTTTTGCTCCAAAAGCCACATTTTAAAATCCAGCGCCTGTGAAAGGCCAGCCCTTGTCAGTAAGATGCTCAAACAGGTTCAGGCTCCTTGTAGAGGAAAGCTGAGTGCTGGGCACAGGCTGGGGGAGCTTGCATGGGGCCAGGCATGGCTGGAATAGCACAGTAACCTCCTAGTGACATCTATATGTCCCTGCTGGGCACAGGGAGTGAAGGTCACAGCCACTACCTGAGGTTCCTAGGGAAATGTCCACATCTAGGTGGTAGAATCCATCCTTGTGTACTTGAACATGAAGATCTAGGGATGGGATAATTTTCTGCTTGAACTTGTTAGTGTTGCCACTAGATTTTTAAAATCTGTCGTGAAAAATCTCCTTCCTTTGCCACCCCTTGGCTAATACCAAGCCTTTCCCTGTCCTCATCACAGGCTGAGCAAAGGAGCAAGTCCAAGAGGTGACAGCACCAAGGAGAGGACTAGAAAGGTTTAAGAAGTGCCATAATTAGGATCAGCCCATTTTTAATTCTTATCTAATGAATGAGGATCTCTGTATGGATGGATATGAACCCATTTCCTTGGAGGGAGTTTCCAGCTATGTGGGAAACATGGGTTTTCATGGATCATCCTGCAGGAGAGCAGCCTCTTCAGTGGCTCCTAATAGCATCCCCCATGGGATGGCAGCTGACTGAAAAATGGCAGCTAGGAAACCCCAGGAGAAGGAAAGTGGAGGATATTCCCATTATCTGCAGGGACATACTGTAGAGAGGATTTCTTTTAAAAAAAATTTAAAAATTATTATTTTTAATATCTGTTCAGAAAGACCTGGTTATAAAGGGGAAAACTGTTTGGCTCATTATCCTTCAACTACTGAAGGGAATGATTTGGGTAAAATGGAGGAGACTGAAAACGCAGATTATATTCCAGTCCACTATGCTACTTCAGCTTTTCTAAATCTGTATATTTAAGACTGGCAGGAATATTTTTGAATTTATTCTGACATCTGTGGACAGCGTGAACTGCTTCATTATGGAAAGGACTTTTCAAAAGCTGGACACTTTATCCCCCTGTTTTGCTCTTTGTAGCAATAATCTCCGTGTGCCTCCTACCCCTGAGCTGATTTTTTCATTTAAAAAAAAAACCCCATCAGTCTGGCTTTTGAAAGGAGACTGCCCTACCCAGATGCATCAGACACTAAAACCCAAGCAGGGTACAAGGAATGAAGGTTTTTTTGTGGTTAGAAAATACTCAATAAGAAATAATATTGAGAGAAAGCTTAAAAATTATTTCACAAAGTTAAACTGAAATTATGAAAATGCCCCAGAGGAAGAACACAGATGCTCTACAATCAGATAGAGGGTTGCAACATTAGGCAAGTACCTCCTTCCATAGTCACAGGATGCAAAACTTGTGATAAACTTTCTAAGTTTTCCACAAAGCTTTCCAGAGAAAGGGAGAAGTTTCCTCTATTCACTCCCCAGTTCCTCTTCTGTGCTGCAGAGACCAAATTAACACTGGGGTTTTCTTCTTGTAGTATGATGGCACCAACCAGTCACTGATTTCCTACAACATTTCTTTGTTGCTCTGCTCCTCTTCTATAGACCAAACACCTTGACCTTCCCAACACTCCACTGATGTCCAGCCTCTAACTTGTCTCGTTTTTCTGACAGTAGCAGTGTGTGGGGCACAGTGTTTTGGACAAGACCTCAAAGGTGTTAAGGAAGCAAAGAAAAATTATTTTCCTACATCTCTGAATGAGATTTGAATGAGAATTGGCTTCATATTGCAACACTGGTCCATGTTTAGCTTGCAATCCACTTTTACACCACGCTGTTCTTTGCCCAATTAACTTTGATGAGGTGCTTGCACATTTGTATTCTTCTTAAACACACTCTTCTACAGTTTCCACTGAACGCTGCATCCCCAGATTCCTAATCAGGTGAAGGGCTTGTTAACACTGCTTTTGCTCTGATAAGGTCTTGTCAACCAAGCATGTACCCAAATTACATCTTTCAGACGGTGATTTCCTCCAGACAGTACTGTCCTAAGTCATGAGAGCATCAATCCAAACACTGTCAAAAAGACTTCAGATTCAAAAGCCATCACACATCTCTCTTGGCTCTTACTCCAAAGGAGGAAATTAAATTAATTTAACATGTCAGCACACATTTAGGGAAAACTCAGGGGTATTTTTAACGTGTGAGAGCTGTTGTTTGGTTGTTTTGCAGTGCACAGAGCACTATTCTAAGTAGATCTGCTCCACTAAACTCAGGATAACTCAACAGACTGCTGAAACACTGACAAATTTGTCTCATGAAGATAAGATCTACATACATCTCAAAGAGAGAAGTTCTTGCTAAAACTCAGCTGGCTTCAGAGTCTGTCAAACTCAAACACCAGAAAGTTTTCAACAGAGCTCTTCAGCTGCTCTCCCTCCATAGTTTACCTCAGTCTTTTCCATTTATCTCCAAAATCCAAACAGCTTAATACTTATCTCATATGAAACCTAACAGAGAGTTTACATTTTTTTTCCCCAAGAGAGACTTAAGTTCATCAATTTTGTTGCTGCTTTTCAGACACTCACTTTGCAAAGTGACCTCAATATCAGAGTTGAGTTATGGACATAATGTTACTGCATTTGCTGTTACCTCAAAGCATATTTTGCTGATGTTTGGCTCTATTTCCCTTTCTTTTCCCTTTATCTGAAATGTCACGTCCTTCTGATTCCTGTTCATTACATCTTACATCATTATTAGCAACTTGCATTTGTGAGATTTTGCTTTTCATGTATAGCCCGAGTGAAGTTCATTCTGCAGCAAGTTACTTTATGCCTCTGGAAACCCATGAAAAGATTTCTGAAAGCCAGACTTGTCCTTTATCAGCTGCACAACTGAAGGATCAAATGTAATTGAGATGGAGAGAGGTGATTTTGCCCCTCAGCCCTGCTTTTGTGAGGCTCCACCTGCAATACTGCATCCAGCTCTGCAGCCCTCAGCACAGCAAGGACATGGACACGTTGCAAAGGGTCCAGAGGAGGTCACAAGGATGATCAGGGATGGGAGCACCTATCCTGCAAGGACTGGCTGAGATAATTGAAGTTATTTAGTCTGGAGAGGAGAAGGCACCAAAGAGACCTTATATCTTCCTTCCAACCTGAAGGGGCTACAGGAAAGCTTGGGAGGGGCTGTTTGTCAGCCCATGGAGCAACAGGGCAAGGGGCAACGGTTGTAAACTACAGCAGGGCAGAGTTAGATGAGGCTGAGAAAGAAATTCTTCCTCATGAGGGTGGTGAGACCCTGAAGACATCCAAGGCCAGGCTTGCTGAGGCTCTGAGCAACCTGATCTAGTGCAAGATGTCCCCTCTCTGGAGGNCACTCCACTGATGTCCAGCCTCTAACTTGTCTCTTTTTTCTGACAGTAGCAGTGTGTGGGGCACAGTGTTTTGGACAAGACCTCAAAGGTGTTAAGGAAGCAAAGAAAAATTATTTTCCTACATCTCTGAATGAGATTTGAATGAGAATTGGCTTCATATTGCAACACTGGTCCATGTTTAGCTTGCAATCCACTTTTACACCACGCTGTTCTTTGCCCAATTAACTTTGATGAGGTGCTTGCACATTTGTATTCTTCTTAAACACACTCTTCTACAGTTTCCACTGAACGCTGCATCCCCAGATTCCTAATCAGGTGAAGGGCTTGTTAACACTGCTTTTGCTCTGATAAGGTCTTGTCAACCAAGCATGTACCCAAATTACATCTTTCAGACGGTGATTTCCTCCAGACAGTACTGTCCTAAGTCATGAGAGCATCAATCCAAACACTGTCAAAAAGACTTCAGATTCAAAAGCCATCACACATCTCTCTTGGCTCTTACTCCAAAGGAGGAAATTAAATTAATTTAACATGTCAGCACACATTTAGGGAAAACTCAGGGGTATTTTTAACGTGTGAGAGCTGTTGTTTGGTTGTTTTGCAGTGCACAGAGCACTATTCTAAGTAGATCTGCTCCACTAAACTCAGGATAACTCAACAGACTGCTGAAACACTGACAAATTTGTCTCATGAAGATAAGATCTACATACATCTCAAAGAGAGAAGTTCTTGCTAAAACTCAGCTGGCTTCAGAGTCTGTCAAACTCAAACACCAGAAAGTTTTCAACAGAGCTCTTCAGCTGCTCTCCCTCCATAGTTTACCTCAGTCTTTTCCATTTATCTCCAAAATCCAAACAGCTTAATACTTATCTCATATGAAACCTAACAGAGAGTTTACATTTTTTTTCCCCAAGAGAGACTTAAGTTCATCAATTTTGTTGCTGCTTTTCAGACACTCACTTTGCAAAGTGACCTCAATATCAGAGTTGAGTTATGGACATAATGTTACTGCATTTGCTGTTACCTCAAAGCATATTTTGCTGATGTTTGGCTCTATTTCCCTTTCTTTTCCCTTTATCTGAAATGTCACGTCCTTCTGATTCCTGTTCATTACATCTTACATCATTATTAGCAACTTGCATTTGTGAGATTTTGCTTTTCATGTATAGCCCGAGTGAAGTTCATTCTGCAGCAAGTTACTTTATGCCTCTGGAAACCCATGAAAAGATTTCTGAAAGCCAGACTTGTCCTTTATCAGCTGCACAACTGAAGGATCAAATGTAATTGAGATGGAGAGAGGTGATTTTGCCCCTCAGCCCTGCTTTTGTGAGGCTCCACCTGCAATACTGCATCCAGCTCTGCAGCCCTCAGCACAGCAAGGACATGGACACGTTGCAAAGGGTCCAGAGGAGGTCACAAGGATGATCAGGGATGGGAGCACCTATCCTGCAAGGACTGGCTGAGATAATTGAAGTTATTTAGTCTGGAGAGGAGAAGGCACCAAAGAGACCTTATATCTTCCTTCCAACCTGAAGGGGCTACAGGAAAGCTTGGGAGGGGCTGTTTGTCAGCCCATGGAGCAACAGGGCAAGGGGCAACGGTTGTAAACGAGAGCAGGGCAGAGTTAGATGAGGCTGAGAAAGAAATTCTTCCTCATGAGGGTGGTGAGACCCTGAAGACATCCAAGGCCAGGCTTGCTGAGGCTCTGAGCAACCTGATCTAGTGCAAGATGTCCCCTCTCTGGAGGTGTTTAAAGCCAGGCTGGACAAGGCACTGAGCAACCTGATCTAGTGAGAGGTGTTCCTGCCCATGGCAGGGGGATTGGAACTCGATGATCTTTAAGTTCCCTCCCAACACAAACTATTCTATGTCCCTATGTCTTTGAAGTCCCCTTCCAGCTCCACACATTCTATTATGACACTAAAAATGGATGGTGGAAGATTGAAGTCTTAAAAGTGTTGACTTGCTTTAATTACTTTTAATTAATACTTTTGCTTTTTGCTGAAGACAACTAAGGTGCAAATGTCTCCTGGAGTTGACCCCAGCATTGTGCCCAAGAAACTTGACTCTAAGAATAAAGGCTGTTTCTTTGCAAAGACACAATGCAGTGGCCACAGGATTTTATTTCTATCAACAGTAAATCATGTGTCTCAGTCTTAAGAAGTACTTTTATGGAGCAAATTTTCAAAAAAAATATATGATGGACCAGCTCCAAAAGTTGTGAAAGGCCTCTCAGTTTCCCTTGTGCTAGCAAACCACCATAAAAATATATACAGAGTTGAGACAAAGTTGACAATTTTTCCTAACAAGTAAAGAAAACACAGTGCACTCAAATCCAGCAATAAGAAATGCACAAGTTTCATACAGGTTTTGGATCTGATCCACAGCTAAATTAAAATGTTTTAAACCCACTCCTTCCTATAAGAAGGCACAGACCTTCAAGATCTATTTTTATGCAGCAAAATGAGGATGATAATAGTTTGGGAACAGTTTGCCACGAAGGGGAACTGACAGCAAGTTCCCCAAAATACCTGTTGAAAGGTGGCAGCCTCCCCATTGGGGTGCAGGAGGCTGATGGAAGTGTTTGACCTTCCTCTGGAGAGAAGCGGAGGAGGTTTCTCACCAACCTTTCAAACAATGTCAAGTCTGTCAATTTTGCAGGCTCTTTAATTTTTTCCAGCTGCAAATCAATCATCTTATTAACTCTTCTCTAACGTCTCCCACTGAGTTATCTGGGACTGGCAGCTCGACAAGCTGAGGGATTTTTTTTTTTAATTTTTTTTAGGCAGAGCCGAGTGAGAATAAAGTTCCTCTTGTGCCTTGCTGTGATGTCATGAGCACTCACTCCTGGCTCTCTCTGCTCCTCTCTCACAAAAGCCTCCTTCTTTGCCCACAGCAATTATTCAGCTATTAAAGCACATTACGTTAGGTTTCTTATTTTAAGGGTGATATCACTCTCTGCTTTAATGTCCAGCCGATGGAGCAATTTGCACCAACTTCCCCTGACATGGTGTTGCTGCTCCAGTCCCCAGGTTATGTTCCTGCCTGCATAAAGCTGCTATTGATGGGATCTCCATTTGGAGGAGGCAGAAGGGGGCTGTGACTGATTTAAACACAGAAGTATGCAATGTTATGTACTCACTTCTATGAAGCAACATTACCAGAGCTACCATTGAGCCCTGCTTCAACAAATCTTCAAACCTTTCATAGAATGGTTTGGGTTGGAAGGGACCTTCAAGATCATCTATGCCATGAGCAGGGACACCTTCTACTAGACCAGGTTGCTCAATGCCTCATGACTTTCCTCCATGACTCTTCATTTTGACAGCTCAGGTGGATGAAGCTCATGAGCCCCAGCCATGTGTAATCACATGCCTCTGTATGGACATTTTTAGAATGATAGAATAGTTAGGGTTGTAAAGGACCTTAAAGATCATCGTGTTCCAACCTCCCTACCATAGACAGAGACACCTCCCACTAGATCAGGCTGTCCAATGCCTTATCAATACCTCCAGAGAGGGGGCATCCACAACCTCTCTGGGCAATCTGTTCCAGTGTTTCACTACTCTCACTGTAAAGAATTTCTATTTTATATCCAGCCTGAATCTACCCCCTTCCAAATTACATCCATTATTTCTAGTCCTCCCATCACATATCTTATTAAAAAGTCCTACCCCAGCCTTTCTGTAGCTCCCTTCAGGTATTGATAAGTTATATGTGAGGTCCCCCCTGAGCCTTCTCTTCACCAAGCTGAACAATCCCAACTCCTTCAGCCTGTCTTCATAAGGCAGTTGCTCCAGCCCTTTGATCATCTTCATGGCCTCCTCTGGACCTGCTTCAACAGCTCAATGTCCCCATCACCCATCCCAGGCCAGACCAAGACAGTGCTGCTCCTACCAGTCCTGCAAAACCAGGCAGCCAGGTAGGAGAAGAAGAAGAAAACATGCAAAGGGGATTTTCATCCTCCCAGCAAAGAGCTGCCATGAGTGATCCAAAGAAGGTTCACTTGGAGCCTGCACCTCAGCACACATACATGACAGAAAGGTATCATTAGCAGGAATTTACATCATCTTCCTAGCCAGGAAGATATGTTCAAATGCCATGGGGATGATTAAACACCCAGAAACAACTTGAAAAAGAGTGATCTAAAATTGTTGTGAGTGGAACCAGTCTCCCAACTGTTAGAATCAAAACTGTACAGCAGAAGAGCCAAAGTACCCACATAGACAGCAGCTTAAACCCTGAATTTGCAGGCAGAGTATGCACAGAGTAGCTTCATCAGCTCAAGCAATTCACTGCCATGGACAGCAGTGCCAATACAAAGAGCTTCTGCTGCTGCAGATCACTTTGGTGATCTGCTCTTTCCCTCTCTTCAACCCATCACCATCCACAGCACTGCAAGCATCACTGTTCAGAGTGCAGTTTGTGATGTACATCAAGTTGAGGTTGTGGTTTTGAAGACTACGCTGATTTTTTAAGTCCTAGCTGGCTAAAAATAGCAGAAGCCAAAGAGAAACAAGCACCTACTGGAATAAAAAAGATATTCAACCAGACATTTGGAGTCTATTTGTCCCTGGAGATTGCTTTTCACTGCCAGATGAGGAAACTGGAATGACCAACTGACTCCATTAGCCTCTGCTAAGCTGCACAGACCACTTCATGTCTCAGTAATGCTCACAGTGAATTTTATCCAGCCAGTTTTTGTCAGGCAATCTTGGAGTGCAGCAGGACAGTGGAGAGAGAGCCTGAAATTTGAGGGTTTCCCTCAAGTATCCAACTGAGAAGAAAATTCATTAGGTGTTATGAAATACTTGGACAATGTAGGGATGCCTCCAGTGAGGAAGCCAGCTCTGACTTTGCAGGAAATAGAGCAGAAGCAGCAGAATGGATGATGAAACCTGGGAAGGATTTAGTTGTGGTTAGTATGTAAAAGAAGCTCAAGGAGAAAATTACTAAAAGGGAAAAGGTGTTGCAGGAGAAAATGGCAAAGAAAAGCTTGACAATCTGCAGGGACATGCATTGGGAAGGGACTCATGGGACAAGATACTCTGGATTAACAAGGTTACAAGGTGTAACCTAGATGTTGGATCAATCATATGACAAGGGACATCCAAGCAGAAGATTTTGGTCTGTGTTCACTCCCTCACACAATACTCTAGAGTCTTAGGATCCTTGTAACTCATTCCTACTGGAGCAGGACATGAGGCAGCCATTTGGCAGCACACAAGAGTGGTGCAGGAAAAAATTGGAGCAGTCTGTAAAGCTGAGTAATGCTCTCAACTGTTGACTGTCTGGAGCTCTGGAGAGCACAGTCTTGTGGCTCAGAACTGCTGCCCCATGTAGGCTGCCCTGATGGGAACATTAATGACCACACATAGACATGAATTGTTAGTCAGTTCCCATAAATAAAGTTCAGTGAAGTGATACATCACTCCTAGGGACTTTATCTTTGGCAAAAAATCTGAAGGACTTCAGGTTGTGGGGTCTTCTCCATGGTTTCCATCTACATTGGCACTACCCACTGTAGGATCACTTCTGTGTGACAGCAGCAGGGCTCTGGCTTCTCTCACTGCTGGGATGAGCAGCCTCTTTACAACACACTTTTCTACTAATTGTGTGAATCACTATGGAGGGCAAACTGACAGAAATTTTCATTGTAGAAGAGCCCCATCAAGGAAGAGGAACCTCCTGCCAGACTGGTTGTAACACCTCTTGGCTCTGGGCAGCAGCCAGCCCCGCCAGCTCCTTGCAGCTCAAAGCAAAAGTGGAGGAGGAGAAAAAATGTGCAACTAAAGAGGTTTTAGTGGCAAAAATGTGCTTCAGTCAAACTTCTGTGGGCCTCCCTGGATAGTATTGGTTAAAATTTGATAATAATTTGCCCAAAAATTCCAAAGAGGCAAAAGGGAAAAGCTGAATAAGGAAAAAAGTGTATGAGGCAGGATATTTCTAATGATCATCAAGCTTTGATGTAATTCATATAAGTGCAATGGTGAGGGGAGATGTTCCCTGCTGGCACTTTGGTGCAGGGTGGGCTTAGGTGAAATAACCCTGGAGAGACACCCTGGGCTGTATTTCAAAGGACAGTGAAAGCTAAACACAAATAAACCTCTTACAGAGGGAATACTTGATAAAGACACATCAGTTTACAGACAAGATGCCCCAGCCATGGGGCTCCCCAGGGACAAGAAACAAGATTTTCTCCTTCTTATGAGCTTACCATCAGGATGCCAAAGGCCAAGCAGAAAGCTGCTCACACCCAGGCTGACTTCTGATACAAGGACAAGTCAAGGACAGTGCAGCGAGATCCCATATTAATGGAGGCAACTTCTTTCATATTGGCAGAGACCTCTCTGCTGCACACCTTCTGATCTATCAATGCCAGCTATTCTTAAAGCAGAAAATCCAATATTTAAGATGCTGAGGTACTGTAAGAGGGTAGCCAGAAGGGCTATTGGAGTCTCCAACCCCAGAGACATTCAAAGCCAGGCTTGATAAGGCTCTGAGCAACCTGACCTACAGCAAGAAATCCCTGCTCACTGCAGAGAGGGGTGGACTAGCTGCACTTCGAAGGTCTTTCCAATTTAACTCAGAATTCTGCGATACTGTGATTCCTGAATAACACCATGGATGAAGACTGTGCAAGGTCCTGCACCTGGGTCGAAGCAATCCCAAGCACAAATACAGGCTGGGTGGAGAGTGGCTTGAGTGCAGCTCTGAAGATAAAGACTTGGGAGTGTCAGTTGATGACAAACTCAACATGAGTCAGCAGTGTGTACTCACAGCCAAGAAGGACAACCAAATCCTGGGCTGCATCAGGAGGAGTGTGACCAGCAGGTCCAGAGAGGTGATTTTGCCCCTCTACTAGGCTCTGGTGAGACTCCACCTGGAGTTACTGTGTCCAGTTCTGGAGCCCACAACACAGGAAGGACATTGAGCTGTTGGAGCAGGTCCAGAGGAGGCCACGAAGATGGTCAAAGGGCTGGAGCAACTGCCCTATGAAGACAGGCTGAAGGAGTTGGGGTTGTTCAGCCTGGAGAAGAGAAGGCTCAGGGGAGACCTCAGAGTAATTTATCAGTACCTGAGGGGGTCCTACAGAAAGGCAGGGGAAGGACTTTTTAATAAGATATGTGATGGGAGGACCAGAGGCAGTGGATGTAAATTGGAAGGGGGTAGATTTAGACTTGACATAAGAAAGAAATTCTTTACAGTGAGGGTGGTGAAGCACTGGAACAGGTTGCCCAGAGAAGTTGTGGATGCCCCCTCAATCCCTGGAGGTGTTTAAGGCCAGGCTGGACAAGGCACTGAGCAGCCTGATCTAGTGGGAGGTGTCCCTGCCTTTGGCAGGGGGGTTGGAACTCTATGATGTTTAAGGTCCCTTCCAACCCAAACTATTCTATGATTCTTAACTATCAGAATCTTACAAAGCATTTGCAGGACACGCCTATGGCATGTCTACTGAAGCAAAGCTGCTCCCTGTAGGTGGAAAGGGAATTTCTCCATGATTTCTGAGGTCCAAGAGCGTGCTGGGCAGTAGACTACCACCAAAACTGGTAGTTCATTAGAAAAGCTATTAAAGTCTGTATTAAGCATGCTGATGACTAGAGGACATCAGGTTTCTCAGTGAGACCTCAACACCTTTTTTTCCTGCTGTAATGTTCAGCAGCTCTGAAAAGGTGGACCTCGACTTCTGAAGGTCTTTTCTAGGCTTGCTCTAACACACAGGGTTAATGACAAGGCAAGTGATTGTCACTGGATGCCATGCAAGGTAAGTCTTTCCATCAGCTAAGAAGAAATAAAAACACACACTGGAAAAGAAACAAAATAGTTACTCTTAAATCCTGGAGAAATCCAGGTAGTAATTTACAGGGTGCAGGGAGGCTGCTGCACAAACAATGTTTTCAGAGTATTGTTTGTCTTGGAGAAGAAGCCCTCATAAATCTGCAGCTTATGCCGCTGCAAAAATTATCTCAGCTAATTTCAGGCCCAAACTAATTAATCAGCACTTGTTGCCACATTAATTAGCCAAGAGTGACCTCAGATGTATTTGGCCTTTTCCGGCTATTTAGCACTAATGGGAGAGTGTGCACCTGAGGCAAAACCTAGGAATAAATAGAAGTGAAGTCTGTTTCCAGCTGGGTAAATAGAGCCCAGACTGCCCAGTTCCTTGTGAAATCAGCTCTGCCCCAGCCTTGCCCCTCTCCCTCTGCTTTCTGGCCTTGAGGAACATCTATGGGGCTCTGGGCTTCAAACTCAGCCTTTGCAATGGGTTATTTATGCAATGGTGGCCTTGAAAAACGTTCCAGCTTTGCCATTGGTGAGGAAGTGGGTTTGTCTGACCTCAAGCAAATCCCACAGAGCATGAAGGCAAGAAATGGAAACACAAGTCCATCACCCTCCCCCCAACCCAACCCTCCCCCTGCCTAACCAACTGGGGGGGGTCAGCAGGCCCCCCAGCCTTTCTCCTCTCACCGTGTCCCCTTGAAAATGCAGCTCACCAGTGATGTCCTGCAGCACAGACACCAGAAGGAGCATCCCACAGGGGGGCAAATGGTGGCTGCTGCCCTTCTCCACTGGTGTTAATTAGGAGATGGGGTGGAGGGGGCTGATTTGGAACAGCTGGGGAGGGGAGGAGTCTCCAGTGGAGCCCATGGGTGTGGGATTTGGGGGAAAACGGGCTGGAAAAGGGCTGGTGTGGGGCAGAGGCAGGAGAATTGGGAAAAGAGGGGTGTGTGGAACCTGCCTAGAGGCAAACTGGGGGGAAAATGGAAGGACTTGGGTGTTCTCCATCAGGGTGGTGAGACACTGGAACAGGTTGTCCAGAGAGGCTGTGGATGCCCCATCCCAAGAGATACCAAGGCCAGGCTGGATGAGGTTCTGAGCAACCTGATCTAGTGCAGGGTGTCCCTGCCCAGGGCAGGGGCACTGGAACTGGATGATCTTTAAGGTTCCTTCCAACCCAAACTATTCTATGATTCTAAGAGGGGAAAGCTAGCAATTCATCCTCATTTGAAGTACCCTTTGCATGTACACAGCCAATTCTTGCTGGCCTTCCAAAATTAGATGGTCTTTTCTTTTTCAGATTAAGGAATCTGTTCTTCCCCCTCAGAAAGCTGCTTCTAGATGAGGGCATGAAGATGGATTACATGAGCCAGTAGCTCAAGCTAAGTAATTGACTAAAATAAAGTACCTGAGAATATACAAAACTCAAGAATATTATTCCTATGGATCTGTTATTGTATATAGGTCTAACATGTATTTTTAAATATCCTTTTGTCTTCTAATTTTTAATGTGCTTAAATTTGCAGTTCTCTGATAGGAAAAGGAACATGGTTATAGAATCATAGAATGGTTTGAGTTGGAAGGGACCTTAAAGATCATCTAGTTCCAAACCCCCCTTCCGTGGGCAGGGACACCTTCCACCACACCAAGTTGCTCAGTGCCTCATCCAGCCTGGCCTTAAACACCTCCAGGAAGGGGGCAACCTCTTCCAGCATCTCACCACCCTTACAGTTATCCCCATGTCACAAATGAGGTGACTTGACCAAGGTCTTAGGAGTGACCATACCCATCCCATCATCATGAACTCAGCCTTCCTGGCCACTGTGCATGTAAGACTGTGTATAATCACAAATAACTGAATCAAACAGGCTAAAAAAAACCCAAACCCCAACACTCTTTTCTATCAAAGCTCATACTGGGGGTCCCAAAGGCAATGCATCCATCTCTGAACATGTTCCTCTACCTTGGAGATAAAGCTGGAGCCTCACCAGTCCCATCTTGCTCATGTGTAAGCAAATTACTTTGCTAAATTTCTAGACTAAAGAAACTCTATGGATTTTTGAAATATTTATTTAATCTACTGGATTTTTTTCATTCTAAAGAAGTTGCTGTTCCTACTCTGAACTGTTCCAACAAGACACCACTTTTCCTACTTTCCCCACGTCCCTCTGACTCCTACCAACTTGCTTTAAGAACCCCTTTCAACTGAATCATACCCAGCTGAAATTGCTTGTTGGTGCTCTTAAGCACCCATTAACATTTCAAAACAACTGTCTGAAAATCCCAAATCTCTCTTGAGTCACTTCCAAGGAACTTTTATGAATCATGGCTTGTATCATGCCACACCATTCAGCAATACATAGAGTGGAAGAAAGATATCAATGGGCATGACCAGTCTGTAAAACATACAAGTGAAGAATAACAGTGAAATGTTGTGAAGTTTGCAGCTGGGGATGTAGAAAGCCTTAGGTGAGGAGATGGTTGCTACTTAAAGGCTGTTTTGTTTCCTACAGCTCTTTTGAGCCTGCAAAGAATGAAGTATTCAGTGTAGGAAAGGGAAATATTTTCCAAAAATTGAAGTCATGCATCTTAAGAGTAGCCTTATCTCTGGAACACGACCTTATTATGCATAATAATTCAAAATAAGAACAAATGATGCTAGTCTCTCTTGGGATCACATCAGAACATGTTATGTTTTGAACTGAAGCTTGTTTGAAACCAGTCACTAAGGCATCTGTAAGAATTCTTTAAGGATTTCTTCAAAAGTGATGACTTTAAAAGCAGTGTTTCTTTTAACTACTTCCCTCTTCTAACCCCTCTCAGCTCATTATTTTGGCATCACAAGATGCAAAGAGAGGGCTCCTTGCATTTCACACATTCTCTCTAAACAAATGGAGCTGCCCTGCTGCTTTTGGAAGAGATGATTATTTTGTTTATAAATTTAAAAAGTGCTAGCTTAACTGCCTCTGAGACCTAACTACCTCCAGCACTAATGGCAGAACTGGGGAAAAGCAAAATGGAACCTCCCTAAATCATCTCTTCTGACCCGTGCACAAAACTCCAAGTGATGTTCTCAAGCTCAGATCTGGCCTTTGGGGTGAGGACTGTGGGAGAGGAGTGTCTGAAAAATCTCCATACCCTTGTCTGAAGTCAAAAGCATCCCATGAAGGCTTCAAGAGCATCCCGTGAAGGTTTCAAGAGCAAGTGAGGTCAGCTAACATGGGTGGAGGACAACTCCTTCCTCGTACCTTGCTCACATGTATTACACTTTGGTGCCTTTCACCACAGGTTAGTAAAGATGCATTATACATGAGCAGCCACCACTTGGTGTTGTTAATGTGGGGTAGAGTTACCCAGGAGCAGCAGGTAGAGCTGAAAGCTGAAATTGATCCCAGCCTTTGTCATTCCACCTCATAATAGAGAGGGCTCAGACTGTGCCCTGATGGCTCTAGCTTTTATTTTGGGCTGCCCTGCTGTAGCAGGTCTTCTAGAACCTGAAAGGGGGCCTGCAAGAAAGATAGAGAGGGAATTTTTGCAGGGGAATGTAACAATAGGGTGAGAGGGAACAGTTTTGAACTGACAGGAGATGTAGATTAGATCTGGGGAAGAAATTCCTTGCTGCAAGGGGGTGTGAGCCCCTGGCCCAGGTTGCCCAAAGAAGCTGTGACTCCCCCATTCCTGGAGGGGTTCAAAGCCAGGTTGGACAAGGCTTGGAGCAACCTGGGCTGGTGGGAGGTGCCCCTGCCCAAGGCAGAGGGTGACAATGGATGGCCTTCAAGGTCTCTTCTAGCCCAAACCATTCTACGATTCTTCCTAGACTCAAACTCATTTCACCATCTTCATGGAAAATGCCCTTTTTTACTGATAATTGCCACTGAATCTTTCCAAGCAACAGGCTAAGATTAAAATGTAAATTCTAGGACAATGGAGACCTATTTGTTTAATGGCAATTTGTGGGTTCAATATCGATATATGGAGAGAAAGTAGAAAAAACCTGAAAATGATGCTCAAAGGAGGTTGCTGGTAGCAAATCTGGTCAGGCTGTGCTGCAGACTAAACATCAGCAATGATTTCAATCTGAAATAGTGCTAAATATGTACAAGACATTTCAAGGTCATTTCTTTTTAAAGCAGGGAGTTGAATTCAGCACTAGAAAAGAAGGGAGGTATGAATATCCCCTTTAGAGGATGGGGAGAGATGGTTCTTTTGCCTGAAAGTTAGAAGCACCTTCACTAAAGAGTTATTTCTTCTGCTGAGGGGCAGGTGCTGCTAGAATAAAATGAGGGGGGGAGAAGATTATCATAAGGGAGGGGAAGTTGGGAGGGAGAAGATTATTATAAAGGGAGGAGGAGTTTATACTCGCAGCTTTTCCTAACCCTGGTCATGGTCACGAGGCCAAATTTGAAAACTTGTCCCTCAAAATCTACAACCCAGAAAGGAAATGAAAAGAAGCCAAGGTGAGGGTGATGAGACACTGGAAGAGGTTGCCCAGAGAGAGGTTGTGGATGCCCCCTCAATCCCTGGAGGTGTTTAAGGCCAGGCTGGATGACACATTGAGCAACCTGGTCTAGTGGGAGATGTCCCTACAAAGGCAAAAGGCTGGAACTAGATGATCTTGAAGGTCCCTTCCAACCTAAACCATTCTGATTTTCCACTATCTCAACTATCTCAAGTTTTGAGCACTCTGAGCTGCTGATATTAATAAAGCTGCTTTCATTGTCAACTTCTCAATGTCAGGCTCATTGAAGCAAGGACTGAAGCTGAGCAATTCTCATTCCTAAACCTGTGCCCTACCCACCAGGCTGGAGAATGAGCCGTATGCTGGCTTTCTAGCTGAGTGAATACTGAAATAGCCCAGGCAGGAGAAACACTGCAGTAGGAGGGACCAAGGGCTCTGTCTCTCACACGGTGATCAAGCACCTCTCCTCCTGACTGGAGCTCAAATCCCCAATCGTTTGGGCTAGGGAGCTTTAATTACCCATTTAATGTTGGGAAAAAGGCTGTAGCAGCAATAACTTCAACCTTCAATGGCTAAGACATGAGAACAAAAGGTTGCATTTCAGGTTGCAGCTAAACAACAATTTTCTGGGTTTTCAATTTGGGGAGAATAAAACAAACCAAAACAAAAACACAAGCAGGCAAACAAATTACTGCAGACTAATCACAGGCATTTAAAAATATAGCTTCTCTCCAGATGGAAAATAGTGTGTTGGTACAGCCCATTTTCAGAGTGTTTCTCTCCCTGGAAAGACCATCAGAAAAACCATGAAAAATACAAAGGCAAAAGTTGTATCTGGTAGCACTGGGAGATTGACTGCAACCTTCAGAGAGTCTGGGGCCCCAAAAATAGGTGGTTCTTGGAGATTGCCAGACTTCCATCTCCTCTGTGACTTCTGCAAGATCTTCTTGTAATGCCACAGTAGGAAGAATGGGGCAATAGGAAGAAGAAGAGCTCCTTTCCAGGTCTTAGTACAGAACTAAGTGTATTTTGCAAAGCCATTAGTCCACATTAGCTCCTGCTCTGAGAACTGTTTTGAGGTTGAATCAGAATTGGATGTAAAGTCCATTCATGTCAATAGGAATCTTGAGGTTAGTTTCTGCACCAGGCCCTTAAAACAATAGGAACTGAGCAGAAACCTCAATCCCAACTAGTTTCTGCCTTTCCTTGTAGGACTTCTGTGATGGGGAAGTGGATCTCCAGCAGCAGTAGTGGGAAGCCATCTCCTCAGCATTCATCCCTCTGTGCCCTGCATTCCAGTTCTGAGGATTTAACATGACCATGCTTGAAAGAAATTCTGCCAGCTTCAAATAAGGGGTTTGATTCCCTCTCTGACAGGGGATCTCTATCTGTGATCCTTCCTGCCAGTGCCACAACTAAAATAACAAAGGTGGGCAGTGTAGGTGATACTTGAAATTATTCAGTTCTTCCCATCCTTATATTTCTTTGAGGCTCTGGAGAACCAACAGCAGAGAGGCTGAGCACTAAAATGGCTTCACCCCATGCAGCACTACACATCGTGCTACTGTCTCACGTTCCTTTCTCCAAAATACATAAACCATGTGTTAAACCCCAGCACAAAGGTGACTTCAATCCAAGGTGTGCAGGTAGAAGCACACAAAGCAGCTCCCTGTTTCTGTGCACTATCTGGAAGGAGATGTGTGGGTGCCAAAGACATCAGCCCTGCCAGGAGTGAGTGTGTAGAGGTGCCCAGTGACACAGGCAGCTAACTAGTGAGAGCTCAATGCTGCAAATGTCTGTAGGACACACATTCCCTGTTCTCCATGTTGGTTCCACATACCTTCATTGCTGCAGGAGCACAGCCCAGGGTTCCACTCCAGAACAGAGTGGTCAGTGTACACCCTATTGAAATGTTAAAGCTTACAACTCCTCTCACTTCTTCACTTTCCCATGATGGGATTGATCTCCTGGCCCAGGTTGCCAAGAAAAGCTGTGACTGTCCTATCCCTGAAAGGGCTCAAGGTCATGGTGAACAGGAGGAATTGGAGCAGCCTGGGCTGGTAGGAGATGTCCCTGCCCAGGGCAGGGAATAGAACCAGATGATCTGTGAGGTCCCTTCCAACCCAAACCAATCTGTGATTCTGCTTTTCAACCCATCTCCCAACTGCCAAATGCCCCCACTGCAGTCCCACAGCCCCAAGCTGATGCCCAACTCCATGTTAGCTTCCTAAATGGATCTGTGGCCCAGGTGGCACAGCAGAGAGCCAGGCTACAGCCTCATCCAGGTTTACAGAGCCCAGAGGAACCCTGCCTCATAGTAATTGCCATCTTTGGGCTATTTTAAGCCTATGCAACTGCTGCCCACCCCATATTATGCTGCAAAGTGAGGATGAATGATGGCAGTTGATTATGTCAAGCTGCGTGGCAGGGTACACAGTGCAGTGGCCTCAGCTGCTTCCCTTCCTGCCCCTCTGCAAGATGAAATATTCAATTTTCATCCCTCTTAATTAAAGCAGGGAGCACACTTACAAGGGGAAGCAAGAGGTTACACTCAACAAACAATGGGCCACTCAATTAAAAGAGGATGCTCCTAGGAAACCCTGAGCAGGAGAGTCAAGTGTTATCATTTATCCTCTGCTGCTTTTTATCCAGCCTCCACAAGACAAGTCACATCTTTCTCTCACTCCTCTTTCTCACCCACCCACTGTGGAGACCAAACCTTGCCTGGAGCATCCTCCTTGATGTAGCAAACCCATCACCTGGTAAATGCTTCCTGAAATTGTCCCAGCAAGGCAGGAGCCTGTAGCAAACAACCAGTCTGACAAGTAGCTGACCAGAGTCTAATGAGCTTTCTCTGCACCAGGAAGGAATTACTGAATATGCAAAGTTTGATGGGGAAAAGCATCAGAGGCACTTTTTGAAGTGAGATCCATGGATTGCTTTCCCCTCTCACCTGTGGGTGCTTAATAACAACTCTGGGTTATGAGATGAGAAGGAATTATTTTAAACTTCAGAGTTGCTCTTCCCCAGTGTCGCAACTCTCTCGCACGAGCCAGCGGGGATTGCTCTGCAACTGCTTCTTCTGTCATGTATCAGGATCATCTTTCATTTAAAGGAAATAATAGCTTTCCAGCCAGGTTGAAAAAAAAATAAAGCCAGGTTGAACAGGCTCAAAAGACAAGATGCAAAATGGAAATCTCATGTTATCAGTTTCCCAAAAATAACATGATTTTTAAGATCCTTTTTTTTCCCCCCTGGCTCCCAGTTCTCAGTCACTTGAATTGGCAACAATTCTGTTATTATGTCTCATTATTCACTTTCTGCACTCACTGAAAGCAGAAAAGACAAGGTTGATTGGTTTCACGTGTCATTTACAGGCAGATATAAGTGGAAGTCATATTTGGATCTGTCACTAACCCCTTCCAGAACAATCAACTTCACTGATCTCCAACCAGTTCCTGCAGAAATCAGTGGTCAAGCCCTGGTGGAACCACCACATCCCACCCAGGTTTCTCAATAAGCCTTGGGTACTGCCCCACCCCACTACTTATAGAATCACAGAATGGTTTGGGTTGGAAGGAACCTTAAAGATCATCTAGTTCCAACCCCCCTGCCATGGGCAGGGACACCTCCCACTACACCAGGTTGCTCAGTGCCTCATCCAGCCTGGTCTTAAACACCTCCAGGGATTGAGGGGGCATCTACAGCCTCTCTGGGCTTCCCAAGGTCTTCACAAGATCTCTGTGATCTGCCTGAGAAAAACTGTTGCCAAATCAGAAATGAAAGTTTTCATGTTTACAACTCCAGTTTACATTTCCCATAAACCAACATCCATCACTGCTTTTCACTCTGTGTCTTTGCTCCCTCCCTCTGCTCTTTGCAGAGATGCAAATTCACAGAATCACAGAGTATCAGGGATTGGAAGTGACCTCAAGAGATCATCAAGTTCTATCCCCCTGTCAGAACAGTAACACCCAGATCAGGTAACACAGGAAGGTGTCCAGGTGGGGTTTGAATGTCTCCAGAGAAGGAAACCCCACACCCTTTCTGGGCAGCCTGGGTCACTCTTCTCTCACCCTGACAAAGTTTTTTCATCTATTTCTGTGGAATCTCCTGTATTCCAGCTTGCACCCACTGCCCCAAATCCTATTACTGGAGGTCACTGAGGAGAGCCTGGCTCCATCCTCCTGATACTCACCCTTTACACTTTTAAAGACATTAATTAGGTCCCTCCTCAGTTTCCTCCAAGCTAAAGAGCCCCAGCTCCCTCAGCCTTTCCTCAGAAGGGAGATGCTCCAATCCCTTCATCATCTCTGTGTCTCTGCGCTGGACTCTCTCCAGCAGTTCCCTGTCCTTCAACTAATGGCCCCACAACTGGACACAGATGTGGAGTCCCTCCTGCAATAGGTTGGTACACGTCTTACTAAACAATCCTCCACCCTTGGACAACCATTTTGGTATTTTTAAGGGAAAGCATTTTTTTTTTCTTTAAAAGTAGTACTATGATTGACTGAAACTAATGGAAAACTTGTATTAAATTAATTGGGTTGTTTGGCAACAAAATCAGAGGGAAAAATGAGGCATCAAAACGCTTTTCCCTTGATATTTTCAAGTAGAAAAAAAGCCCTGACATTTCATTTGGAAACAAAGCTCTGTTTCAAAAGATAACCATATTTAATAATTAAAAAGGGGGAAACAAAAACAATCAAGCACTGCATTCTGAGACAAATGAAATGTTTTCCTGACCCAGAAAAAAAACCCTTATATATATATATTTAGTTTTCTTGTGGGGAGCAAATTAGTTTAAGATAAACTGAGAGTGAATCTTATCTTGGGAAGAGGGTTATCCCATAAAATGGAAAACAAGCTGTTTGCATAGTCCCTGTCTCCAGCAGGGGTTGTTGCTGCTGGTAAAGTTTTGACAAGGCACAAATCAGTAGAAAACCAACAAACAAGGCAGAGATGGACTCAGCTGACACAAAACCATGTGAGAAGCCAACCAAAAGCTCATCAAGCACCAGAGAGAGACAGAGGAGATGATGCTGGGACAGTGGCACAGGAGCCCAAATCACATTGCACGCAGGAGGAAGCAGCAAGACCTTCTCTGCCAACTTTAATCAGTTTAAAACTGCATTTTTCTTTTGCTGGATTCTGCTCCTGAGGCTGAAACAGGAATTAAATCTGGGGGGAAACCATCTCTTGCCTGTTCCCCCAGTCCTGCTGGCAGAGCCCTTGCCTTTGTGCCAAATTAGGGATGGTGTGGAGGAGCTCAGGGGTGATTGATATTGCTTCCTGGAAGAGCAGACTTCCAGGTCATCTTGCCAACCTTGGGGCTGCCAGTTCATTATTATGCTAACAGCGTGGAAGTCCCAGATCTCACTCTTTCAAACCCTAATCCTTTATTACTCACTGTCAAAAATACCCTGGGCCAGTTTTCAATCCCTCCCACCTGCTCCCCATTTTCCAGCTCTGCCCAGAAAATGCTGGGCAAAACCCAGCTCGAGGGACCAGTCCCACCTTTTTTTTTTTGTCCTTGCTGGGGCAAACTGGGTGTTCCTGCTGGTGTCAGCACCATGTGGGCTTCTTTAGCTACACGAGGTGGTAGCCAATATGCAAAACTTATATTTTTCTGAGTATACCAAGTGCTTCCTCACACGTACACCATCCAGGGATTTCATCCCTGCTTTGGGCTCAGAAAACTGATGAGGGTGCAATGAATGGGTGGCTCTCCTGGGGCCAATTAGCAAAGATTTGGGCAGCATCCAGGCACTCTGGGGGAGGACTGAAAAGGCTCTCCCTTGGATTTACAGCCTGCTCCCTCCTCTGCTGCTGGTGCACTCCCAAAGAGGCTGGCACGCAGCAGACGTGGAGGGGACTTTGATCCAAAATAGACTTTTGTTTACCCAGACAGCAGGGTCTGGGCACCAGTGGTGGCAACTTGCATGCATGTTTGGATGCAAATATGTCTCCAGCAGCAAACACAGCCCCAGCAGCATGGCTGGAATGCAAACAAAGCAGCAAGACCACTACTCAGACACCAATGGGTGCTGCCCTTGTCCCCTGGAAAGCCCTTTGCCTGCACTGTCACCCACTGGGATGTGTTTTGTGTTTCTTTGCCTGTGAAAACAAACTTTAAAAGCTTTCACCCTGCCATGCTGCTCTGCAGCAGATAGCAATGTGAAGAGAGGGGTCTGCCAGGGTCTCCACCATGGCCCCCAGTTCCTGCCAGGACACAAGGTTAGAGAGCAATCTGGTACCTTGCTTCTCTTCAGGAAGGAGATGATGCCATTACATTAAATCTGCCCCATTGTAAAGAACATGGTGAAAATCTGCCTCTGCTAAAATCTGATGGTGTCCCACATGTGGCCCAAAATTTCACTGGAAAACCAGACTTTTTTTTTTTTCTATTTTCCTCCCTCCTCATTTTCCACTCATGGTGATGCTCAGGTGCTTCTTGTAACTCCAGAGCAGAAAACATTCTTCTGCAGAAGCATGACGTTAGGAAGGTGATGGTATGTTTTTATGAGGCCAGGAGGGAAACATTTCAGCCATGGTTAAGAGTTTGCTGTCTAGACATGTACTTGACCCAAAAAAAAAAAAGGGACACTTTTAACAGAATCAGCTTACAGGGTATTGAATGCAACTATTCAAAGATCCTTTGAAGCATCAAGCCCCCAAAAGCCCTTCTGCAAACTTCAGTGCAGAGTGGGCACACAAGGGACACCTCCCAAATCCTCACCCCAGCACTTCCATCCCTCAATTCTGCCAGACCAGTGGGCTGGAGACAAGACTGAAGTTAACAGAAACACTCCCAGCTTCAGCCAACTTCAAGC
Source organism: Turnix velox (assembly GCA_013400935.1). Classification (NCBI taxonomy): domain Eukaryota; kingdom Metazoa; phylum Chordata; class Aves; order Charadriiformes; family Turnicidae; genus Turnix; species Turnix velox. The sequence goes on from VZTY01027827.1 coordinate 197,711, forward strand.
CCAGCCTGTGCATGGACAGATAGAAGGAATATCTGAGCTTCTACACCATGACCAGGGAAAATACCACAGAGGACAGCACTTTCTAGGGATCAAAGTGACTATTTACTTGCAGCAATTGCATCCCTGGGAATAGCTCAAATACCAACAGCAGAAAACTCATTTTCAGATAACTCAAGGATGGACACCAAACATGTTTAAAAGAAAACAAAATGTTGCATTTTAGAACAAAAAAAAAGCATGTGCTTTATTTATTTTTGTTGCCAAAATCTGCAGGTATTTCCTTTCCCAATAACTCTCCCCACAGGTAACCCCAGGAGTGGATTTTGATTCCCCAGATATTTCCTTCCCCAATAACTCTTCCCACAGGTAACCCCAGGAGTGGGTTTTGATTCCTCCTGAAGGTTCCAGGGCTCACCTCAGATGAGCAGAAGGGTTGACTGTGTGCTGTGGCTTTGAACTTCTGCTGTAGGTTCTGGCCAGTTAGGAATAATTACACTTCTCTAATGGTTATTACTCACAAGGTCCCTGACCCCAACTACAGCTCTACCTTCCTGGGTTTCCTTGTCTGGGAGTTGCTCTGCAGTTGGGTTTATAACTTTGACAGATGATCTTTGCTATATAACCATCCCAGTGCTGGTGGATCCTACCAAACTCAACATAAATACTGTCAGCTTTGCTGTGATGTGTGAAGGTGCCAAGTCTTTTCTCCTGCAGCTTCATGGCCCAAAAATAAGCTGAATCCCTCAGTGGGATGGAGATGTTTGTGTGGCTCAGAGCAGAGGACATACAGAGCAATAATCAGGTCCCTGTGTTTCTACATGACCAGGGTGAGAGATGAGGATGCCATCAACATCTTTCATTAATGTCCTCAAACCATCAACAGCCCAGTGTGGGTTACTGGGAAGTGCACTGAAAATCATATATCCTGGGCAACGAATGCAGCAGGGAAGCAGAGCAAGGAGAAGGGTTTTAGGCATGAGGACACATGAAGACACCTCCAGGATGACTAAGACAGTTTGCTTGGCCCAGTTATTGCTCCTAGCTGGCTTGAGCTGCTGGATGTTGTTCACCATTGCTCTTTCAGCATCCCTCCAGCCCCTGGGATACAAGAGATCTGAGCTTCTACACATTGATTAAATGGACATTGTTAACATTTGTCATTGGTAACCTTCAGATCACAGTGTTGGAGACCACATGGTGAGCAGAGGCACCAGTCCAAGCACTCTAGCTAATGAAGATTTCAGAACTATGGTTTACTCCAATAGATAGCATTGAAATGGGGAAATAAAAGCAGCTAGAGAATAGATTTCTGCCCAAAAAACTTAGCGGGACTTAACTCCAAAGGTCTGTAAAATGTTTCAGCTGCAATATTTCCCCTTCAAAAAAAAAGTTTGAAGGAATTATTTTGCTTTTCATCAAGATGTCAAAATCAGTGGTGAGACTGAAACAGCTGCTTCTCTTCCCACTCAGGCAGCAGTAAAAGTGCCACTGCCTGGAGAGCAGCAGCATCCCAAAGGACCTCCTCAGCCCACCAGACTCATTCCAGCCCCTTCATCGGGTAGCAGCCAAGGTCTGTGCTCACACTAACAACCTCTAGCTTGGGATAGAAGTGACACCATCACTTTGGGACAGAGCCAAGCAGAAAAACATGTGTCCTGGGCAGGATCGTGGAGCAAAATGGATGTCCCAGGAGCTCCCAGCAGGCGGCTGGGGCTCCAAGTGTCCCCCAGCAGGGTCTGGGTTGCCAGAAGGAACCCCCGAAGCTCCTGCAGCCCCAGGCACTGGCACTAATGAAGCTGCGGGTCCCTCTTCCCCTGTCTCTTTTCTTTTCCCAGGTTGGAGCACCCCCGTCCCACCAGAATCCCTGTCAAAGAACAAGATACTTCCTTTGTAGCAGCAAACAAATGATGATTAATGTGTTAGTTGTAATTAATCTGCGATGACAGATTAGCAGAGCAGTGGCGGTGTCTTGTGCTGCTGCAGAAGCTGATAGGACAGCTGGTGAGAGGGGACACCAAATTCAATTTGCTCCTCATTTGCATACATATGACAACCATCTGTGCTAATAGCACTGCAATGTCTCTATTAGGCTCTCTCTGAGTGTGCTGGCTCACCTAGACTCCAATTAGGGCTTTCAGTGAGGAGGCTTCGAGCATAAATATTTGCAGAGGGGAAGGGGTGGCTCAGCAAGGTGCTGTCCCCACCTCCCCCTTCCCACAGAAGGCTGAATCCCCTCCAACATCTCAGCTAAGATGCTTCACTGCCATTTAGCACCTGCTAATGAGGTGCCCAGAGCAACTGCCAGACTAACTCCAGCAGCCCTGTGTTAGCCAAAAATGCCTTAAACCATAACAGAAGAAAATCCAATAGAGGTGGAGAGGCTAAGCAAAAACTAGGCTTGACACAGAGAAGCTCTGTGTGCATGCCTGCCTCATCTTTTCACCCAAATCTGGGAGGTTTTGGGCTCTTACGTGCACAAAATTGCTGTGCTCACCCTCAAGGAGCCCAGAAGGATCAGGATGGGTAGGGCTTTGGAAAGTCTGGTCTGGTGGGAGGTGTCCCTGTCCATGGCAACACCCACACACATAGAGGAGGAACCACACGGGAGGCTGCTCCTGCAGAGGTTGTCTCCTGCCTGGGTTTCATTGGACACCAAACTTCCCAGCTGCCATTGGAGCAACCAGGCACACGTGGCGTGAGCAAACATCTGGAGCTACAAGTGTGCCATGGGCATTTGTTCCAAACAGCCATTTGTTTTTGTACAGGCATTATGAAAATAGCAGTCTCAGGCTTCCCTGAAAAGCTAATTAGGGAGCCAGTTAATTAATGAGCTGGCTCACTCACCCAGTTCTTCCAGTTCTTCCCATCAAGGAGATTTCTGCAATCTTGAGCTCGTTTCTTGGTTTCCATTCCCAAAACTACGACCCCTTCAGAACTTTCACTGAAATGAGAGCAGAAGGATCAGGTTGGGGGGGGCTTTGGACAACCTGGTCTAGTGGGAGATGTCCCTGACCATGGCAACAGGTTAAATATTACTTATCTTTGTGCCCACTTAAAGCCATGGAGATTTTCTCCTCCTCTGGCACATCCAGTTTGCAGAGCTCTATTTTATGAATGATGAAGCAAAAGCTTTGTATTTTATCTTTGGAAAATAAAAAAAATATCAGTGGTTCTATTTTAAAAGAGAAAAACTCCCAATACATGCTTTTTTTATCTTTAAAAAACATTTCCCAGCCACACTGCCTGTTATTCACCCTGTCTATGTAGACAGACTGATAGTGCTTCAAGCTAAAAGCAATTGCAGTTTCCTGAGCTGACATTATTACCATTATGTGATTTATATTTTTGGCCAATTGTGGTGGGGTTTTTTTTCCTATTGATCCACATCATTAACTACTGGAACATTAATTAACAACATCATCGTGTAACTTGAAGGAAAGACCAAGTAGTATAACCTGTGCAGCTGGTGTGAATTAGTTCACATGACTTTGAAAGGCCTTTTAAAAGAAGGCAAATATCCAGGCTTGAGGACCAAGAGTGATGGAGAAGCTGCCACATCTCCTGCTCTGCTATCAGCAGGATTCAGCTGCAGCTCCCGACTCCTGAACAGCAAATAATTCACTGGAAAAATTTAGCCATGAGAGAAAATTAGCCTGGATGGCTTATTTCTGGAAAGAAAACCAAGTACCAGGGGCTGGGGATGTGGATGGACACAGCTATGAGCAAGCTGGAACTGTAAAAGCATTGAAGACAGTTGCATTAATTTGGAAATCCTATGGAAATGGCAAGTTTGGAAGATTTGCAGCTGAAAAAAGAAGAAGGTTTTGCAGTCCTTGTAATTTTTTACCTGCAAAAAGATATGGAAGAAAAAAAACCCCCAACATCATGTATTTTCCAGGCCAAATCCTCACCACACACAGTCTGAACCCCACAGACCAGCAGCAAAAGCATCTTTTCCCCAGGTCACAAAGGCCACCCACATCATGGTATGATGGGGAAAGGGACTCTGTCTGTCCCCTCACAAAGCCAGCTCTGCCCAGATCTCTACTGCATATACAAGGTCCAAACAGCAGATTTTTTTCCTCCTTTTCCACTGGGAAAAGAGTCACCACCACAGCCAAGCAAAGAGGTGCTTCAGAGTCCCTCTAAATCTCTTAGACCGAGTCAAACACCCAAACCCATCAGCAAGCCATTCCCACAATTAATATGTCACATTCTCAAGGAGGGAATTGTGTGTACAGGAAGGAGGACTGGTCCAATGAATAATGCAGTCCTCCCGGTGGCACTGCTGAACGACAAGACAACTCTCTCATTTGTGAGGAACATGCTAATTACCCCTCCCGGGGAGACTCCCTCATCCCACCAGCCCCAGTGCATCTCCACTGTGTTAAGCTCGTCTGGCTGCTGCTGCTGCTTTAATCAGCTCCAGGCTGTCACTAACACTTCCAAGCCAAGCAGAGGATAAATGTTGACAAAATACTCCCTGACACTCACATTCAAAAGCTGCAAAGTTCCCTAGTTTTTTCCCTTGCAAGGGAGAAACTCCCTTCAACCCTGGCAGACCTAGCTTGGAAGGGTGATAGTCAAGAGATGGGTGTCCCCAGCAGGAGGGACTGGCGGAGGGGTTTGACAGTGCCCTCTTGTGAAAAAAACAGCGAAGAGATCCATCCCCCCACCCTGCTCTTCAAGAGGAAAGTACTTGGAAGCCTGAGGGTCATGTTCTCCCTGATGCAGACTTTCCTTGTGGCCTTGGTTGAATCATTTCTATGATGCCCAGAGGCTGTGGATGCCCCCTCAATCCATGGAGGTGTTTAAGGCCAGGCTGGATGAGGCACTGAGCAGCCTGATCTAGTGGGAGGTGTCCCTGCCCATGGCAGGAGGGTTGGAACTTGATGATCTTTAAGGTCCCTTCCAACCCAAACTATTCTATGATTTTATTTTTTTTGCCTCTTGCACAATTTTAACACCATGAGCAGGATGGACAAGGGGAAGCTTTGGAAGATGATTCCCATTTTTGCCCAAAGAGGGCTGCTACAGCAGGGAGAAGCCAAAATAAACATCATCATAGCTCCTGAGACTGTTCAGAACAAGGTGGCCTCTGTGGTAGGTCCCACGCAGACATCTCTGTCCCTGTGATTACAGATCCTAATTGCAGCCCAAAGGCATGCCTGGACACACAGATCATGCTTCAAGGAGATGAGGGCAAATCTGCTCCTGAGGAAAAATCAGAGGAATTTAATGTGGTTTTGCTGCTGCAAGGAGCAATGAAATGCAATGAGGATGGACAAAGTCACCAGAGGAGCTTGGGACCTGCTGGGGGGGTCAGGGTGAGCTGCTCTGCAATAGCACAACACTGCTACTGATCTCTCCATCCCAAACCTCTATCCCTCTGAACCTGAGGGGTCTCTTGCCAATCAGCTCCTAGCCAGGAGGGGCTGTGACATGTCATCTCCAGGGTGCCATGTGTCCCAAACCCTGAGCCACAGGTATTTCTGTAACCAAAGAAAGAATTTACTACTGCACTGCTCTCACTGCACCCAAGAGCTTGCAGAAAAATCCCACTCATGCTTTGAGAGCTCAAAATCCCTAATCTCAGCCTTACTGCAGGAAAAGTAAATGCTTGCAAAGGCAAGGGACAAGCCCTGAATCATCCAAGTCCTCTCCATGCATCTCCCAAAAACCTCCTGGTTCCTTCCTTGCCAGCCCCGGGCTCCTCCATCCCACTGGCAGTGGATGAGAAAGTCCATTCAATTCCCCCTCCCCATAATCTAGTTACTTGGACACAAATTAGTCAACACCAGAGCTACATTAATTAGTGACTCATTAAATTTTCAGTTCACTGGTTGAATGAGAAGGGGGGGAGAAGGGGAAATATCACACTGTAGATACCAAAGCTTGGTTTCACCTGAACAGCAGAACTTCATTCTCACTCCTTCGAGCTATTTGGAGATGACATTTCAAGCAGAAATGTCAGTCTGAAACAAAATACTCTGGCAAAAGTTGAAATGAAGCATTCTGACTGCCTTAAATTTTGTTTTTCCCTCTTTGCCTGCGTGAAGGGGAACTGGCTAGGAAATGGTTTGATTAATTTGACCTGAATGGAAGAATTAGTGCAGCTGACTAAGCATTCAGGTTTGGGGTTTTTTTTCAGATGAGTTACATCCCACAAATTTACCACTTATGCCATTGTTGCAAAGGTAGAATTAAAGCTTAGAGATGTTGGGGAGAAACTGAACCACCCAGATTTAAGCTTTTTCTTGGAACTATTTTGTCATGTGGACTGGGGGATAATTTTCAGAGGGCTACTTTGGTCTGGCTGTGAGGCTTTCTCACTTGAAGTGAGCATCTACCTTATGAGGAAAGGCTAAGGGAACTGTGTCTCTCTAGCTTGGAAAAGAGGAGACTGAGGGGGGACCTCATTCATGTCAATAGATGTGGAAAGGGTGAGTGTCAGGAGGATGGAGCCAGGTTCTTCTCAGGGACCTCCAGTGATAGGACACGGGGCAATAGGTGGAAGCTATAACACAGGAGGTTCAACAGAAATAAGAGAAAAAACTTTTTCAGGGTGAGAGAAGAGTGTCCCAGGCTGCCCAGAGAGGGTGTGGGGTCTCCTTCTCTGGAGACATTCAAACCCCACCTGGATGCCTTCCTGTGGGACCTGCTCTGGGTGTTCCTGCTCCAGCAGGGGGACTGGACTAGATGATCACTTGAAATCCCTTCCAATCCCTGATATTCTGTGATTCTGTGAATGGAGTGAGCTTGTGGAAAGCTGCGATGGGAAAAGATGAGCCTGGTGGAGAAATCTGTCCAGTGAAGGATTCAGCTGCTGCTCTGCACATGTACAGATTTGCTGGCCTCTGAAAAAAGGGTCTGAACTCTTTTAAAGCCAGAAAATTGCTCAGTGTTCCTGGACTTTGTTGAAATATTTACTCAAGGCTTGGTCAGGGTGGTCTCTTTATGCTGCAATAGCAGGCAGGTCCAAAACCTGCTGTTTCTTCCCTCCTTCTTCCCAAATGAATACACAGGGCTGGGAGACTTCAGCCTGCTGCCACTGCCTGCAGAGGAAAATGGGGTGGCACTTTTCCAAATTCTAATTTTTACCCCTGGCCCCTAAAAAGTGACATTTGGAAAGCATCAGTGACCACATAGCTATCAAGTAGAGAAGGAGGAAACTGGAAAAGTGGAGTAGGATATCCCAGCTTCACTCCTGTTTCCTCTAAATTTTGGTGAGGAGCAAGCAGACAGGTGTCTGTGTGTGCCTCCAGCTCAGGGGAATCCACAGCACAAGAAAGGGATTATTACAACTTGTATTGCCTTTAGTGGCCTGATTTCTCTTAAATCCTCTTCCACCAGACTCATCTTTTCATGAGCTCACACCATTCCCCCTGAGTGAGAAAGCCTCAGAGCCTAATCCTGCCAGCACAGCACCAAAGGGGGAGCAGCCAGACTAAAGTAGCCTCCCAAAAACTATCCCTCAGTCCAGCATCTCCCTATGACAAAAAGGTGTCAGGCAAAAGCTTAAAATTGGGTGGTTTAAGGGTTGCACTGCTTGAAATTTTGCATTTCCTAAACCCAGAGAGGTGGTGGAGACCCCACCCCTGGAGATGTTCAAGGCCAGGCTTGCTGAGGCTCTGAGCAACCTAGTGCAGGATGTCCCTGCTCACTGCAGGGTGATGGACTGGATGGCCTTTGAAGGTCCCTTCCAACTCAACACATTGTATGATTAATCTATGATACTAAAACATGACATATTTTCTGACAGCTGCATTGGATTCTATTCACTGATTGACACCTCACTGCTGTGACAGCTAAAAGCAAGCACATAGAGCTGTCTCCTGGTGACACCTCTCACAGGACAGTCAAGACTGCTGGGTGACACTTGTCACAGCCATACTGAACATGTTTGACTCTCTGGAGAAATCTGAGTTTCACAAATCAACAACCTACTCCTGGTGAACTTCTCCATGCATCTGCTCCACCATTTGCACTGGGAAATCAAAATGGTATAACCAGTTTTGGCTATTAATTACAAAATATTCTGGTATTTGCCACTTTTAAAACTCCACATCCAACAAATGGCCCAAGAACATTATCTAATTAAAAACGCATTTACACATTCCATTCACTTGTGGCTTGAAAGAAGAGCGCCCACAGGAAACAATCACATCCTAAATGCTCAGAAACCAAGTAGCAAATGAAAACCACAAACTTAGAGTCTAAAAATACATGTTTTCATTTTCAAGCTGATCTCAGGAGTTTTCAGGCTGACTCAGGACTCTCTTGCCTTCCGCCTCTTCATGTTCCCAGGCTGGAGCAGAGACAGGACTCTCCCCCTTTTCTTTGGAGGCTGCCCCTCAGGCTTTGCTGTTTCCATTTAGTCATTTAGAGCACGTAGCAGCCATGGGCTCTCCACTCACCTGGATCATTTCCCCAGTCCCTACAGCAGGTAGATCGACTGCCTGTGTTAGGTTCAGTCTCATTTCTTTTCATTCAGTCCTCCTTCTTTTGCAGTCACCGAGTATCTGCTTTTATTCTTACAATAAATTAATCTCCAGTGCCATTTCTGAGTCTTACATCACTTGGAGGCACTGAGCTCCAGCCCTTTCCCAATTCTGCTCCTCCATCTCCCTCACCATGCTCTTCTGAGCTTTTAGTCACTTGCACTCAAACCTTTAATCCCAACTTTCATTTTTTAAAGTGGTTTATGACTTCTTCAATTTAGTAAGACGTTACTGAATGAGGCTGGAGTTTGTCTTGTCAGCTTTTTCAGCGAGGTTATAAATCTGCTTGTGGAACATGAATCTGATGAGAGGTTTGAGGAGTAACAGGCCTTTACTCTAACAGGCTCCAGATGCCCACGCCTCTGGATCTCAAACCAGATCTCTTTTGAACAGAATTTATTTTTTCTGGAAGACATCACAGGTGGGGATGCTTCAAGGGCAGAACATGAGCTGTGCCAGGGGCATAGTGCAGCCAGGGCAGCTTCCCACAGCAGTTAAAGCAATACCCAAATCCAAACTTAAATTCCATCATCTTGTACATGAAGGTTACGTCCTCAGCCCAACAGAGGAATGTGGTCCAGAGTGGTCAAACAGACTGAATTGATCCCATTAAATGGTTCCACCCAAGCTGCTGCTTCCACCAAGAGGTGACAAGCCAAAGCCTGCTGCAGAATGCACACAGTTCCACCCCACAGCAGGTGAGACACATGCAAGGAGAAGAGTGATCAAGGTAACTCTGCAACACATGGTAACAATTTCCCAGGTTTCTCCCAGAATGTGCTGACAAGATTGTATCTCATCCAAAACCTCTTATCAGGAGGTGAAATGCTTCAGGTGGCAGCAGGACAGGAGGGACCCCATGCTGGAGCCTGTCCTTGCCACTGGAAAGATGAACTGGAAATTAGCTGTGACTAGTACCTCAGCACCCATTTTTAATGCTGGAAACCAAAGCCCTGCAGTTTACCAGATATGCAGAGCCCAGATTTTAAGGCAGCAGCAGGTCACTTGTCTGTGAAGCTGAGCTATTCTCTCAGTTCAGATTTATAGATGAGCAACAGGCAGCTGGATTATCTCCCATAGCCCCAGTACCACTTCCCCAGCTCCACACAGCCACCTTCTGCCATGGGGGTTTGCCATCATCCCTAGGGAACCAGCAGCACCTCATCCAAACCCCTGACACCTCCCCCACTGCACCTAGAGCCCAGTCTGCATCCCATACAGCTCTGCAGTTTGCATCAGCTGTGCCAGGAGGCTGAATGCATTTTTGTTATACCACTGAGCACCACAAATAGAGAACAGCCTGGACAATGTCCTCTTGCAGCACCTACAAAACTTGGGATCTAAAGAGTATATTGTTCAGCCCCACCTACTGGCACCTTATCTACTACCTCTTTGCACACACACAGTTAATTATCTCCATATGTACAGACACAGCAGCACCCTGCACCCAACACTGCCCTCAACAGCTCAACTGGCTGAGGGCAACCTGCCAGGGGCTCTGAAAAATCAGCCTTCAGATCACTCCTCATTAAAGCACATCACCATGATCTTTATGGAGAAGGGACATGGACAACAGCCATGAGCTGGGCAGGCACATAAAGAAAGAATAACCTTTGGACAAGCATTTCCTGAAAACACAGCATTTCCTTGGAACTGAGTCCAGTGGGGAGAGTTATTCTGGGAAGATTTACTTCCACTGGAATGCCAGGCTTTTAATAACACCATTTTAAATAATGCACATTTTAAAAGGTTATTTTTACTGTGAGAAAAGGTTAACACTACTGTTAGTTCTCTCCTGCCTGTCCTGGATCAAGCACCTAATGACATATTCTAGGAGAAGAAATAAATGTGGCATTACCTGGCTGGGGAACAGTGGTATCAGGTGGTGGCAGTGGACAAAGGCCAGAGCCACAATGTGCTGTCTGGCTGCAGAGTTTCATCATGGGGAGGTCCTGGTTAATGAGGTCAGCTTGGCTGTTTCTTCAGCTCCCAGCTTTGCTGAATTTACTATCTTTCATCTTGCAAATCAACCTACCTCTGAACAAGGGAAATACAAACTGCACATCAGCTGCTGCTTGGTGAGAGACATCCCTCAGTAGTCCCCATTCACCATCCTGCTCCCCTCTTCTCTCCCAACAAAGCAGCTGGAGGTTCACAGAGAGATGTGGAGGAGGCAGACCAGCTTTGGATGTCCACAAAGACCATGCTGTGGAATCTGAAATCAGTAACAAACTGTGCTATAAAGTCATAAATGCTTTTACACCCAGCACATCCTGGGTTGTGAGCATGGCACAGGGCAAGAAAAACTCAGTGCTTTGCTGCATGCTGAGACACATCCTCGAGAGACTGAACAGATCAAATCCCATCCATCTCCTTCCCTTCTACTTCCCAGGTCACCTCACCCCATGCAATCACTCCTGGTTTGTCACCTCCTGGATTCAGTGCACTCCCAGCTCAGAGCCTGGTTCAGCAGCACTGCTGATCAGTTTGCATTAGCCCTGATTGTTATGTATTGCAGGTTATTAAAGCAGCTGGCAGGTACATCAATCCATCAGCTTTGCTTCCCCACTCCCCCCAGCTCATTTTCCACCCCCTTGCCCCTTCGTCAGCAGGCAAAGACTGGGGTACAGTGGTGGGATGCCCCAGGGAAGGCAGAGCCAGAAGCATGACAGAGAAGGAACTGCAGAATTTTAAGTTCCCAACTTGCCTTTCCTGCACTGAGCACTGGAGTAGAAGAAGGGACCAGCAGTTGGAAGGGCATGCTGGCAGCATGGAGCTGGGAAAATGCTCAAGAAATACTGTACTCTTGTGCAAAACCTCATTTTTCCTAGGCTAGCATTTATCAAAGCAGCTCAGACTAACTTCTCTGACATTTCTCCTAGTGAGACCATATCTGGAATATTGTGTCCAGTTCTGGGGCCCTCAGTTCAAGAAGGACAGGGAACTGCTGATGAAAGTCCAGCACAGAGCAACAAAGATGATGAAGGGATTGGAGCATCTCCCTTCTGAGGAAAGGCTGAGGGAGCTGGGTCTCTTTAGCTTGGAGAAGAGGAGACTGAGGGGTGACCTCATTCATGTCTATAAATATGGAAAAAGTGAGTGTCAGGAGGATGGAGCCAGGCTCTTCTCAGTGACCTCCAATGATAGGACATGGGGCAATGGGTGCAAACTGGAACACAGGAGGTTCCACAGAAATATAAGAAAAAACTTTTTCAGGGTGAGGGTGAGAGAAGGGTCCCAGGCTGCCCAGAGAGGGTGTGGGGTCTCCTTCTCTGGAGGCATTCAAACCCCACATGGATACCCTCCTGTGTGACCTGGTCTGGGTGTTCCTGCTCCAGCAGGGGGACTGGACTAGGTGATCTCTTGAGGTCCCTTCCAATCCCTGATACTCTGTGATTCTTCCAAATGAGGCAGGAAGCACTAGTCATTGTGTGCCCAGCTGCCTGCTCACCAGGCTCAGGGGATCTGGGGGGGGCTGGTGGGCAGCAGACAGCAAAAGAGACCTAGTGTGTTCCTGGATGAGGCAATCAATGCAGACTGTTTTTTCAATCCCTACTGTGCAGATTAAGACAGATACTGCTGGTGGAAGGTGCAATAAGCTGCAGCAGCACAATGCCCAGCTAGTGCTGGGGCTCAACCTAACACCTGACAGGATATCAAAGTCTATCACTTGGTGCTCACAGCTCATAGAATCATAGAATGGTTTGGGTTGGAAGGGACCTTAAAGATCATCTAGTTCCAACCCCCCTGCCATGGGCAGGGACACCTCCCACTACACCAGGTTGCTCAGTGCCTCATCCAGCCTGGCCTTAAACACCTCCAGGGATTGAGGGGGCATCCACAGCCTCTCTGGTCAACCTCTTCCAGTGTCTCACCACCTTCAGCAGGTGAGACACTGGATGAATCTCCCAAGTGTAGGCTGCTGTAGCTGTGAGCTATCTCTGCTGGTTAGCTAATGAGTCTTACAACTAAATCATTAGCTCTGGCTGCTCCCTGTTAACCTTTTCTCACAGCCTCATCAAGAGAGATGAGGAAATGTGCATCCTATGAAAGAGGAAGGTCTATCTTCTTATTCTTTGATTTACTGGTGTGCTACCCTGCAATGCTTTCTGGGATGAGGCTTTTCCCCATCGTAACCCTCCTGTCTTTGGCATTATTACAGTCAGGAAAAATTTATCTTGCTTAGTAGGAAAAGGTGGCCTGAGGAGGAAGGGAGGGAAGGACTTGCTGATTCTAGCTCTGGGATTAGGTTTCTCCAAGCAGAAGAAATTGATAGATGGTGGATTTAGGAGAGATCTGCTGGGAGCAGTGTGGTTGGCTCTGCAGTGTAGTTTGCAGTCTGCAACCCCAGCACATTCTGCAGCTCTTGTGAGGTTTAACTCAAATTTAATTTACTTCAGTGGGAACTCTTCTTTGCATCGGGGCTTGGGCAGAGTGGCATAATATATACCTGAGAGCCTACAGCAGATGAGCAAAGGGAGAAACTTTCTCTTTAGGAATGGGGAAGTATTGTAGTGGCTGATTTGATTTGCTTTAGTCAGGGGTACTGCTCACACTCCCACCATTGGCTTGGCTGGTGAGAGACCCTACATGAAGCTGCAGGGACTTCATTTTTTCTGTGGTATGTTTACTCTCTGGGATACCCATGGTGATGGCAGAGATGGACAGAAGGACTGGAGGCACAGAGCAGGGTCCCACAGGACACCAGGGAACAAAATGGAAAACTGACTCTCCAATGCTGCTAATTCTTCAACCTGCTGGAGCAGCAAAGGGCCCTCCTCCTTTAAGTGTTTCAGGATCTTAGAGCTGTTTTACAGACTCCACTTGGATACATCTCAAGCAACTTTTTATGGCTTTTCTTATAGCATCTGTGTCCCTGTCATACTATAGGAAGGAGTAAGTTTAAAAATGGCTGGCTCAATAATTAAGTTGTGACCAAATACTTCAGACAGGCTTGAATCATTCACTGGTGTCAATCAGCACAGGTCCTTTTGGGTACAAGGCACTGAGCAACCTGATCTAGTGGGAGGTGTCCCTGCCTATGGTATTGGGGTTGGAACCAGATGATCTTTAAGGTCCCTTCCAACCTAAACTATTCTATGATTCTCTAAGCCTTGTGCTTTACAACTTGATAGGAATGTGCAAGTGCATGGCCACAAGCCTGTGGGCCTGTGCTGTGGGGTGGTTTTCCCACTATGATTTGTCTGTCTGCAGCCTTGGACCCAGAAGTATTATGTTCAGTTATCTTAAAAACCAACAGACTCGGATGAACTTGTGACTTCAACACTTTGTGTGAAAAGATCCTGGTATGACAGTTGATGTATAATTCTTATTACTCTTGATGGTTTATTCGTGTTTTAATATAACTTCCTCCAAAATTATTAGTTTTGAGGACTAATTTCTAATTCAAGACACTTTGGAGTTTGATTTGTTTTAGCCAGTGCTTTAGCTCACACTCCCACCATTGGCTTGGCTGGTGAGAGACCCTACATGAAGCTGCAGGGACTTCATCATTTTCTGTGCCATGTTTTCCTTCTGGGATACCCATGGTGGTGGCAGAGATGGACAGATGTGCAGTCCTCTCTGACCAGGGAGTCCTATTCACCAAATGCTGGTTGACCCTCAAACAGCTGAGGGATCCCAAATCATGTAAAAGAGGGAAAATTAGACACCTCTAACCACATTAATTCAAGATCTGAAAGAGCAGATGGAGTTGATAGACCATTTAGAAGGATATCTTTGGTCAATAGTCAAAAAGCTTTTCCGTTCCTGGTCAGCAAGGCTTCACAATATGACTTTTTAATTGAAGGAAGTTCTTACCTCACTTTGTTTAAAGCTCTAGTTCCTGTGGGTATGTGAATGTTTTAGTTTTTCCTGATTCTGTGAGGAAAGCAAAAATGCTCAAGTGCTCTGTCTGGAAGAAGATAAACAACCTGCTCCCATCCTTGTGCTAAGTTTGAAGTGGTTGTTTGGTCTTGCTGTGATTTTGTGGTCAGCAGCACTGGACAGAGTCCTCATCCATGCTTAGAGTCAAGTTTTTGAGTTACAAGTGAGGAAGTCACCTGATTTATTACTTGGTTAAAAAAAAAAAACCTACCTACCACAGTGTCTATGTACTGCTGAGGTAAGCAAGTCAAACCCAGGGTCTGGATTTGTAAGGGGCTGGTAAATAGGATTTGTAACTGTTGTAATTGCCCATCTGGGAAATAGAGATGTCTTGGTAGTGTCCATCCACTCCTGTGGTAGCTGAGATTTCCACTGTGATTTATGTGGTGGAGATTCACATTTCTAATGATTTTTGGAAAGTGGGTCCATCATCCAAAGTCACCTGTAGATCAGCCTGATGGGTTTGTTGTCTGTGGTGGCTTGTTCTCCTTGTTTGATTGCTCTGCTGAATGTGTGTATTTGGGCTCCATCACCTGGATGAGTGGGGGGGGAAGGAAAAAGGGATGATGTGAGAATACTCAAAGCAGCATTTTGGAGGCAAATCTGGACCTCATAACAGCTTCTCAATACCTGAAGGGGGCTACAGAAAGGCAGGGGTAGGACTTTTTCAGAGGGTCCAAGATGGCAGGACTAGGAGAAATGGATGCAAACTAGAAGAGGGGAGATTTAGGCTGGAGAGAAGAAAGAAGTTCTTTGCTGTGAGGGTGGTGAAACACTGGAACAGGTTGCCCAGAGAGGCTGTGGATGCCCCCTCTCTGGAGGTGTTCAAGACCAGGCTGGATGAGGCACTGAGCAACCTGGTGTGGTGGGAGGTGTCCCTGCCCATGGCAGGGGGGTTGGAACTAGATGAACTTTAATGTCAGTTCCAACTCAAACCTTTCTAGGATTCTATAAATGCAAGGACAACTCAAGAAGCTCATGATAAAAAATTGAAGAAATGTTAACTGATGAGTTTGGGTGAATGAACTCCAGCTAGCTGGCCAAATGCAAGTATCAGCTGTGCCTGGTACCTCCTTTTGTGGTTCACAAGACATTCTATATCTGATATAACCCATTTTTTTCTCTGCCTGCCCCTATCCCTTTGGCAGGCAGCTGGAGCATGGCTGGGTGCTGTATTCCCTGACATGGTCTTTCAGCATTAATCTCTTTGTTATTTGGAATGGATGCAATTGCCTTAAAAAGAGAGTGAGAAAAGAAAATGAAGACATGTTTATTCAGTTAGATTATTCAGTTCTCCAGTGAAGAACTGATTTTGGAGACAGTCTGATCAGTGATGGGGGAGCTTGCAGTGTATGGATTTAGGGGCAGCAGGGAAGGGGGATCCCCTTCATAGAATGGTTTGGGTTGGAAGGGACCTTAAATATCATCAAGTTCCAACCCCCTTCCCACTTGATCAGGCTGCTCAGTGTCTTGTCCAGCCTGGCCTTAAACACCTCCAGAGAGGGGGCATCCACAACATCTTTGGCAACCTCTTCCAGTGTTTCACTACTCTCCCATGGGTGCAGGGCATCTTTGGCTGTACCTCAGTGTGATGGATGTCAGCTCAGTTTATTCAGTTAGATTATCTGCTGGAGAACTCATTTTGGAGGCAGTGTGTGATAAGTGAGGGGTACCTTGTGGTGTATGGATTTAGGGTCAGCAGGGAAGGGGGTCCCCTTCCATGGGTGCTGGACATCTTTGGCTGTACCTCAGTTTGATGGGTGTCAGCTCCATCTGTCAGCATCCCTCTCTCCATATCTCTATCCCAGCCTCTGGAGCAGATCTGAGCATGGATGCTTGTTTTTTCCAAATGTTCCTTGTGGATGGGGTGCTGCTGGGCTAAACATGTCACTTTGGGAAGGAGGAGAGTGGAGAGAGGGACAAGTAAGATGGATCAGGAGGGATGGAAAGAGGGCAAGAGGATTTTTGGAGGTACTACAGCAACACCCACAAAGGGAAAGCCACCACTCCCATTGCAGCAGCCTCAAGGAAAAGGGAAGAGGGAAAAATCTTCTCGAAGCTTTGCAGAGAGCTCTGCTCGAGCCAGACCACTCATTCCAAGCTGGGATGCTGTGAGGACATACCTGACCTCCATCCCCCTGTGTAGGGCAGTGCAGGGAGGTTTGTGGAGGCAAGGGAGTTGCTGCCAGTGCAGCCCAGCAGCTGTGGAGGTGTGAAATGCTGACACTCTGGCTGCCAGCACCATTTACATCAGCAAGATTGGTCTCTGAGGACAATAATGGATGTAGGACAAATGATGATGGTGAGCTGAAAGTGCTATTACTCATTATTGAAACTTTAGATTGCTCTCTGGCCGGTGCTAAAACTATAAAGCCAGCAGCCAGTGGACAAGCCCTGGGTAACCTCTGCCACTGAACTAAAAGCTTTTGGAGGGGGAACAGAAGTGCTATAAATCTTGTGGGTGACATTTAACATTTGTCAGTGAAACACTTTGGGCTTATTTTAATCTCTCAGTTTCGGAGAGTTCATCATAACAAATAACTGGTGCCTCCAACCCCGGGCAGTGAATCCCCTACCTCTGCCAGCTCCAAATGGAAACTCAAAGTGGCCCCTTAATGGCAAGGGCAGCTCAGCCCATTGGAGCCTCTCTGGCACTGGTGTGGTCTCCCAGCAGCTCCAAAATGGATGGATCCTCGCAGTGTTTACACGTGCTGCCTGTTATTGCAATGACACTGGGGCCTGCAAATGTTTTAACTCGAGGTTTTGGGTTTTTTCCCCCCTGCCCCCCTACCTCCTCTTTCAAAAAAGCTGCCCATTAATCTTCCTCAGGGCTTGGAAGGAAAGTAAATTATTTACAGTGCGGATGTTATAGGGGATTGTTCCTGCATTAACATTTCATTTGGGAGTGTTAAATCTGTCTCTCATGTGATGCTGGGGATTGGGTTTGTCAGGTGACTTGTCCAGAGATGAATCCCATCCAGGCAATCATCCACCAGTGCCTCTCCCCCTGCCCAGCTCCTTGCCTGCCATGGTAGGAGTTCCCTGCTCTCCAAAAGTAACAAGTGTAGGTGCCAAGGAGAATAACCTTTTGAAGGTTATTTAAGCTGTAAATTTCAGTGTTCACCTAAGTGAGAAGAAATCTCAGCTATAAAACAGAATTTTGCACAAACTTCTCACCCATAGCTCTGTCAATGCACTGTTTTTGGCATCTCTGCTACTTTTGTCCTGGCTATTCTGTTTGATGAGGAACTGTTAGTGGTGGGGAATAAGCCCAGTGATGCATTGGATTGGGTTCTTTAACAGTTACTAAGCTTAAATTTAAAACTAGTATGTCAGAAAACAAGAGACTCTTGTTATTGTCCCTGTAGTATCTGCATGAAAGATGTATTTGGGTTCCCTGTTGTTGCTGCTCCCAGAGTTCTTCCCAGGAGCAAAGGCAGCAGGCTGATGTGTGACATGTTAAAAAGGGGACCATTGTTTTTCCAGACTTCTAAAGCTTAGGTATTAGTGTGAGTTTTAACCATACAAGTAAGCACTATATGACTATATATATTAAAAAAAAGCTGAAGTCCTGCAGTGAACAGTGAAGCTTTATTCTGTGGAAAGCTTTAAGAAGGGAAAAAAACCATCAAAAGCTGCTTTGCACTTCTGACTATGGTGTGTCTCAGCCTGGTGTGGAACAGAGCAAGCTGTAAAGACACTGCTTCTGTAACTTGTGTTGCTGCATGTTGAGCATCAGGGTTTCTAGGCCAAATTCTGACCATCCTGGGCACATTTAGGACAATAACTTCCCCCCCTCTCAGCCTCTATTAACCTTTCTGTGACTATGATGTCAGTGCATGTTGCAAAATGCTCTGAGGGCCCCTGCTGAATAGCACTGGCTAAACTACATGCACTTAAACCTTTGCCACTGCCACTTCTCCCTGCTGTAACTAAATATCTATTTGGGAGAAGTGCAACTGCAAATAAAAGCCAAATTCAGATTCTGTGGTGCCTGCAGCCTGTTCTCTGGTGGTGAAAGGTTTGGGGTGAGGGCTGGGAGGCAGAAGCTGGAAGGAGGAGGGTTGAAGTTGGGAGCCTGCAGTGGGTTTGAGCAGTGAGGATGAGCCTGTTAATGGAAATATTGATCGTCTCAGAGGTTCAGCTCTGCCAACAAACCTGCACATATGGTACCGGTTTTATTGATATATGAATGAGATTAAACATGACACCTGTGTCAAGCGAATCCCTTGGTAGCATTTAACTAATGCTTAAAGCAGCTGCTTTTGAAAGATTACCTTGGGGCACGGGCCACCCAAGCAGAACAATATCATCACCTTAAGCACTTTGCCAGTTGCCAACAAATGGGAATTGTTGTCTTCTAATGATATAATTAAACTGTGCCAGGGAAAGCCAAACAATGGGGCTTTTGTCTCCTCAACTTGCTCCGTGGTGGCTTCACTGATTTAACTGGTATAGAATCCTAGAATGGTTTGGGTTGGAAGGGACCTTAAAGATCATCTAGTTCCAACCCCCCTGCCATAGACAGGGACACCTCCCACTAGATCAGGGGTCTGTGTTTATGGGTGTTGGGGCTCAATCCCTGAGCTTCTGCCTTCAGACAGGGTCACGGGTTTGCGAGAAGGATTTAATGGTACAAAACATTGTAAATTCTAAAATCTTCATTAATGCTGTGTGAAAAAACATTTCCTCTCCATTCTATATTGAACCATCATATGACAATGTCCCTTATGAGGACAGGCTGAAGGAGTTGGGGTTGTTCAGCCTGGAGAAGGCTCAGGGGAAACCTCAGAGTAGCTTCTCAATACATGAAGGGGGCTACAGAAAGGCTGGGGCAGGACTTTTTAATAGGGTCCAGGATGGCAGGACTAAGAATAATGGATGCAAATTGGAAGAGGGGAGAGAATTGGAAGGGCTTTGCTGTGAGGGTGGTGAGACACTGGAAAAGGTTGCCTAGAGAGGTTGTGGATGCCTCTTCCATCCCTTGAGGTGTTTCAGGCCAGGCTGGATGAGGCACTGAGCAACCTGGTATAGTGGGAGTCCATGGCCAGTGGTCACTCTCCAGCCAAGGCAGTTCCAAGAGAG
>VZTY01027831.1:0-69780 GCA_013400935.1 Turnix velox
ACCCCAACTCCTTCAGCCTGGAATCAGTCATGTTATCATTTTAGTACTTATTCCATTTTCTGTACCTACCTGACAGTCATTATAGCAGTCCAAAGCCAGTTATCCATTTGGAGATTTGATTGAAAAGATAATAGTCAAAACCCAGCATGTTTTATAAAATTTTTTTTTTTTTCTACTTCAGTGTTTCTGTTCAATATTGCCTTTTTTGTGAAGACAGCTTCTTTTTCAAACAGCTTCTGTATACCTCTGTGTAGCAGATACTGTCTTCCTTGTACAGTATGTTAATGATTTGAAAAATACAGTAAAACCTTTTGAAATAGCAAAAATAAATGCTAAGCCATGCAAAATTAATAACAAAAATACTGCTCTATTTTAAATAAAAATGAAATATGTAGTATTATTATATGAGTAACATCCCAAAATAAATACCATATGTCTTGCAAAATATGACCTGTTTCTTGAAAAGAATCTTTGTCAATGCCTTTTGCTTGCTGTACCTATTTAATTTGGTTGACTCTCATTACAGTTACTGTTCAGACTACTGATGAAATTATTTTACAGTACAATTCTTTAAAGTTCTTCTAAGTAGACAAAAATACTCCCTTCAAAAATGCTATGTGTTTGGATTGAATAATATGAAAATGTTAAAGGCAGATTATTTTTCTTGGGCTAGGAAAAGTGCAGGCCTGATAAAATAATGTGCGTGGAATTTCCACTCATCCATCTCTGTTGTGTTTTATTCTGATGAACTGAGCTGTGAACTCTGGTTAAATGTGTTAGCAATGGGGGAACAAGAATTTGTCTTGTTTGATTGTTCAACTCCTCTCACATCTAGCTGCTGCTTCTGGAATGTATGTTTTGTGTACTGGACTCATTTAAAGAGAATACAAGTATGTACAAGAGTGTTTGCAGTGGTAGTTCTGAGGATTGACGAGCACTTTTCTTTATCCATCTTGATTTGCATGGTTACGGGGGTTACCAGATGATTGCTTGAGGTCTTTTTGAGTGCAAAAAAAGCTAATTGTCCAGAGTCACTCTAAAAAAAGTAGATTAAATTCTATTTCAGTTTGCTGCAGAGAAGAAAAACTTGATTTTCCCTTAGAGTTTTTTCAAGACTAATTGGATGCCTGCCATTAGAAAAGCTTTTAAGAGGAGATGGAATGAAACTTAAAATTAGTTGTGAAGACTTCAGCTTTCTTAGCATAGATACATTGTAATAGATTGATGTGATCTGGAAGATAGAATGATTAAAAACTACCAAGCAAACTAAAAAAAAAACAGACAAGCTTTAAGGAATTGAATGAGCTTTTTGTAAGAGGTAAATATAGGAACGCAAGCATGTTCCTTTTTACTGAGAGGAAGCCTGTTTAATAACGACATACTCCTCCTTGTACTCTTAAATTTGTTGATTTAGTTGTAATTTTGTGTGATTTGTTCTATTGCTGTTACAGATATGGTTGTAAATGTAGTAGTTTTTTTATTTTTCTTGCTCCAGATATAGGAGGAGTTGTTGTTCCACCGTGTCTCATTAGAAATGCTCTGCAACCCTAATCAGGATTGTAGACTCACTGCTGATCAATCTGATTGAAGGCCTTTGCCCTGCTTTGAGCAAGAACTGACCATTCATCTCCTCTGGTCCTTTCCAGCCAGAATTGTTTTGTGGTTCTGATGTGGTACACTTCCTTGTGTATACCTCCTGTCTGTACTGCTCACTTCAGAAAATCATTTTTTTTCAGAGTCTGGGTGAGGTTATTGGTATGCCATCCAGACATTCTCAGAGCCAAATGCTTCTTTACATTTTTTCCCTACTATTTCTCCTTATAACTATGTAGAATATATATATATAGTATAAATATAATTATATATGCAAATACATTCTGTATACATATGACAAATGGTGTGTTTCTGGATGCTGACCCTTGGTTGATGTATCTGGAGAATCTTGCATTCTTGCTTCGACTGTCTAACAAGTTATGTGGTGTCACAAGTTTATTATATGAAAGCTGATGCTTGCAGCTTCAAAGCCAGCTAGTGAATTAGCAGATAAAATTACATGTTATAAAGTTGAGCGTTTTTAATTAAGGTTATGTGTTTGAATGTAGAAGGTTTACACATTGATGCCAAATAACTCTGAGTGTTGAAAGGCATGCTGACCTGAGTTACTTACACCTACACTGAGCTTCTCTTTCAGTATCTTTTCTGGAAGCTAAGCCTTTAGCAAATGTTGGTTCCTTCCTTCTAGCTATATAAACTCTTTCTACTCTTTCCAAGTCAGGTGAGTGGTTGAAGCTCAGTATTGTGGTTAAGAATGTGAGCATAGATGCTTGGATGACTTGTAGTGAAGATTTCCTTGGCAGATGTTCTAGTGTAATTTCTTTTCTTTTCTTGTATCTACCTATGCACAGACTTTCCTGATTAGCTGTGGAGAAAGTGGTCTTGGCTATCTTAGTGAAATGATGCATTGTTTTCTGTTGTACCCTAATGACATGAGATTAGATTGGACAGTATCTGTAAAGGTGTTAATTTACTGTACTACCATTATACTCCCACTACTCCAACCCACTGTTTATATTTCACTTGTAAAGTAAATTATCTGGGGTAATATTAAGAAGTTAGCTTTCTGAGGTTTGTTTCCCTTATTGCAAAAATTCTTTTTGATAAAGGAGATTAGAGCCCAGGTAGAATTTTGGGTCTGAGACTCTGGATGTCTGTTTAAGAAAACAATGGAAAGGACCAGAGCCTTGTGCCTTCCTGTAATCTCAAGATGCTATTTGAAAATTAAATAGCTGATGTTAGCTGAAGACTTGTCAATGTCTTGGCTTCCTTTCTGTGTGGAATTTGGTAGGAATTAGGGCCTCCAAATGATAGAGCTGTGCTTTGCTCTTCAGTTCTCAGTGGTCTCTTGCTGAGTTATGTGTGAAGTTGATACAACTTTTTTTCAGTCTCAAAAAAAAAAAATCTCATAGTTTTCACTTCAGAAACTGACTTGGATTAGATTGGCAAGAAAAACTTAAGTAAGCTTTGTTTGTTTATCATTTATACATGGAGCTCTGTGAGTGAGGAGAAATGGTATTTTGAGATAAAAACGGTGATATACTTGAGGGATGTTGGTGTTGGGGTCTACTCTTGTCAGTACGTAGTTTGCTAGAGAGGATAGTGAATGTTACGGTGCTGTGCCTGGGAATGAACTGGGATGCAGCACCAGTGGGTGATGCTTTGTATTGTCATGGATTTGGTTTATAGGCTTTTTAGGGATAATTTGCACAATTTTACTGTAAAGTGTATTTTCAGTACTGGGCAGTTTTGACTTCCAATGTGAGTAAATTGTTTTATTAGCAGTAGATTTCACATCTACTGCTGTTACTGCAGTGTTACTGGGGAAAAATCTTGANAAAATATTACTGATATCTTAAAACATTGTCTGAGTGTTACTGGGGAAAAATCTTGATTTTTGTGATGGTAGAATTGCACTAAAATAAAAATTTAACAAATTAGATGTGGAAATAAATTGAGTTTTACACATAAAAAGCATGTCAAATTTAAGCAGACACATTCTGTGTTTGCATAAACTGCATTTTTTTTACATGAACTATGTTTATATAAACTAAGCTGGATAAATTTTAATTGGCAAAGAAGTGCTAAAGGGTCATTGATTAAATTAGATATGAAGTTTTGTGTGTGTTTGCCTAGTGGGCACTTGAGAGTACCATCACTATTAAAAATGAAGTAAATGCTGTATTATGCCTTAGATTATAGTATCTTAAATTCTTGAACTTTGCAAGTTTAATGGTTTGCCACTAAAATGGGATGCTTGAAACAGGGCTAAATATTTTCTCTTTTTTTATTTTACTGAACATTTGCCTCTGCATGTGTGCTGAGGGAAGTGGACACAGACTTACAAATAGCTTGGAGGAGAACTTGGCCGTGGAGTGTGATAGGGCAGGGAATTCCCCTTTTCTTCTACAGAAGATGAGGATGCAAACTATTTTGGATAGTATGGTGCATTAAAAAAGTAGGTATAAATAGATGTTTACTGCTGGAAGCAAGTATTGCATATTCTCATTGCTTCAGGTTTTTGGGGTGCAAAAGTATTAATCTTTTCAGTAATTAAACTGTATACTGAACTCAAATTAAGCGTATTTAGAAAAAGTTCATCCATACTTCTTTCAGCAGACTTAATAGTTGCTTTTCTCTGCAGTATGAGAATCTTGGATGAAATATTTTGCTTAACTTTTTTCTTGTGTGATGGGTGTATATGTTAATGTGTTCTTCAGAATGCCTGAAGTTATCCACATTATACGTTCTATTTCTAGTGTTACTTAGCTGCTACTGCTGCTTACAAGATGAATTAGAAGTAAAGTCAGTGCATTTCAACACTACTGGAGCTAAGAGTACAAAATTATTTAAGTTCTCAGCTTGCTGAGAAACAAGTATCTTAATAATTTGAAAATGTGCTGATGAATTCCTCCCCCCTCTACCCCCAATTAATTGAACTTCAAGAGCTAAAATATATTTCTGAAGTGAAATGAAAGCTTATTATTGGAGCAGATTCAAGTACTATAAGGAGTTATTCTAAGGGAAGAAAAAAACCAGAAGGCTTGCTTTTACATAAGTAAGAGGGCTGATACCTCCTCCTCACACCTCCAAACAAGATGAGAATGGTATTAGATTGTACATCTCCATTTTTAATTGCAAGTTAATAAAAATGGCAGTATAATCTGCTTTCACATCTCAAGATTGTAATGACAGACTTTGTATCTTGAAAAATTGCCTTTTTTAGTGCTGGAGACAGTTGATATTTTTCCTACAGTTGTCTTCACTGAAGTGAATATTATTCTCCATTATACTGGGCAAAATCTCTTACCTGTTACTTATACTGTAGCTAATCATGGCATGATCTACATATCTGATCACAGGTGCACTCTTTTTGTTAACTTTGTAATACCTCTGTAATGCATTAGAATCATAGAATCAGAATCATAGAGTTGGAAGGAACCTTCAAAGGCCATTTAGTCCAACCCTCTGCAGTGAGCAGGGACATCCTGCACTATATCCGGTTGCTCAGAGTCTCATCAAGCCTGGCTTTGATTCACTTTAATAATGGGGCCTCCACAACATCTCTGGGCAACCTGTGCCAGTGCCTCACCACCCTCATAGGGAAGAACTTCGTAATGTTTCATCTAACTCTGCCCTGCTCTAGTTTCAAACCACTGCCCTTTGTCCTGTCACTGAATGTCCAGGCAAATAGCCCCTACCCAGCTTTCCTGTCACCCCTTCAGGCACTTGGGAAGCCATTATGAAGTCTCCCTGCAGCCTTCTTTTCTCCAGGCTCAACAGCCTCAGCACTCTCAACCTGGCCTCGTGTAAGTGCTCCAGCCCCTCACATTGGTCTAGTAAATGTGTTTGTTGATCTAGTAAATGTGTTGGTTGATCTAGTAAATGAGTTTGTTTGGTGGCCCTGCTAGGCAGGGGGATTGGAACTACATGATCCTTGAGGTCCCTTCCAACCCAGGTCATTCTGTGAGTCTGT
The DNA here is from genome assembly GCA_013400935.1 of Turnix velox. NCBI lineage: Eukaryota > Metazoa > Chordata > Aves > Charadriiformes > Turnicidae > Turnix > Turnix velox. Next base: position 5,531 of record VZTY01027831.1, read on the forward strand.
GTGATTCTGTGATCGTCTGCATGGCCTCCTCTGGCCACTCTCCAGCAGCTCCACACCGTTTCCTTCCCCTCCTCTCCCCATTGTTTCTTCAGTCTGAAACATTGCTTTTTTGCAAGTGGTTTCTATGTACAGCTTTAAAAAAATTATTGCCCCTGTCAGTCTTCCAGTCCATGGGTATGTGTGAGATCTGGTTTTCTCTTGGTTGTATTTGTGCCTTTTGTGTACTGAAAATCTGACAATTTTTACTGTAATGTTTTTGCCTTTTACAGCAGATCTTCCAACCATGGAGGAAGAGATCCATCAGGCCCTCTTTTCAGTCTTGCAGAGTTCAACTTGTAAACTTACATTTAAAATGGGAAATACTTTTTTTTTCTTGCTTGGCCTACTTGAGGTCTGTTTAAAAGTGCTAAAAAGAGTAAGCTTAGTGAAATAAATTTTTGGCTTACATGTGATTCATTTCTAGAAGCTAAAATAAAAGAGGTAATTTCATTTATTCACATAAATTTTAAATAAAGAAAAGAAAGGTAATTATATATCTGAAGTTCTAAGAAAATAAATTTACTGGAATGAGTTTATCTCTTGTCATTAGAAGTAGGTGCGTGTGCGTTTTCTGTGTCTGCATGTATGTGTAGAGTTGCAAAAAGAGCATCCTAACTTTGTGTATCTATGTAGTTACTTGTGGGTGTATTTGTGAAGCATTTTGGCTGTTGGTTTGCATGAGAACCAGTTTCAAAACTTGCCAGTCATATTTCTAGGGAAAAATTGCCCAAACTGTCATTTTATCAAGCCGAGTGAAGTGTAATCATGTCTTCAATCAAGAAATAAATGCACCTATGCAAGTATAATGTACTGTTGTAGGGTGGTGGTAGATTTGGGGGATTTTGAAAAAAGGGGACAAAGCAAATGAAAAAAAAACATATTTAGATTGGAACATTTTTTGGACTTAAAAGACCTACAGTGGGTTGCATTATGATTTATATTTTTCTTTGTGAATTTCTTGAAAAAGGCAAAGCTATTGCATACCCCACCCACTGACAGCAGTGACAGTCTTCAAAAGTTAATCTATAAACCAGTTGATAATTTACACTCCCTTTTCCCTCTTTGTTGTTTTGGGTTTTTTTCTCCTTACTTGAATTAGCATTTTGAGCTGTTTCATCTTCTTCCTTGTGAGGTTATCTATTAGTTTTCTTCCATATCAAGTACTTTAAAAAGTACTGTTGTAAATTCCTCTGCAAGCAGGATAAGGGAGAAGATAACACTAATCCAGGAACATGACTAAATGTTGAAGTTTTACTGAATATGAAGCTCTCGTTACTCCTCATATTTTTTTCTCGTGTTATGGCTTTCTGCAAAGAAAAGAGGACAAAACATATTCATAAGATGACAATAACAAATTTTATGGCCATTTTACATTACAGACAGCTAATTAAATTTATTCTTTTAAAACAATAAGAAAGCATGCAGGGAATACAGTCTATTTTTTACCTTTATTCATTGTTAACAATGGAGAGGAGAAGGTGGCTTCTAAAGTTGGATACTTAATGCAAATTCATTCTCTTGCATAAGCTCCAGAGCAATAGAACATAACACTGTCATTAAAACTGACTCATAGCATTCAAGAGAAGGTGTGTTTCTAGCTTTAAAAGTGCTCAGAGGATTACTGCAGTCTAGTAAGTTCCTTTCAGTGGGAAAAAACCCACTTTAGCTGTGATTTGTTGCAAAATACTGTTGTGCAAATTGTCTTGAAAGTATTTTGATTTTTGAAAAAAATCTGAGCATGCAAGCAGAGAAATAGTGTTATTCTAAATGATGCAGTCTTTTGATTGGTTGAAAAATTGATACGAATAAAATATGAAATGCATTTAACGTGTGTGTACAATTCCAGCTTGTAATGGAGACTCTTAAGTTACAGAATCACACAATGGCAGGGGCTGGAAAGGGCCATCTAGTCTTCAGAGATGGAGACTCCCTCTCTGGGCAGCCTGTTCAGGGCTCTGTCGCCTTGTAAAGAAGTTTGTCATTGTGTTTAGATAAAATTTCCTATGTTCAAGTTAGCTCTTAACCTAGATACATTCCTTGGCTGTTGTTTAGTTCGTTCATTGGACAGCAGGAGGGATGTCTCCTCTATGTTCCTAAAATCTCCAGGAATTAAGCCCTGTAAATTCATGGTTTTGTGGGTTAGGTTTGGTTTGGTTAGAGTTTTCTGAGGTATGAGTGGATAGGAATAGGAAAAGCATATCTAGCTCAACAAGAGGCATTTTAATTGGTTTAACATGCAGTCTCAGCAGCAAAGCGATCTAATCCAAAAGTAATTACAAGAATTATTACAAGAATTATTTCTAACATTTTGGTTGAGCAAATAGCATATCTCCCATTCTACCTGGGTTACAAAGAAAAGTGAGATGTCTCTTCCAGTATTAGAAAGGCACAAACAGGAGAAATAGTACAGTGCAGTTGAAGCTGTACTTTATATTGTCTCCCTACCTGTTGGGAAGTGGCTTTTTTGAGTGTATGGGCAGGTGAGTCACTAGGTGGGTATGCTTTATGCTGCCTACCTGTGGTGAATGATGGCTTGTCTTGATATGTGCCTGTGCAGTTCTAGTTTCAGGATGACCAATATTTAGGACTGCCATGTATATGGTTTTGTATAACTTGCTTACTGCATACAAGAGTCAACTGGTTTTGTCTTTTTGACTTGAAATCTTTCAGCTCAGAAATTCCAGACAGCCTCTGTCACTAGGTATAGTTGAACTTAGTGAAGTTCTTTTTAATGCAGTGAGACATGGTGTGCCCTGTACTATTGCCAACGCTGACTTTATGACATTTTTTACTTTCCTTTTACAGTAAATAAATAGTAATGGTTTGGTGGGAAAAGACTTTTTTATTCAGATTTCTCTCAATGTTAAAGACTATTTTCACTAGAACTAACTAAATATATTAGTAACAGGAAAGTCAGCTATGCAAATATTGACTTTTGGGTGCTGATAAGTTGATATTATTCTTGTGAGCTAACATATATCTCAGATCTCATGGTGAACACATGGTTCATGCCTATAGCATCTTAGATTTGTTTTTTCTTTCATTTATTCCTGAACTTCCCCATATAGAATCATAGAATCATCCTTTCACTGTCTTCTCGCATGACTCCCTGGAGTAGCTTCCCTTCCTCTCTCGACAGTCCTTCTTGCCCTTTGCCAGGGGCATTGCCTTCCTTCTTTCTTCCCTTCTCCCTTCTTACCCTCTCTACTTGATAATTAATCTTAGAAGACTCAGAGGACAGACAGATGCGTGGAGGATGAAAATCAGGATTATGAGCTTTTTTTATTACATATCCTTGGGTAGGCTTGCCAACATTGTTTACTGTTTAGATGCATCTCACTTTTTTCAAGACCTGTTTTTCAGGTCCTCTTTTGGGTCACTTACATATCCAGACATGCTTTTATTCCCATGGGAATTTCCCATGTAAGAAGCTGCCAGCATATAGGAGAGAAGCATTGTAGGCACTTGTGAAAGAGTCTACCTGGGAGAAAGGCCCCACAGCTGCCACTACATTTTTATCTTTTAAGTATTTTTTGCATTGATACATAACCTCCTAATCTGGCTGATTCTTCACTTTCTATTATAATCACTAAGTTAAAAATACTAGTCTCAATTTTTTTTTTTTTGGAGGTAGCTCATGCCTTTTAGTAAAAAAATCTTCTGTTTAGCTCAGAGATATTTTTGCCAGAATAATAGAATGCCACAGACATAATCACCAATAAACTTTTGGACATAAAATTCTATTTAAGCATAATTGCTTGAATGTGTTTTAGCAGTATACTGATTATTACAGATGCAGTTATAGAACAAGTGTAAGCTGCATGTGAGTTAAGAAAATTTGAACATTCATACTTCAGTTATGAAGACAGTTTTGATACATGAAATTTAAAATATCTTATTTTTTAACTATTAAATGGAAACTGCTAGGATGAAATTGTAAGAGAAACTATTTCTTAATTTTATTTTTTAAAGTCATTATGGAGACTGAGATTGAAACAAGAATCATTACCATGTTTCCAGGCATGAATGAAATTGCCTCCTAATGTTTTTGAAGTCCTGTGTCATCTAGCGAGACTTTAAGTTACCTCAAGACTCATAGTTGACCACAGCAATTTTTTTACCACATGGAAAGAACTGGTAACATAGCATGAGACTTTGTATGGAGAATGGATTGAGGGAAGCCCTGCTGAGAAGACTTTGAGAATGTTAGTGAATGACAAATTGAATATAATCCAGCAGGGTGCACTTGCAGCCCAGAAGGCCAACCATATCCTGGGCTGCATTAAATGAATTATAACCAGCAGATCAAGGAAGATGATTTTCCCCTCTTTTGCAACCCCACCTGGAGTACTGTGTCCAGCACTGGAGATCCCAATGCAGGAGTGGGTTGCAGGGGATCCAGAGGAAGCCACAAAGATGATTAGAAGGCTAGAGGAGGTTGATAGAGTTGGGATTGTTCAGCCTCAAGAATAGAAGGCTCCAAGGAGACCATATAGCAACCTACAAGTACCTGAAGGGGCCCTACAAGAAACACTGTTTAACACCCTTTAGAAAAGTGTGAGGGGGAGCAGTTTTAAACTGAAAGAGGGAAGATTTAGATTAGGTATTGGGGAAATTCTTTGCTGTGAATGTGGTGAGATGCTGGAATGGGTTGCCCAGAAAATGTAGTTGCCATCTCTGAAGTATCCAAGGTGGCCCGGCTGGATGGGACTATGAGCAGTCTGATCTAGTGGGAGGTGTTCCTGCCTGCGACGGGGCGGCGGGGGAACTAGTTAATTTTTGAGGTCACTTCCAACCCAAAGCATTCCATGATCCTGTGTTTCTACAGGTTTCAGTTGCCTTTGGGTTTTTTGAAGCTAGCTGCTTTGACGTTGGTGGAGTTAATCTTTTTCTAATAAAGAAATAAATGTCTGCCCAAACAAAGCCAAACCCCCAACTCTCAACCTGAAACTCTCATATGGTTTAATTGTGCAGTGACTTTTGTGAAAAAAGAATTGATAATGAAAAGCCTTTGGGTTGTTTCTTGAGATTTTTTCCTGTACGTGTATGGGCATAACATTATGAATTTATTGATGAGATTACCTGCCTTTGGGTGTTAGGATATCCACAAAATGAGCAGCTTCTTTTTTGTCCTTTATTACAAAATTCTGGTGTCATTCTTTCCAAGTTTAACTTTGTAAACAATGGAACAGTATTATTTTAACAAAAGGCCTCTTGGTTATTTACCTGAAAAGTAAATAAAGAAGAAATTATTATGAATTTTTATAGTGTAATTCTGTTCATTTGCATGTATTGTATTTTCTTATTTTTTAGTAAATTTTGGAGAAGTCTCCCCTTATATTTTTGTTAGTTCTATGTCTTTGATATGTTTTTTCAAAGGAAAGAGTAATTTCTTGTGGTTGTGTTCTTTTTTTTTTTTAGGTCAGATAGTGAAGTAGTAATCTGTATTTAATGATATGCTTGAAGGTTACAAGAAAGAGTAGTCATTGTGGTTATTTTGATCTGCATTAGAATTCCCCCAGAATTTTAGCATTCGTTATTTATAAATATTTAACATTCACCTTTACTTTTCTGTTCTCTTATAAGAAAGCTTCATCCAAAGCCAGTGCAGAGAGGAATATTTGACTTGTGAATGTGAGTGGGAGTTATTTTTAGGGCAAGGAACAATGAAGCCAAAACTGGGTTGGTAGGAGGGAGAAAGTTTGTCAGAAGACTTTTGGTCTTTTTTGTTAGGAGACAGTCTTTTTAAATTGCCGGTATGCTTTTTAGTGTCTGATCCATTTAGGGGGAAATGTCCTCTGATGCATTCTTATCTGGCCAGGTCTTCTGCATCTGTTGTTTTGTCTGCTGACAGCATGGAGGCAAAGGATTGCTGGTGCACAGTTAGTGAAGACTGCCAGTATGGAGAGGAACTGAGCAGAGTATTTTTTGATGCTAGACTGCCAGAGAATAGAGGTACCGAGAGCAGCATGATGGAAGAGCTCAAGAGGCCCTTTCTTTCCATGTACGCCATACTGAGCTCAAACTGTAGAGCAGTCCTTCAGTTGACTGGGCTCAGTGTTTCTAATATGTTCCCTTTTCAGGGAAGAAATACATTATATTTTTTGGACAAGATCTCAGTCCCACTGCTCAAGACTTTGAATATGGGGTTTTTTTAATGGTAAAGGGGGAAGGTTTTGATTCTCAACACATTTTTCTTTTTTCTTTCTTTTTTTTTTTTTTCCTTCTAAGAACAAATCTTCAAATGCAGATTAGGGAATTGAGTCACAAAGAGAATCCTAATATGTAACTCTTTGAACATAGTAGCTTTTTTTGGTAATTATTAAATATGAAAAAGCCATGCCTGTAATATAATGTTATAGCCTGGGGATTTAAAGTCTGTGGCAGATTGTCAAAGATAATATAGCAGTAAGTAGTAAGCAGGATGACAAATGAATATAGCGTATTACTGTAGACTATTGTCCTGAGAAGAGAGAAGGCAAGATTAAAATGAAAGACTCAGCTTCTAAAGAGACCACTATAAATACTGATTCTGATAAAGAAATATTACTTCCTTCTACAGAAAGGTACTCTATTATGAAATAAGAACTAAATTTAATTTTTTTCCAGTGCTCCCCTTTGCCAAATGGTAAACAGAAACGTGCTTTTACTTCAACTGCAAGTGTTGGGTATTACTGTTCGATAGGAGTGCATGTGTGTGAGGCTTCTAGTGCCAGATGAGACTGGAAAAGGTTTGGATTTAACAGGTTGCTGTTGAATGTTGTCTTCAGAAAACAGGTCGTTTTTCTTCAGAGCTGCTGCCAGTATGGCAGAGACTGCCCAGCTTGCGTATGGACCAGCATAAACTGCGTAAGAAGCTGTCGCACCCACAGCCAGTGTATTTGTTAAGGTTCTTATTACAGAAGAATACTAAAATGGGAGCAAAATTGTCTCTTCTGTCCTTTTGTTATGACTCATGGGAGCTGCTTTTGTGCTCAGTGCTTATTTGTCACTATGATCTTAGAAGCATCCTGCTAAGCACCCACTCTTTTTGAGTTGGCCACAGCTGTTAGAGAAGTTTCCTGCATTTTAACTCTGAGAAATTAATTTAGTTCATATATACAGGATGAGGTGAATTTATTTTTGAATCTGTACTTAAAATACAAATGAAAGAGCACTTACAGAGCAAGATAAACTACACCAAATAGTTATTAGTGCCCTGGTCTTCAACCTCAGTTTTCCTTCAGGAATGTAATCAAGTAAGTATCTTTAGTAGTTGGAGCTGATTCAACCTTTTTTCTGATTATGTGCTTGCTGTGGCATGAGATTTTTGTTCTCCTCTGCACCCCTGGCACTGGTGCCATGAACATGCTGCCTTTTAGGTCAGTTATGTGTTGATAATGTCCCTTGATGTGTAACTCACTCTGAGTTTTTAAGTTTCATTAAGTCAACAATTACTGGGTCAAAGGTGAAGGGTGAAACAGCTCCACATCCAACAACAGTGAAGTCAAGTTCCAGTGCAATGTCAATAAAATTTGCTGGAGCTGAATTTTTTAACTTATGAGCTTGCGTGAGAAACCGTGGTGTTTTGCTTTGGCATAATTTGTTCAAGTCTGTCAGTTTTCTGAAATTTGTATTTATTTTCACCAGCTGTTCTTTTCATTTCTAATTTATCTTTTTGTAAGTGTAGATTGAAACCCAGAGTTTGAAAAATTGCTTGCTTAATTGCAAGTTGTTCTTGATTTATATATCTTGTTCTGCTTTTTTCAACTTCTGCATTATTGGTTTCTTCTTACTATGAAATTGTGATTGCTCTTTCTCTAGAACCTTGTTCTGTTAGAAGTTTCTACTGTTCCAAATAAATTGGAAAAATAGCAAGAGGTTTCCAAATGCAGGAGTGAGGCTTACAGAACTTTACTGGCAATATGATTGTACTTTTTTTCTCTCCATTCTTAAAGTCAGAATATTCCTTTTAGCTTCTTCCTCAGAGCTGTTCAAATACTAAATTTGTTCTTACTAATCTGTAGTTCTTTATAATATTCCTGTGTATTCTTCTGGAATCTTCATGAAAATATCTACATTTGTTTTCTTAACTCTGTCACTTGTAAATTCTGCTATAACATTGATTGAGGTACTTGTAACTCTAACTAGGGTTTTCCTGAAATAGAACTACACATATAAAAGCCAGTAAAAGATGCTGTAGTAGTGATAGGTCATGGCTAATAGCAGTGATTTAATGCTTCCTCTTTTCATGTGTATGCCTTGTACATCAAAAGATGTGGCAGCGTTTGGATTATTGTGTTACCCTCAAAGGCAGATATTTATATAGTGTAAAGTGTTTATATCTATTTACTAACGTGCTGTTTTGTTAGTGAGCAGATGAAAATGTACTCAGAAATTCGTAGTTATATCTATTCTGAAAGTAAAAATAATAAATAATACACTCCTTTTGCTCTCCTAAACAAGATGCAATCTTAATATTTTTACCAACTCAGGTGAAGCTTTAAGGTCCCTTCCAAACCAAACCATTCTATGATTGCACTCTTTCTATCTTGAGAAATGAAATGAACAGTATGTTTTGTGTATAGTATATTGATATACAAATTTAACTGTGTATCTCTAGAACAGTTTTATGTCTCAAAGTTTCCTGAAGACAAATGTCTACCTCACATATTTGAATATTTCTTACTAAATGTTCCTATGAAAATCTAACTCTGTAAAAGGATCTTTCCTCTGCCCCTGGCCCAGCTGTTGATGATTATGAAAAAAGGAATTGGATTTTTATTTAGGATTGAGGCCACAAAGCGAGTGGTGAAGCTGGATGCTTTTGAGTGATGTTCTAGAATTCCTAATGGCCACGAATGGGAAAAAGTATTGGGAGTTAGGAGCTTTCCCCGTCGTTTTAATTTAAATGCAAATGAGTAGGTACCATAATGGTAAATTAGTCCTTGTGCTCATTCCCAGAATGTTTATACTGTTTTGATTCTTACAGATAAGCTTTCCATGCTGTTGTAGAAAATTACATTTGTATGAAAATCTCTGTTATAATTCTATATTAGGTAAAAATAAATTATTGTTGTTCATTTAATAATGTTTCTTTTTGCTGAATTTGCTAAGTTATCTTCAAGAATCAGTGATTTTAAAAACAGTCTTAATTAAGCCAGTGCGTTTTGGTAGACAAAAAAAAAATCCAGAAAGTTCAGTGGGTGCTGCCACTGAACAAGTATTTTTAAGTCGTTTGTTTTCAATCCTTCGTTTCAGTTTTTCAGGAGCTGTTGAAGGCAAAGATCTCAAATAAGTATCTACATCTTGTCTGGGGATTAGATGTGATTTTAGCTAGTCTGACTTCAGTAATGTTGCAGGAGAGAACTAGTTTGAATTAGCAACCTGATTGAGGGCATAAATCAAAAGACATGGGGCAAGAAGTGTTTGAATATAAATCCGTACTACTCCTGCATACTGCTTGGTGTCTTTTAGCTCTCATTTTCCTTCTGAGATTAGGTTCTCTTAAACCACTTTCAGCAGGGTTGTGCAAAAAATTACTCTGGAACTAGCACGCAAGAGATGGGTCATTCAAGTGCAGCTTTCTTTTCAGAGTCTCCTTGCATCTGTATTACCTTTGCTGTCAGTCACAGTGCACTTTGGGGAGAATTCAAGAACCTATTTTATATTTTTCTTAGAGGCAGTCGAAGTGTATCTCTAATGGTCAGTGAACATTGATAAGTTGACCTTTTTTTTACCTTTAGGGAATTACATGTAAATGCTGCTCTGGGAACACCAGTGTAACAAGCAAATCAGCTTTCTAAGGCTTTTATAATGAAATGGAAAGGGAAACTGTGATACATCTGCAGAAGATGTAGCACCAAATTTTGGAAAGGAGGATCAGCTACTTGCAAATCTTTTATTTCCCATTTAAAAAGTAGGATATGTACTAAATACACTGTTGGAAGTGTTAAAAATAGAAAATTGAGATAATGGATCACAAGCTGCAGGCCTGTAGGTCTTTAAGAATATGAGCAATTTAGAAATCATGAATGAGATAGAGAAAACTATGTCTAAATTTCTTGTTCAATTTTTGATAGATTATCTCATAAGCTGCTTCAGTGTTTTGTTAGAGAACCTTTGGGTTGTGTATTGTGTATTGTAAGGCAGAAAGATGGTATATGGTTATAGCATTAGCAGAGTGGTAATGAATGTTATCACAAACTAATTTTTAGAAACACTTGTCAGTGAACAATGCTTGGAATGGAATTAGTGGATTTGATCATGTTATTGAAGAGGCCTGATGTAAAACAGAATATATGTTTTCTGACTGTTCTCTTTCCTTCAAGTAGTATTGCTGTTCTGAATGTGACTTACCTGCTATCTTGCGTCTTGTTTATGTTGCAGCATTAATGGTTCCTTCAAGGTCTCTGTAGCAGTATTTCTGTCACTCTGCTGCAGCCAGCTGCACCTCGATGCCCTCCTATTTCAGTAGAGAGCTGAAGTAGTTTGGTGCAGCTCTGTTCTAATACTGATGGGTACTGCTGCTTTTCCAAGAGCTCATTTCTTAGTTCAAAGCTTGGACAAGGCAAGCAAAAGCTTTTGTGAGAAGGTAGTTCCAAATAAGGAGGCCGGCATGTATGTAAGGGAGTGTTTAACACAATTCACAAGTGAAGAAAAAACCCAATGCATTCTAACAGTAAAATATACCACTGAAATAATCCATTAAGGATTGGGTAAATTACCAAGAAAAAAAAAAAGAAAAAACCCACCCAAACCCACCCCCGCATCCCTTCTCAAAACACACTGGATACTCCTTTAATTCAGTAGTCACTGCTTTATTTTAAAAGTTTGTTTCCTAAGTATCATAGTTAATTAACTCTGCTTCTAAAATAGCTAACCCCCTCTCCCAGATTATCCCCCTGTGTCCTTGAGTATACTGTCAGTGTGATTTCACTGCACCATTCAGTTGTCCTTTCTGTTAATATATGACTTGGTCAACAGACAGCTTTTGTCCAGCCCTGCTAGCTTACAGTGAAAGCAATGAGACTTTCTGATTGTTTGAACCCAGTATCATTAGGTCATACTTTCCCATTACACATAAGTTAATTATGTTAATTTGCTTCTATCATACTATCTTGTTCTTTGAGAGCAGATTCATCTGATTCATGGTGAAGCCACTTTTTGAATGTGCGCCATGTACCTTAAGTATTTAATGGAAAAGAGCAGTGTGAATTAGCAAGACCAAATTTTATTGTGTTTAGTTCATGAGACTCGCAAGAGGATAGAAGTGCTGAGGTGCACCTCAACCAGACAGACAAAAAAAATCTTCCTTCTTTTCCTGGTATATAGTTTCTTGATTTGACAAATTACTTAAGTGTTTGGGAAACATGGAAAAAAAAATTTTACAAATTATTTTGGTTTTCTGTTTGTTGTATTGCCATTAAATAAGCAGAGAATGGAAATAATTTTCTAAATCTAGGCAGTCTAGCAAGTAATTTCTTTCATTTTTTTCAATCAATAGTAAAGTATACTTTCTGTTGTTTAATGTTCTTTCTACCTCATCCTTCTTGTCATTATGGTGGACAAATAATAAATTGAATAAATTTTGTTTCATACCTAGGTGTCAACATACACCAAGCTGAGAACATACATAATTACAGGTGTGTTTTTGCTCACTGAAGTAGTTCCTGACAAAATTTTTGTTTGTGTCTGTCCTGTAGAAAATAAAGTTTGTTTTTATTATAAAAGAAATCCTTCATATGGATTCCTTCATCTGTTCTCTCAGATATGTTCTCAATGGATTCCATCAATTCTACCTGCCATTCTCTAAATTTTATAATAGAAATTGTTAAAATTGTGAAACAACACTGCTCTCTCTTACTTTAATAAAATGCTGTAGTAATTGCGTTATTTTCTCTTCTTTCCCCAAGGAAGCTACCAACTGTCTAGAAACTCAGAAAGTGTGAGAAGTCTGGTTGGTCAAGGTGGAATTTTTTCTTCAAGAGCCTTTTCCACAACTGCCTTTTGGAAAAATCTTTGGATGCTACATATGTGCCATGTTTTGTGGCTCTCACCGTAAGGGGAATTTGTCTTGATGAAGATTCCTAACATTGGTAATGTGATGAATAAATTTGAGATCCTTGGAGTTGTAGGTGAAGGTAAGTAGTAACTTAATAAAATATTAATGAGAATTTTATATAGATTTGACTTAGTTCTTCTGATGCAAGTTTTCATTTGCAAAATGCTGCTTGTATGCAGATCTTAAGAAACATCAGTTTATTCTTTACAGCTCCTTCTAGTTCCATTGTCAGATGGAAGGTGAAGTTTGGAAGATGAGAGAAAAGGAAAAGAAATGCATAAGTTTTGAGGGTTCCAGAGAGCTCTTGATTTTTTTTTTAGTTTCTTTTTTAATATTCCTACAGTAATTTCTTCTAAGTAATACTGAGATGCGAGATGTAATGGCGAGATGCAAGTTACCAAACTTCTCTCCAGGTATATTTGAACAAACATAGTTTCATCACTTTAAAATCCATTTACTTCCAAACAATTTTATAAAAATTGTTTCAGGGCACAAAAATGTAGTACAGTGCATGTAAGAGAAAGTTCTGTATAATAATACTGGGAATAATATTATTTTCATAGCTAAGAGGTGGGTGAGGATTGTTTTATCTTCATGCTCTTTTTTTCTGCTTTAGGATGACTTAATCTCTTATCTTATTTGTTTCAGGAGCCTATGGCGTTGTACTTAAATGCAGACACAAGGTAAGTGAATTGCTTTAAGTTGGTATTTAGGTGAAGAAGTTTCTCTTGATAAGAACTGAGATGTTATTTACTTACAAGATGTGGCAATTGGGGTAGGTTTTCCCTTGCAGTCAACCATTAATTTTTTAAATTGTGATACTGTCAGAGGAAATGACTACATCTAGTATGAGATCTCCATTTTTTTATTTTTGATGCTTAATATTTGTCTGAAATATAAGAAGCATTACTCATGTTTCGTTAATCTCAGCTAAGAGGGTTTTTTTAAAAAAGAAGAAAGTTGGTTTGGAATTCAGCTTATGCTCAAGTACTCTTAATTAGTATGTCCAATTAATTACCAAATACTGCAATTTAAGTAGCAGTCTAAAGTGGTGAGGGTGGAGTGAGTGGGATCCATGAGGAATTTCTACAGTTGTTGGACAGTAAACCACAGTAAGAAAGCACTGACTCTTATGTATGTTGGTTTTAATTTGGAAGAGGAAGAATTAAAAAAGGAAAGAAAATGCCCTGTTTCAGACAAAAATGAAGACTGGCAACCTGTCTGCAGTATTTTAACTTCTGTGTGTAAGGTGGATATATCTGAACTTGCTGCTCATCAACAGAGGACTTTTGACATGAACTGCTCTGCTGAGCTGCAGTTATGTTAGTCAGGTAGCCAAGTAACTTCTGTTTCTCTGAAGCAAAAAAATTTAGTGTCATAGAATGATTCATTTGTAGTGATCCAAAAATAAATAAATGTATATATTTTCCATTTCTTGTTAACTTTTTCTAGAAAAAGTTAGCATAATGCAGTGGGACTGTGTTCCTGTGATGGCTTTTAGCATTTACATAGAAGGAATTCTGCTAAAGGTGTAGTATGAACCACTCCAAATAATCATGATATTATACTGATTTTAAGTTAAGGAAGGAAAAAATAATATTAGAACATGAAATAATCCTGTCTCAAGTAGCCTTGTTGGGCTTGGGAGAAGAAAAAGAATTGCTTTGGTAAATAGGATATTTTTGAATGGTTCCAGGTGAATATTTTGAGAGCACTTACGGGGTGACAGTACACTTTATGGTAGTCAACTCTCTTTTTTTATGCAAGATGACCTCACCAGGTTTCAAAAAGTCTGTAGCATTTTCTACATTACTGGATGAAATTGAAAATTTGTATGTCTTTAGTCATTATCCTTATTCAAGTGCTTCCTTCAGACTGTGAAAGGATGCTGTGAGGATTCAATTTTTTAGGTAATAGCACCATTTTTATTTATGTGAATTGAAGCTTAATTGAAACATCTGTCTTGGACTTATAAAACAAAGTGATATTTAATAAAGCTTCTAGCAAGTGAGTTTACTAAGAGCTAGGGTTTCCAGGATTTGAAGCCTGCTATTTTAGGCTTGCTGATTTATGATTCTCACTTATGAAAACAAGCTGCACTCAGCCCCTAAGAGCAAATTACTTTAGGTGCAATCTGTTTTACTAAAAAAAAACAAACCAAACCTCTAAAAGGTAAACTTTGACATGCAGAATTTTTCCCACTCTTCCACTAGCTGTAAAATATATTGAAAGGCCTGTCCCCAGATATTTTGCATAGTTTCAGAGCAAATGCATCTTGTTTGTTGCCTGGATATATGAGGTTTACTGAGAAAACATTTGATATTTGGTGCAAGAACTTAGTTCATATGTAATTATAGGCATTATAATAAAGCAAACTATTTACCTGTTTTTACAATTGTGGTAGATCTAATTATTTTTAACTTGGTCTGTTCCTTTTAAATGTGGAGGAATTGTGGCTATAAAGGAAGAGTTGTAGGCTCAGTATGAATTGGAGCTTTTACATGTGAAAAGATGCTGCTTGTTTGCTCCAGATTTTTGTTTATCTTAAGACAGAAAAGATTCTAATTATAGATGGAAATTTTAAGGTTCTAATACTAATGATTGACAAGAATGAATGTAGTAGAACTGAAATTGTAGAGAAGCACCTTTCAAATGGGAATGGAAATGAAGAAAGGAAAGGGATTTTAATTTCACTGATATCAAAGATGTTATAAAGGGGTGGGGTTTAGGTGAGGCCTGAAACCATTCCATATTTAGCTGAAAATATTAATTTCTACCAAATCATGGTAACAAAGCTTGTGAGTTAAGAGAATTTACTTGTATACAAAGAAAGAAAAAAAACTCATTGCAAAGTGGTATATGCTGTTGTTTTTCTTATTCAGAACTGGGTTTTAATAATGTTTACCACTTTGTAAAGGAAAGCAAAGATGTAATTCACTTTCATGAAGTCTTAACATAATTACATGGAAATGCAACGATATTTGGGGTTTTTTACTGCTTGACTGCTGCTGGACATATTTTTTTAGTATGGATTAAGAAGGTATGAAATTCTTTTGCATGATCTGTCTGTAAGTGACACAGTTGAACTTTGAGTGTGATCTGTAGTAAGCCTATTTTGCCCTACCCAAGTCCAAAAGCAGCATAAAATCTAGAGAATGTCGCCATATTTTGAATAGATGTATGATACATACCAGGCCATCCTTGGTTGTGTTTCCTCAAAATTTACTGCTTTTCTTTTTGTGTAAAGCTAGCAATTCAGGCTGAGAATTTGAATGAAGAAATATTTATGTTCATAATTATAAATAGTGGTAACATACCAGGATCAAATTTTCAACTATGGTAAACTAGAGTATCTCCGGTGTACTGGTGAAAGGGTAAATTTTGTGGGAAATGAGGAGCTGGCCCCCAATTACTACAGTTTTCCAATGTATAATCCACTAGTGCTGCAATAAATATGTCACTTTATACCTAAGTGCATTCCATCAGTATGTGAATGTGGTTTTAAACTGGAGACAATGGCATTGAGACCAAATACTTTGTCATTGTTGTATGCATTCTTCCTTTTGCTAAGGGTACATTCTCAGAAAAGCTAAATTAGCTCCTCTAGGTACTGTTTGTATTACACCAAACTGTATATAACACTGAATGTTATTTCCATCTGGTTTTGACCAGAGATAGACACTGGTTACATTATTGCTATTAAACCTTTCAATAACTGATCTGAATGTAAATATGAAAGTACTGCTGTTAAAAGTTACAGAAAAGAGACTGCAGTAGTAAGCAGAGCATTTTGTATTTCAAGGTGGGTGATTAGATTCAGGCAAAGCATATTTCAAATATTTGTATTTCTTCATGCAAATTGACTTTCAAAATTTGAACATCACATGAAAACTTGAATTACACTAGTAGCATTTTGAGCACTCAGTTTTATTATATCAGAGTAAAGCTCTGGAAACTCATAGACTTCTTCCATTTTACTACCCTGATATACACAAGAAGGGTCATTTTGAATCAGGTGTGCTCAGCTGTCTCAGTATCTTAGAAGTGACTTTGTTGGAGATAAACAAGGAGCTAAGAACAGAATGGGCATGTTGTGATAATCCCTGCAGTATTCAGTCTCTAACTGGTACAGTGCTACTGGGAAATTATTAGCACCGGAATATTCTGCTACAGATTATGCCAACAGTGTATTATTTTTATTACCTTCTCTCATGCCTAAAGCCATCTGTCCTTTAAGTCTTCTACTTAGCTGTATGTACTGTTTAAAGTATTCACTGATACTTGTATATGCTATGTAAAATACTCTGTCCATATACATTTTTTAAAATATACCACCTAGAACAGGTAAAAAGTACAATGCCAAACCCTACTGATTTATGTTGAAGAACCATGTTTTCTCATAGTTACTACTGCTATGTGATTGGTGCCTCTATTTGGTTACATCCCCAGATCCTTTGGTGATATTTTTATTTGATTTTTGTATGTAATAAAAAGAAGCATTGTTAATTTTCACTATCAATCAAATGTTGTTTGTCTCTGTGGCAAGATTTTTTTGGTTTCAATCATGGCCAAGGGCAGATCTATGTTCAGTAGTGGCAGTTTACCTATGGAGGATTACTGCACCTAATGCCATTGAAATGTCAACTCGCTGATGTGTTTTGTGCTAAAGTTTGTGTGCAATTCATGTTGCAAACGTAAGACATGTATGGAGCTTCTAAAGTAAGTAGAACATGCCAGTTGTAAATGTTTGCAGTAGCCTGGGATGAGACCTGTCTTGAGTGTTAGGTGAGGAAAATACAGCTATTAGGCAAACTGTAGTGCTGAAAATATGTTAGCTTTAATAACTAGTTGCTTCAACTTCACCATTAGACAATTAATAGCTTTTGAATTCTGTACAGAATTCTGGTTTGAAATATTAGTTGTATAGTATTTGTTTCATGTAATTCCGTAGTCTGCCTATGTGGCATTGCCTTGAGTGCAGCAGTGAGAGGAGAGCTTGATTAGTACTAATTCACTTCAGTTGTCACTTTTCAACATGTGCGTATAAATTATATACTTGCAACTTCTTGTTATGCAGGGCAGATGCCAATGACATATTGGAAGTTACAAAAGCTTTAGTTTTTCATTGATACTTTGTGACATTTGTCTGTACCTGAACCTGAGCCTCTTCCCTATACCTCTGGATTCTCCAAGAGGCAGGGGCAAGAGAAAATCAAATTAGCATAACATATTAACGTGTTTTAAATGTTATCGATGTCAGTGAAGTCCTGACTTATTATAAATTAAGTGGGAGGCTCATATACGTGCTATTATTGCTCCAAAGTTCAGATAACTGTGCAGAATGGAGTGTAGAAATTAAGGTACTGCGATTCCACATATTGAGAAGGAAGTTAACTGGTCTCCTCTCCCTTCCTGCCCCCATACTGAGTTATAATGTGCTCTGTATTTCAAGATTGCTGCCTTTGATTTCTTTTTCTTGAAGTTTTATAACCAAGACTCTTTTTTCTGAAATGTTTTTTAAAAAAGTGGTTTCATAAGGCAGCTCTTAGTAAAAGCCATTAATGCACTTACTTTGAGGAAGCTTTGCAACTCTAAAATTACTTATCTGCTCCAGGGGGAAAAAAATTGAATCTCTGTTTGGTGTTGTCCCAGTTTCCTAGAAGTCTAAGTGTTGGGATTAACTGAAGTAAACATTTGTTTTTCATCCCATGCGGCCTTAAAAATGCGAAAGGATGAAGTGAAGTAGTCCAACATCTCTTCTGTTGCATTATGTTGAATTCTGTTATTTCTGCTATAGATTGCTAAGATATACTTTATTTCAGGGATTTCTTTTTTTTTTTAATCAGTCATGTGCAGTAATTTATTCAAGAAGACCTGATCAGATTGCACAAAGACATTAAATTAATTGTCTTAAATTTAACATTTTTCATTATTCACATTGCTCAGTGTCTGTAGCCGTATCAGTGGAACAGTGCTGCTCTAATGTCTGCAGTTGTTTTGTTTGCCTTTGAGTATGTTGTGACAATCCAGAATGTTGTGTGAAAACATCCTTTCACATTTCTTTTACTTCTTTCTTTCTTTATACTTGTGAACCCTGCTCAGATATGGGCAGTATTTAAAATTGCCTTTTCCTCCCTCTTTTCTCCTCTTTATAAACAGAAGGTGCAGGGGGAAGGTGAGAGGGAACTTTCAGAGGGATGAGATTAACTTGATGTGAAGGAGAAGGATAAGTTTTTAGGCTTATTTTCCAGGTTTGTTGAATTTAAGGGAGTATAGTGTGAGGGTGTTATTTTCAGTGCCACAGAGTGGGATTGCTTAAGTTGGCTTGGCCATGGTAACACTCAGTAATTGGATTTCGTGCAGCACAAAGGTGGGATGCAGACACCTGATGCTGCAGAAGATCTTTGAAACAAGTAGTTCATCACATATGCTAGTAATGCAGGTAATTGAAGGAGGCATAGGAGCCTGAGTTAAAAATAGCAGGGACTCATCTTACCTTGGGAGGGATATGTGAAATGCATTACAGATGGTTTTCCATTCAAATTAAGTCCAAGATAAGTAATTTGTTACAGTCACAGTATTTCAGAAACTGTATTTCTTCCTGATAGTCCTTTACATAATTTGAATTTCCGCTATGGATACTGGTTTGGTTAAGTGAAAATTGACTGTTTAGGCCACAAATAATACTTTGCCTTGGAACACTCACAATAAACATGCCCCTTAGTAGTTGCTGTATATTCCCATCTACAAACAGATCTTAAATTGTTAACCTTGTGTTAATACAAGAATCACATTCAGACCTGTAGCACTGTGTTCTGTGGCTGCCCCTAATGAGTCTTGAGCAGCTTGTCTGCAAATAGCTTGTATCTCATTCTAGTGCACGTGTAAGTGAAATTGTACTTTAAAGTGTAGCTATAATGAGCACACATAGCAAGGCTATCCACACAGATTATTCTTTCTTGCAAAAAGTTAAAATGTTATGCTGAAAATGAAAGTCTAAGAATCTTAGTGCAATATTTCCTAGAAGAAGCAGCAGAAGAAATTTAAATCAGTAAGGATTTTGGACATATAGATTCTTGGATCTATTACAAAAGCAGTGATGCAGGCGAAAGTATTTATAGTTAATGCAAATTAATGTATAGGAAAGGAACTGAGATCACTAATTATAGGACTACATTAGTAGTAGTGTGAACTTGCTTGAATACTGGATTACAGTATTGACTTGTCAACAAATTGCAAATTTCCTTGTAGCATAATTGATGCAAATAAAATTGTACTTCTTAATTTTAGGCTAATTGTTTTCCTGTGAGGGATTCTTCTGGATGTCTTAAATTGTTTTGGGTGACGTGAGCACCAGGTTAATCAGTGGTCTCTAGACACTCCATGTATTTAAATAAAGTCAGTAAAATAAATCACAGTTCAGTTTTTGAGAAGATCATTAGTGTAGATTATTAAAAATACTGAGGTAACAATGGATCTGGATCCTCTAGATGGCTTTCAAGATTACTTGGATCAGCCAATTTTATCTAAAATGGTACTACACATTCAAGTATTTTGAATATACCTATTAAACTAACTTATTTTTAATTACGCTCATAAATGTAAGGCCTTTTTATAAGGCAGATGTCCTGGAAAGAAGAGCACATGACAATGTAGGTGAAATATGAACAAAAATAGTGAAAACTTCCCCAGCTTTTCACTTTA
The DNA here is from genome assembly GCA_013400935.1 of Turnix velox. Taxonomy (NCBI): domain Eukaryota; kingdom Metazoa; phylum Chordata; class Aves; order Charadriiformes; family Turnicidae; genus Turnix; species Turnix velox. The sequence goes on from VZTY01027831.1 coordinate 25,317, forward strand.
TTTGAAAGCTCTTGGCTCTTCTTGACATAATTTTTAGGTTTGGATATTTTTTTTTAAGCAATAAGGTTTTTCTTACCTAGTAAATTGTCCTTCAAAATGTCTGCGTTAAATTGCTTCTGTTTTCCATGATTACTCAGTTCTACGTAACTCCTACCTAATTGTTGCAATACGCTCCTTAAAATCCAGAAAAGTTCCTTTTTAAAAAAAAATTCCTAGAATAGGTAACTTCTTCGCAAATGTAGCTGTATTTCTCATTCAGAGCTTGGATGACAATTAATGGGAGGGAAGAAGGAAAATAGTTTCTGTTTGTGACATTACATCTGTTTGAAATGTGTACAGATGGATAAAATATCATACTAAGATCTTAACTGCACTTAATGGATATGATGTTTGATCTCAGAAACCTAAGGGACTAGACTAAACCGTTGTCAGTGTGTAAATAGGGTGGAAGACCAGAATGAGCTCTATAACAGAGATAGTTTTGTTAAGACTACAGTGTTCAGTGTTTCTTCAACCGATTGCAATTGTTACAGGTTTGCACAGAACTGAAACTGTTCTTTATGCTTTCTATTCTTTATTCATGTTACAATTCTGAAATTCTGCAGGACACACAGTTGTGTTTTGCTGTATTAAGCTGCATCAAATTCAATGAATTTGCTCCTTGTTTTTTATAAGGAGTGCAATTGTGTGCTAGCTTCCCCTGTTCTAAGGGATATCTAAAGCTTCGTCTATAGAAAAACTAAACACCCTCTGGGTTTTTAAAGTATTTGCAGTTTTATTACATTATTCCTAAATTATTTTATCTTAGGCTGCTAAATGAGACCAATATCCATGTGAGACTCTTAAGTCCTAACACCTTATAACATAATTGCTTAACTTTGCAGGCACTTCATGGAATTCTATTTTAATTTTTCAAGATGTGTAGCAAAATGAGAATTTGTTTCTAAACAGCATAGGCATTTCTGTTACACTCTGGTATATAGTTGCTTGCTCCTTAAAAAGTTTGTTAAAGCATGTTCCATTTCTTCTTCTGTGTGAATACTAATTTCTGTAGAGTACTGCAGTTGACGGTAACAAAATGCAGTGTAAATATTATGCAAGATTAATATTTGCATGATTATGAGAGGGAACGATTGTACCCACAACACTCATTCTTTCATTATTTCATTCATTCATAATCTTATACCCACACCCTTAGTAGTGTAAAGTAATGTAAAAGTTTGTGCCCACCTGGGCAGTATCTGAAATAGGATGGATAACTAGATGTCAGGTATCTGGTGAGTCTCTGGAGTTTCTTCTGGTGGTGATAACAACTAGTTCTTGCATCTTTTGTATGTATTTCCTGATTAGAAGTTGTATGGTGCTATGGGATGGTACCTGGCTCCAGGACATACTTCAGCTTCCATGTGTCTGTTACCTATTTTTTCTCGTTTGGAATGTGTATCTGTAGTCTGTTTCCCTAATCAGTAACAGGAAACAAAAGTAAGTTAATATCTTGCTCTTAGTATCTTGCATTATGCTGTTCAGTTGCAAAGTCCGCTTGCAAGACAGCTGTGCTGCAACCTTCTAGTCTTGGCATAATGTTTTCCTTGATTTCACTGTTGAAGTACCCTCCTTTGAAGAGTTTTCTCTGTTACTGGTTAAAATTAGTTCAGAAACCTTGTTATGCAGTATATTCTCATATTTATGTGCTCTTGTATGCCTCGTCTCTCAGTGCTTCTCCAGAATGCTATCCATACTTGTCCTGATCAGTTACATACTTCTGCAGCAGAAACAAGGTGTACAAATTTGTATGCTCTCTAAAAGTTTTGCTGCTGTAGTTTTTTAATCAAGTTTTAGTATGCAGTTGTGCTGATGTGTTGAACAACTAAATATTAGTTGACTATAAAATACTTAGAGAGTGAAAGATCAGTGTGGGTGCTGCTGTATCTCTTAATCTTTTACTCCACATGCAGTCTTTATGATATTGATAACTCCTTCTAAATGAGTGTTGTGAAGCATATTTTTACATACTGTTCTCATAACAGAAAGCTATCAAAAATTTTAGTGTGCTAAAAATCAGCTGTGGAGTGGTTTTCTTAGACAACCTTGTATAAACAGGGCTACCGTCTTTACCCATTTTCTGTTTGGCTGTAGAGAGACCTTTTTAAATGTGAGGTTTTCAGGTATGACAGGTGTGTATTACATTTATGAGTGTAATCATGCACAGCAGTGTGTAAGGATGGAATTCCATAGGACTGAAAAAACTTGGTTGGCTGGTTACACCTACCTCTTCTTTTGACAGTAGTTATCTTGACCAGGAGGCAAGCTGTCTTCTTGAAATCAATTAACATTTCGAACAGAGATGGAGTAATGCCATGTTTATGCTCAGAAAAATGTTACAGGCAATGCCATCTGCAGAGTAAAGCTGACTAGCGGCTGCTTCTACAAGATCAGATTTCCTGTGACCGAGATAAAAATTCATCTGAGTAGTATGTACCTTCCCCCTCGCCCTCTGTCAGAGCATCAGCTAGAGAAGAATAGTGTTAAGAAATGTGTACAAGGTAGTGTCTGATGGAATTAAAGGCTGGTTGCTGAACTTGCTCTTAATTTTCTTTAGTCTGTCATGCTTCCATGTAAATGTTGCTGTAGCATAAGGAGTTGGGGAGTAAGGGAGTACTGGTGGAAACTTCATAAGTGACTTCTAGGCAGTTTTAAGAGGAGTGTAATAACATCTATCTCATAGACTCTAGCAGTTTTTAAGGGAGAGGGAAAGGAAAAAGTGATGGAACTAGTATTTCTATTTAGAGATTCTGGGATGTTGGAGGTTGAACTAGGTGACCTTTGAAGGTCCCTTACAACTCTATGATTCTGTGATATTTATGCTTACTTCATCCAGGTTCCCCAGATCACATGAAATAGAGACCGCAGAACAAATCTCCTGGGTGACATCAGCATCGGAGAAGAATATCAAGGGAGATCTGCTAGTCTGCAGTATTTCCCCACTTTCTGGCCACTATGGTTCCAAATCAAACTGATAATTTAAAATTTATGATTCAAGATTGGCTTCTGTTGCTTGACCAGCATCTTCTCAGTTTCACATGTTAGGTGTACAGAGCTATACATGGAAGTATACGTACATTTTTAGTTAATGAGTTACAGCAAGTGATCTTTTCAGTTTTAGAAACTGATACTTCCCATTCTTTCTGCAGCCTCTTACTAGATTTTTTAAATTTTTTTTTCCATATGTTCCAGCTGGTCCTTTTTTAATGAGTTTGAGGGGAACTGAACACTTTTGCCACAGTACATAAAATACAAATGGCAATAATTCTGTTGTCAGAGTATTCAGCAGGAATGCGCATGTCTTTAAACAAAATCAGAAAAAAACCTTTGCAAACTCAGTCATGTGATTGTTTTCTCATCTTCCATTATCTCTTCACCTGAAAATCACATTTCAGGATCTTTCTGAAATACTACCCACATTGCTAAAGCATCTTATGCTTTTTCCCTAAATATATTTGCATGAAGGAAGACAACCTTTTGCCACTTCTAAGCTTTTGTTTGTTTTTTAAATAAAGAAGGTGGAAATGTAGGGTCTATTTGATTTTGATGACTCCACAAGTCCCAGAGTTTTTCAATGGGAGAATGATTTTCTGAAAAGATCGAGCTAGAAATCAAATTATGAAGACATAGCTTATTGTTGCAAAGAATAAATCCTTGGAAAAACAAAAATAAAGGAATAATTTGGTCCAAGGATCGTTTGTCCTTGGATCTGGGTTGGGGTTTTTTTCCTACTTGACTTTTACAGTTAGGGGATATTAACAATGGATGTTTTGCAAAGCCACTGTTCCTTTTTCGAACAGGTGGTGCTAGTTGACTCCACTATACTACTGGAGTGAAATTTGTGTGAGAAATTTGTTTTTTTTTTTCAATGAGGATTTTACTTGTATTTAGAATATTTAATAATTCATTTATTTTTATTACTCATCACACACAGATCTTTAACTATATAATCTTTATCTGATGCTATTTTTAAAAAACAGTAATTTTTACATCCAGAATTGTGTTGCAAAGAAACCAAATTCCTATTTAGTAGATTTAAACACAAACACTCATCAACAATGTGTTGTTAGAGCTATTGTTTACACTCTGTACCAGCAGACAGCTTGTTACTATATCAGTTCACAAAGGACAGAAGGCAGCCTTTCTCTCAAGAGGCTTTGTTTCTTCCTATCTATGTCTAGGTTAGGCTGAGTACAGCAATGAAGGTCCAAGCTTATTTGTACAGTTTTAGCAAGTTCTTGCAGCAGTCTTAAGTGTTTTGTATTCCCCTAATCACATCTGAACTAACAGAACTATCTGAACTAACTAATTTAACATCTGTTGTTAAATATGAAATAGAAGTTTTACTAAGTAAAAGATGTGAAACATTTTTCAACGAAGAATCCTAAAGGTTTTACAATTGTTACTTTTTCTCCCAATTCTATTTAAATTAATCTTTATTGTGCCTTGGAACTGAGAGAAATACAGTTCAAGGACATCAGTAGCTAACGTACTTTACAAATCTGTGGGGTTTTTATGGCAGCCTCTCGTGTATCTTTGTGCTTTTATCCAAGGATTTTATCTGAAATTTGCTCCTGGAACCTTAACATTAGAAAAAGAGTTACTTCTAATGGGGTGTTCTTTGCAAGTTATGTAATGCTTTAGTGATCACAGGTAATACCTTTGATTATACCAGGAAAAGGAAATGCAAAGCTCATAGCAGAGATATTTATGACTTAGTGAACATGTACTTTTTTTCTCTATTGTGCAGATTAAAGAAGAAGGATGAGCTTGAGAAATTCTGTTCTTGCTGCTAGCTATGCCAGATTGCTTTGTGGGATGTGAGAATTGAGGCTGCACACTTATATTGGCAATGGAGTTGTTCTTACTTCAGTAGCACAGTTGGGAATACTTTATTTGTATTTCTAGCATTTGTATTGCAAACACAATCCAATAGGCTGTGATGGTAATGATGTGGCAGTGGAATTTGAAGAATACTGATAGAGAGAAGGTGATGCCTCTGAGTTTACTAGTGTTGATCACTATTTCTGTGGTGTACCTTAAAAACACATGCATGCATCTAAGTTTGTGCATGGTGGAAAAAAAATATAGACAGGAGGGTTGCAAATTCAGGTAACTTGAGGGGAATTAATGTCATCCACTACTGCAGTGCATAGATCTTATGTAATGAATCTCCCTAGTTTATATAAATTGAGAGAGTCCAGTATCTAAAAAAGTAATTCATACCATCTGGAAATGGTTAAAATTGGTAACCTTCTGGATGAATCTTCTCTTCCTCCCCTGCTTTTCCTAGCTGTGGGGAAAATCTTGACAACACAAGTTGGATATGTAACTCTTTGCTGGCTGAAGCTACTAAATGAGTTAGAATGTACTTTAGATCTACAAGGCTTTCTGCAGATCTGCTGAATCTTTTTGAAACTTGTTCTCATTTTACTTTAGCTTTGGAGATTGCTGTTACTGTTTTAGAGCTGGAGAAGGGTTTCAGGCTTTTTTGCATACCTCAGTAGTTCTAATAAAAGAACATTACCTTTTCCTCTCAATACAGCCTTGCTTTATATACAGTATGATAAACTTTTTTGCATGTCATTTTCTAGACTTCTCAAATACAAAATTTATCATTTAACACCATATGGATACCCACTCAGTTTTCACACAGCTGTCAGCTTCTAGTATTTGAGATGGTGTAGCTGGTAACCTGTTGCCGTCATCCCCTGTGAATAACAGAATACTGTGGAATAAGACTCATCTCTGGGTTTGGTGGATTTGCAGCTATTTCTGAATTCTCACCATTCCTCTGCTCTCAGTACAATCGTGTCCCAGTAATCTTTTAGACATTCTCGGATTTGCATATTTGTTTTATTGGTTTTAATACTAACTTCTGAGTTCTAGCCTTATCCCAGTTCCTTTTTGCATTCTAAGTGTACACTTGTCTGCCACCTTTTCCTGGCCTCCTTAGCCTATGTATTCCCTGGCCATCAGCTCTTCATTCTGCACATTTTTAATCCTGTCTTTCCCCATACTCTTTTCAGTGCTTGGGACACTAAACTTGGTAAGATTGAGACACTGTTTTCCTTCCTCTCTTTCCAAGAAGTATTCATTTGTCGTATTTGAACAAACTTCCACAGTGAACCTAAATTCTGCATGATATCTTTTTCCTGGCTCAAAAGTGCATGTGTGTACAAGATCTAAAAGCAGGATGTGTTAGTTCTTCAGTGGAGAAAATCTTTATTAGAATAGCTTTTTTTAATTATCCTTGGAGCTTGTGTGATGTTCAGACTTTTTTCTCCTCTTTGAGATCTAAGAGAAGATATACTGACATAGCTGTAAGTATTTAGATGCTGAAGAAGCTTCCTTAATTAAGTCCACAAACTCACTTCCTTAATTTAACTCCAAAACTGAAATTTCATCTGTAGGAATGCTATTTTCATGGAGAACTAGCTGCTGTTTCTTTGTCATCTTTTAATAGTAGATGAAGTCTTGGGTGCAGATTCCTTTACTTCCTCATGTATGTTCTGCTTCTCAGGATAACTAATTTAGCAGAGAATTTGTGTAGAGGCAGCTGTCCTGTTCCTCTGACTTTTGCAGCACAGTGTTCTCTAAAATCCTGTGTGTTTGAGGTATGAATCCTGCCTGCTTTCTTCTTTTAGGCAATTTGGATTGAGGTTTAGTTCTTTTAAATGTTTGGCAGACAGAAATGGCAGTTTTCTTTAGAGACAAAAATCTCTCTTATTGTCCAAAGAATGCACTGTTTTATTATCCTAGAGAAGAGAAGCCTTTCTTTCTATGCAGTCTTGAATGTGGAAACTGGGGGAAAAATTAAGGCATCCATTAAAACCCATATCAATATACAGACTGGATCTTTTTTTTTTCCCAAAAAATAGTTAAGTTGAAAGGGAAATAGAAAAGTGCATTGATTTGGGATTCTGTAGACCATCCATCAGGGTGGTAGGGGAAGAGTCAGAAGTGGGTAGAACTGATCAATAAAATGTCAGGAAAAATGGTTCTACTCTATTGCAATGTTAAAACAATTAATTTCTCTTCATACTACTTTTGGAAGATGTAGCCAAAGAACTGAGACTAGAAATTGCAGGTGACATTTCCTGTCCAAATTTATCATCCCTTCCCTAGAGGATAGTACAGGAATATTATCATAAAAGATCTTAAAGAAGTCAATGGGACATTTGTGAATCTTAGTACTACTTGAGGAGAAAGGAGATACCATATGACGGAGAGGACATGAAATGCCAGATTCTTAAGGTTAATGCAAATAATGATGAGATGCTCCACAGTCTATCTGATAAGTAGCCTGAGACTAGATTACCGAAGTTCTTGGTTACATTCAGTAACACTTTTACCTACTAAATGGCATGGATGACACAGTATCACCCTATTTTGTGTGCCCATAATGGGTGAAAAAAACCACAAAGATTTCAATTTAGAATATTCTTTCAAAAAATTAAAACATTAAACTTAAGATATGTCATCTTTGGCATGCTGGACAAGAATAAAACACTAATGTATACTGTCTTTCAAATAAATGTGTTAAAATAAAAAATAAGTTCAAAGGTAGCTCTTGCTTCTGTTCCGGAGCAGATCTGGAATGGTTGTTTGATACTTTGATAGATAATTACAACCTCCAGTAGTTTAAAGCCCACTCTAGAACATGGAGGAGTTATTGCTGCCATTTCTGCATCAGATAGAAAGTTTGGGTAAACCTCCTGTGTAACTCTGCACCATGGAAATGACAGTTGCTTCTAATTTTAATTTTTTACCATCAGCATCAAGATAGACAGCTTTCTAAGATAATGTTAAACTGAGCAAACTAAGCTTGCAAAATCCTATTCTCACTTTTAAAATGAAAATTTACTTAGTGTTACAATTTTTAAAAAATAGAATACTGGAAGGACAGGCTCAAAAGACAGGAGGAATGAGGTTTCCTATTGTATGAAGGAGTGTCTCAGATATACGAAGATCTTCTCTGGGATGGATGACAGTATCATTGAGGACCTGAGGCTCAGAATTAGAGGCAATGCCAGAAACTGTGGCATTTCTTTGGCTTTTATTGTAGACGACCTTATCAGGGTAAAGTGAGCAAGGCCTTCCTTAAACAGCTGATAAAGTTTCTGAATGACAAACCCTGGTTTTAATGGGAGGCTTTACCTTCGCAGGCATCTGCTGGAAGGGTAATACTGTGTTAGTGGTTCCAAAGATAATGTGCTGGATGTTAGGGAAAAATTGATACCAGAGCTGGGAGGGCCAGCCAGATTATTATAACAATTGGCTGCAATGGCTGTGAAATCATGAGGGTAAAGATCATGAGCGGATTGAGGGGGAAAATGTAATGGTACAGACCTTGGAAAGAGAATGTTCAAGAAACTGTTAGGTGGGAATCTTATGGGAGGCAGTCTAAAAGCCACTGGAAAGCTAGCAGTCCTTTAAGGACAGCATCCTTCCATGCTCTGTGATACAAGAGCAAGTGTATCACAGTGCTTAGGAAAGCAAATGGACTTTCTCAGGAAATACACTTGGTTAGGCAAGGTGTTCATAATGGAGCTCCATTGCAAAAACATGGTATACAGGAGGTGGGAGCGTAAATAAGCTGCAAAGAAAGAATATGGAAATGTTGTTGGAGTAGTGTCATGAAAGCCGGAGGGCTTCTGTTGCTACTGTGGTAGTGAAAGACTGGACTAGGGAAGTGTGGACTAATTGTTGGGCAGGGCAGACAATTGAGTGGCAGCAGGGCAAGACAGTCTAAAATGCTCAGTGCTGCCTTTGCTTTTGTCTCCCCTAGCAAAATCTCCCAGGTGTTTATGCTTAGTGAAAGGGTTGAGAAAGATTAATTACTAGTTATGGGTAAAGACTGAGTTGGAAATTACTAAAGACAGACAACTCAGTCCATACAATTCAATGTGACCAAACATGAGACATCCGAAGTGCCAGGTTCTTGCAGCAGGACAGCTCTCGGTTGTCTTTGTTAAGCTGTGAAGATTGGGGGACATACTTGATAAAAAGTGAATGAGACTTTTTATTCTTTTAAGTTAAACAAAAAATGCCAAGAATTACTCCAAATTATATTATCCACAATTGGCATATCCAGATTTCCATGCATTTTTCATACATGCTTAAACTGAATATGTTGTTTGCTTTGGTTTCTCTTTTCCTGTACTAGTAGACCTGGAAAAATCACTTGACTAATATAATAATTTGCATATGTATATGTGCACCTGTGCAAGTCCCACTGTAGTCACTGGAAATCCACTCAAGGAATAGATTAAATTTCAATTCACACCGCTTTGGAGGACAAAAGGTGCACTTTAGTTACCATGGTATAAGCTTCTATTCCTATTGATGATACCTTAGATACTGTGCCTAGCATCTCCTCTAAGAGGTGTATATTTCTATAAATGCTTTGTCATTTCTGCCAATATCATGAGTGTGCCTGTCAGATTGTTAATCGGTAACACTTTTAGATGCCTATGCTAGGCAAGCCTGAACACCCAACTTCCATGCAGGTTTCTGAATGCAAATGTCTGAAAATGAATTCCCCGGGAACCTGAGGCAAGTCTGCCTTTGCTTCGTTCTAGGTCTTGTTTTATAGATTAAAAAAATGCCTGTCAGATTGTTGATAAGAAAAAACACAAAATTGAAAATATGAATGTAACAGGAAAAAAAAAAGGTTATCAGTTGCAGAAGTAAAGATTTCAAAATTAAAGCCTGAAGCTTAGCCACTCATGTTCAGACTATCTTGATGCTGGAAGTTGTAGTAATAAGACTTTGACACTGATAGGCATTAAAAAAAAAAAAAAAAAAGTACTTGCCAGTAAATTTTACCTACTCTTGACTCACAAGGTGTGCATGGATGGAGCACTGTATTGTAATTATCACGTATTTCTGAATTCTTTATTACTAAAAGTCTTCCTGACCTCTGCATCAATGACTCAGCAACACTGTCAAAGAAGCCAGTGTGGTACACGTTGACTTTTTAATTTATTTTCACTTTTGTTCTGAGTGCCAAGATTATGCTGTGTGAAGTAATAAAGTAGTACTGGTATCTGCTCAATGCAATTTAGTGCTTCATTTTTATTCTCAAGTTTTCCACGATTTCCAGGCTTAACAGGCAAAAATAGCCAATTGAATCAGCAAAGGATTGGGGTATGAAACTGAAATTACTAATATCACTTTTAAGAATACAAAATTGAAACTTATAGCTATTTCTTGAATTTGAGTTCTGTTTTGCCTGTAAGGTTTGGTTTAAATAATACTACAGTAGGATGAAATGAAGACCAGATTATAAAAATATTGCTACAGGAGTACCAGTTTACTGTGAAAAACCACAGCAGACAAATTTGTAGAGTTTAAAACCTGCTTTTTACTTAAGATCCTGTACATCATACTATTATACTAAATAAATTGTATTTGCATTATGCTATTGTGCAAATTCTTCAAGTATTCTTTGGGAATACGTACTAGTTTTCTTGGAGAAAATTTTGAGTAAATACAAAGAACGCACTTCGAACAATGAAAATTTCAATGCTAATCACTATCATCAACCTAGTAGCTAGTAGAAAATACTGTATTTTAGTGTTGTAGGGCTGTTTAAATTATGTTATAACCTTGGGATAAAGAAACTGTTAATTCCCAAAGTCTGTGAAAAGCCAGCATGCAGTATAATGTGAAATAGGATGCAGGGACAATTTTCAGAGCTAACATTAGTCTAGAGAGATGACCCCCCTAGGTTTCCTTGGGAGTCTAGGGAAGCTGCTGCTTCCATTTGTGCAGAGGTGACTGATAGCACCATAATCTTAGTTCTGCTCTGAAACGTTCCTGTTGTGTCTGCTAATCTTAAATGAGAGTGGGAGGGACTGATCTGCAATGCAAAAATCTGAGGAAGGTAGAGGAGGGGATGGAAAGCCATAAATTGGTAGATTTCAAGTTTATGAAGAATATAAAACACGCTGTAATGCAAAATTCAGATTTGCCTCCTAGTAACTGTTCAAAGCAGGTTGCTCTAAATCTTGTCCTGGCAGTTTTTTAATACTTCTGAAGTTCCTAGAGACTGGGGACATTTAAGACTGGTTGCGATGTGCCTTCCAGGTCAAATCATCCTGCGATGGTTGCTTGCTGTAGTCTGGAGAACCTCTGCTGCCAATGGAGGGGGCACCCTTTGGTCAAGAAACTGAATTCATCATCTTGCGCATCTCGGAGACTATTCTATAATATTCCATTAGATTCTGAAAGTAATCTTGCAAAATTTCCGGCACCTAATCTTTTAAATCTTGAGATAATAGGAAGCTCTGTTCTCATATATTAGCAGTGCCCAAATGGAGTAAAGTTATAAGGCAAAATGCAAATGAAGTAAGGACAGTGTCTGGGCTATGTGTTAAGGACATGATTTACATTCAGTTAATGCTGCACGTTATTTCTCAGGACTTGGATTGTGAGGTAGCTTGCCTAAGTTTAAAGACTGTTTTAGTGACAAGTGTTAAATTTATACTGTGTTAATTGATGCTGATGAGGATCGTTAACTCCTTATGCTCTTGTTTTGAAAGTAAATTTGAAAAATGGATTTGCTAGTTTTTAAAAGGTTTAATTTTAAGAGACTGATTCAAAATAAATGTTTTACTGTCTTCTAATGGTTTCGTGAGCTTCTGTTGCCTCTGGTGATTGCTGAATGTTCTATTATTTTTACTGGAATCAGGATCAAGAAGAACATTGAAGAACATTATCATGCATGTACAAATCAAACTCTGCTGTTTTGTTCAGAGATCCCATTAGCTTTGGGATATGTTTGGCTGATTTTTATTTTTTTCTATGCATCTTTGTTGTGACAAATCATTTTAATGTAATTTTGAATCAGTGAAGAACAGATAGCTGTTTCTTTCCTGATTCTAGTTTATTTTTACAAAATGCAAATATCTGTAAGTTGAGAATGCAATTGCCATGTTTTAATATATGACTTGATAGATTCACTTAAACCCCCGAGTGATGTACTAGATATTGCCAGAGCCACACCACCTGTGTAAAGGCAGTGACGTTCAACTTCTCCATGGTGTATGCTCAGTGTTGACTACCTCTCCTCATGTTTGTTGGGTATTATAAACATTTATTCTTTCAGTTGCTTAAAAAACATTCAAGCTAAAGAAATTCTCATGATTATACAGGATGAGGCAGTAAAGTTATAGCTGTAATGGTCTGAAGGATATTATCTAAATTTCAAGAATCTTATTCTGTACCTGTGCTTTGTTTCAAATGTTCCTTGATATGGAAAAGAAAAAGGGGGGAAAAATCCTAACAGAAAACTTTGATGCAAAATAGTGTCAAGCATTTGAATTTTTTTTTTCACTTTGTATTTACAGGAACCTCATATATTTTGTTAAGTTTCTTTGTAGAGAAGAATTGTTATATTTCTAAGACCTTGAATTATGCTGAGGAGCACCTTTCTCTTTGACTACTCCCATCATTAAACATCAAGGATTTCTCTGGAAAACAGCAGAGATGCATTCCTACACTATTACGTCATATATATTATGTAGAGACAATGGAAAACTAAGGGGAGCACTGTCCTTCAAATAAAATGAGATTAAATGCTTTCAATTCAGGAAGCTCTTCTGATTTGATACTGGTGACAGGGAATACAGGTGCTACAATCTTGTGCAAAAACCCAAGGCAGTAATCTCTGGATGGCTAACAGAAGAGCTGTGAGATCTGCTTCACTCCCATAAGCATACTCACCTCTCATCTGTGGCTAAGTGAATACACAGTAAATCATGTGTTTTCTCCGGAGGCCATTCCCACATGTATTTTGAAGTGAAGGACTGAGTTCTAGAAGGAAATCATTCCCATCTTCAGATTGGACGTATCCTTTTCCTGTGAACCAGGTATCTCCTTCCTGCTCTCTCAATATATATTTAGAGATAAAGGAAATGGAGCAGACATGGATTATGAAATTTATGTCTTAACCCTTATTAAAAAGTATCAACAAGTTTATACATATAACAGAGAATTTACCCCATTTTAGACACATGAAATAATGGAGTGCTAAGTAATCAGTTAGTGTATGTCCTTTTACACAAAGTGTTTTCAGTAGCCTCAATCTTACGTATACGTGACTATGTAAAACAGTCCTTTTCCAAGAATTTTGTAACATAGAATGTTTAAAATATGTGTACTCAATAAGCAGAGGTAGTACCAATGTTGTGAGAGATTTGACTTCTGAATTTTTAAATTTGCCGTTGACACAGAATGTAAAGTGAATTATTGAGGACGAGTTTTTAGTAGAATAAGATAATGAGATTCTTACTAATAAATGTATCTGAGTGAAACAAAACATAGGGCTAAGTGAACTAGAGATTTTGTACTTCATGACGTAATGTAGATCAGAAAGGAAATTCCGTGTTCCTTAAAAACTATGGAATATAAAGGATTATTTGAGGCTTTTTTCCCCTGAAGTCTCAAGCATTAAATCACCTAGTAACAGCTTATCTGCCTAGATATGTTAATTGCATAAGACAATTTTCCATTATAGAAGTTGGGATACTGAGCCATTGTCTAAGGAGGGTTTCTATGATCAGACAGAACATTGTTTTCAGAGTTTCATTGTGTTTCTGAGTACAGTCTTGGAAAAAAATGCTTTGAAATGCAAAAAAGAAAAAGATATTTTAGAGAACGACAGTTCTGCTTTGGAGAATCACAATTTGTCCTGGCTTTGAGGTGTAGGAATCCACAGAAGAGGTCAGATGTCCAAACGGGCTTTAAGTAAAGATTTAAATAACAAAGTCTAAATTTTATCTGCTGAGAACCTTTAGATGCCTATAGGAATTTGAATTTTCACTGTTGAATTCCCTCATTGCTCAAAGCTTAGCTTTACTTTGTATCCCCTCTTCCATCCCATCTTCTTGGAGTTTAGCAATGTGATGTCTGTTTTCTTTGCACGAAGTGTGTGCCAGCACTTGTTTGAAATTTCAGGGCTGGTCTGCATCAGCTGACAGCTCTTGAATCTATTTTCTGATCTAGGAAGCATACACTTACCACTTCCACTGCATGCCTGCTGAGTCAGTCCATATACAAACTGTATTCCATTTTTCCTAATCTAATTTCTTTATTTGTTTATACAAATTACTGTTACGTTTGATGGCTGATCAAATGCTATGCCTGTTAGTTCATTGAACAGTCTACATATGCTGCTTGTCTGCAACATCATACAATGTATGGGAGACCAAATTCTTACTGCTCTCTTGCCTCAGAGAAAGATACTCTATATATAGCTCAGAAATTTGAAACTTAAAAAAGTTGAAAATATTCTGGTTTTAAAACTTGCATTTCTCTGTAAAATTTGGTTGAAACCAAACGTAGTTCAGATTAACTAGTGGTGATATCAGACACTGAGACAGGGCATTTCACATGGATTCTTCTTTGGAAACTTGTCCAAAATGTGATCAATAAGGAACTACTGGTTTTTTTATGTCACCTCATATAAACTATTTAGTTGGCTTGGGGCACTTGACTGAAAATTGAGAGTCCCATTTTAGTGTTTTTTCACTTGAAGTTACTTACCTATATTACTTACTGGTTTTTGGGTTTTTTTTGAAAGACCAAGAATGTCACATGTAAACTCCTGATTGCTTAATGATGACACCATTAATTAGTTTCATGAAATAATACAAGAGATAAAGCATTTCAAATTAACATTTTATAAATGTTACAGTGTTTTGAACTGTTTGGATTGGTTTTTTTCTTCCATATGTGTGTTGCTGAAGTTACGTTCCTGTTGTTCTTCCAGCCTCTCATCTTTAAATACTGTGGATAGTCAAAAATCCTACAGAAAGTTAGCCTATCTTAATTAAGTCTCTGCAAGGTTGTGATACAGGAGCTTTTAAAACCTAATTTAGGAAATAATCACATTCACAATGTATATAAGGGATAGCGGCATAAGGCAGAGAAGCCACAGATGATGTTTTTTCAAGTGCAGAATTGATGTCTCTGTGAGGCAACAGCTTTTAACTCCTACATTTTTTTCTGCATACTTAGCCGTTATTTCAAGAATAAATAGAAAGCCTTTCAATGGTTACTGAAACATCTATGAGTTTTCAATTTCCATAATTTGAAATAAGAATACAATGCTGATGGATAAATTTGTCTCATGCAAAGTGGTGCATCACACTGCCTAAGCATAGATGTATTGCAGTCAGCAGAGGCTTCTGAAGGCAATTACGGTCTTCATTGCCTGAGAAACCTTTCAGAAGCTTAATTACAGAATCACAGAATATCAGATTGGAAGGGACCTCAAAAGAACATGCAGTTGAATCCACCTGCCAGAGCAGGAACACCCAGATCAGGTCACACAGGAAGGTGTCCAAGCAGGTTTTGAATGTGTCCAGAGAAGGAGACCACAACCTCTCTGGGCAGCCTGTTCCAGTGTTTTGCTGTCACTCTCACTGTGAAAGAGTTTTTTCTTGCAGTTATGTGGAACCTACCAGAAATCAAATAAGCTAAATTTACTCATCCTCTTAGCAGTGTTCCTTGTTAGTGCTAATAACTATTGCTATTTTTACTGTAGTTAAGAAATATAAGAATCCTATTACTTGCTAGTAACAATCTAATAAGTACTCTGTTTAGTCACTCTGAACCAATAAAACTTATTAGATCCTCAGTTCTGACATCCTTTCCTTTTCTGTTCTGTGAAACTGTTTAAACAAAGGGTAGTGCTTGGACTTTTCTAGCATCTTAGCTGAATTTATGTAATATATCAGCCTTCAGATTAGACCAGAATATATGAAGGGTAGGTTTCAGTAGCAGAAAAGGAATGCAAGTCCTGCCTAAGTTAGTAGCCCATATTCTTTCTGCTTAACTAACCCTCTTCAAGTCTGGTTAGATACAGTTGGCTCTCTTAAATTGTAAGTTTTCTCCGAGTTTTTGTTTTCCAGGTTTTTCTTATAGATGTTATAGCTTATGATCAAAGGATATATTTTAATTTAAACATGTAAATTATACACACATGTATGTCTTTTCATATTTGTTCGCAAGCATTTGCTTTTTATTTATGAGTTATTTCAATTTGAATGCCTCAAGAGGCATTAGTTGCTATATACAGTAGTCTTTGAGGGACTTTCTCTTTTAGTTGGGATCAGGGTGTTTTACAGAAGCATGTTTTATTACAGTTTGAAGTGAAAAATGGAATAAATGTTTGTCTTGTTCAATACTTGGTTGGACACTAAGTACCATGTGTTTATGTCTTCAGGTTATACAGAATGGCTTCACTTTTTTATTGATGTTCTCAAGTGCAGATACTGTATGCTATATATAGCGGGGTTTATTTATTAATTATACTGTATTGTTGGTAAAAGAGCGTAAGCTAGGTCCAGCTTGTAAAGAAACCCAGATAGCCTATTATCCATCTGATCAGATATCCTTACTCTGTGATCTTAAAATTCAAGTGCTGTGTCATTGTATGAACCTATTTGCACCATGTCACGTTGGCTGTATTTTGACAATGTTATAAATGCATTACTGCTCACACAGCAAGAGAAACATCTTCGTTGAAGAGACAAATATGATGAGATGTGTAAGGAATGGAGAATATCAGAGGAATGCATAGGTAGGCAGATGTTAAGAAATGATCACCTGTAATTTTACAGTGAGCACAGATTAATAATTTCAGAGGCAGTAAATGATTCTGATTTTACATAGGCTTCCCTTAAGATGATGACTACTCTTTTGTTTTTTGGTTTTTTTAAGGAGGCACAGAGAATTTACTTTTTAAAAGTCATGTTATTTGTAGATATTTGAACTTCTGAAACCCAAAAACTTTTGCGGACCAAAATTACAGGTCTTGTCACCCTTAGCCACATGCTAGTACAGTGGTTTTGTTCCAGCTTACAAACACCCACACTTACACCTTGGTCAGATAAAGGATTGTTTGACTTTCAGGATAACTCAGCAATCAGGGTCACATGAACAACTCTTCTGATAAATTAATATCTGGAATAAGGTGTTTCAATATTTTTGGTATTTAACTTTTTTTTCCTATACTAGGTTGCCAAAGTCTGACTAAATTGCTTCATGAGGTTTTGTGGGGCATTTGACCTGATCACTAAGATATTTACCTGACTTTTTTATTAATTCTGGTTTGCACTGTGAAATTTCTCTGGAGTCTTTTTCTTTGCCTGAAACCACGACGTATCTTGCTTACACTCCTTTTGTTTGCTTTTGTTTTACAGGAGACACATGAGATTGTGGCTATCAAGAAATTCAAAGATAGCGAAGGTAATCTTTTATGTTGCATAATCTTTCATGTCAATAACTACATTGTTAGTATGTCTCCAGTTAAAATAAGCAGTCTTGTGTATCAAGGCTTGATTTTAAAATTTTTATGTTTTATTAACTCTCTGAATATTCACTGCATTTGATCTTTTGTATTTGCTTAGGGAATGCATTAGCTACTCCAACTAAGAAACTTAAGTTCTTTCTGGGTGCATTTGTCTTTATATGACTGAGGTTGTGGTGTTATACTTGGTAGATCTACCACTTGGAGACTGAATGTGATCACAGAATGGCAAAATTTCCTCTTCTGATAGTGGTCTGCTGAGTCATTGGGCTTTCTCATCCATCATCAGTGGAAGGCAGTATAAAAGTTTGGGAGGACTTGAACTTTAAGGGATAAATGGAAGAGTCAGAAAAGTCACTGAGTTCGATGATAGAAATAGTAACCAGAGAGCTTTCAGGGTTCAGAGGGATTCGGGGAGATAGGTGCTGAGGTGGTAGCTCTGCTCTCCCTTTAGAAGTCTCTGCTCTCAGTAGAAAACTTGCTCTTTGCACATCATGGTGACCTCCTTGTTCTCTCCAGAGTTGCTGAGTTTGCTTTAATGGGGAAGAACCGGCTTGTGCAAGGCTACTGTTAGTGTCAAAGTGGGTTGTGGAAGGCTGGACACATGGCAGTTATTGCCAGTGCTGTGCCACAACTATTCCTCCATCAGCTGTAATAAGCTCAAAGCTATGTACAAGATAAGACTAGTTCTCAGACCTGCTCTTGTTGAGGTACAGTGAATCCACCTCTGCTATCGTATACAAAACCTGTAGTAGATCACTAGATCAACTGTCTACATTGCATACATCAGAAGCTACTTCTGATCCCTCATTGACTCGCAAAAACAGGAGAAGCTGAGTAGGAAGTAATCAGGAGTCATCCTACTTTGAAGCAAAGCGACTATGATTTGCTTTGTACTAAAGCTTTAGCTGAAACCAGACTATGTGGTTTAAAGAAACAGCAGCTTTATTTTTAGCAGACTTTTTTCTTTTTTACTATTTTTTCTCTATATAAATGTACTGTTACTGCTGATGTCTGTGGAGATGTGGTTGATTACAAAGACTGTAATTTTCAGAGACATTTAGGCCCAGCAAAGACAAATTCATGTCTGTTGTTTTATGCAGTGCAGACTATTTGCTTTGTCACTGATTTTGCCAGACACTTGAAGAGTTTATTTGATTAATCCATTAGCACTGCTATTCAGAAATCTGTTTTAAATCTCCATTAAACAATGTAAGAGGTAATTTAATTGTGATGACCATCTTGACCAGATCATGAGGGTACTTCAGAATGGTTTTCTGAAACTCAACATGGCTATTCAGTAGAGATCCTCAGCAATGAAACTTGGTATTAAGCACTGAACAGGATTATTATATTAGCCTCTCTACCAAAAAAATTAGAACAAAAAATTACACACTGCCATTAGGTCTGGCTTTTCAAGAGTGTTATTTAATATCAATTTACATGAATGATGACTGCTTTTCTGAGTTGTAGCTAGTTGTTTACAAGTTTCTGGAAATATGGCAGAAGTTCTTGTGATGGATTTGATTCAGCCCATTTCACATCTGTCTTCTTAATATGGTAGTTCATTACAAATCTGAATAAACTATAATTGTTTCTATTGCCATTTTTGCTTCAGTGAATTTCTGCTGTTGTTTGACATATGCATGCTAAATACACTGCAAAGAAAGTGTATAGTTATGAGACTGTGTAATCAGACTGATGCAAGCCAACACCGAGCACTCGGTCTTAAAATGAAATTATTTAGATTACTCTAAATTATATATTTTTTAATCAAAACATTTGTGATGATAGTGTTTTGTAGTTTTCTTTCCTTCTGCTACATTTCAATTTTTTTCTTCTCTCTCTCTTCTGATTATAATTATATGTGTTGGCCTGACCTGTGTTATTCTCTCTCCCCTTCAAACCTGTTTTTGCCTTTTGCATGCTTCAAAAAACAATCTCTTCTTCCTTCATCTCTGGTTGTCTTTGTGGGACATGACCTGCAAATGTGATTTAGCTTTGAATTTATGCAATCGTTATCCCATTTAACATGGGATAACATTAAACTGTTGTGGATGACTGTGCTAGGAGATTAGTAACCCTGCTTCTACAAATGCATGGACAAAACTACTGAATTAATAGATTTCATTTTACTAAGTAGACCTAAAATACTAATTTGATTACGGTAGAACCAAATATTCTTGTTTACATGACATTTTGTGGTAACTATCCTCTAAAACCAAATGAGTTACGGGCTTCTTGAGGATAAGTAGTGTACGGAGATTTAGTAAAGCACTCTACCTTGCTTGAACAACTTTCAGACAACTAAATTGTCATAACAACAGCTGAAGTGGAGTGACTGCTCAGAATCAGACTCAAGGTTTCTCTTGATACTTGCTCTGCTGCACTTTGTGGCCACTGTGCTGCTCTGAATTGATGTTTCTGTTAAAAGCATTGTAGGGAAACTTATTAGACTTCCACTGTTTTGGAGAATAAAATAATTTTGGAATCACATAGCCTTTGCTGACATTGTCCAAACATGAGCTTTGTGTTCCAGTGTTTCTGAGGAGGACGTACTAACATTGCCAATACTTCATGTGTGTTGTCAGTACTTTGTGCATGTGAAATATATTTGTGGGTTGAAGGATGTGTCTGTATTCATATAAGCTTATTTTTTGAATCATATTAGTGTGCTTCATAATAAAGAATACAGAAATGCAAATTGTTTCCTATAACCTTTTCTGACACTGAAAACTTAGATAGTAGTTACAGGAGTTCTATGAGGATTGCATAAGAATAGCGAAGTCCTCATTTACCTCTTCTCGTGCAGAGGCATCAGGGCAGCAGTGAGAGAAAATAAGCATTTTCATTCTTTAAAAAGAGTATGGGTTCAAAATAAAGATACATTACACCTGTCACTTGGGAATTTTGGTTTATTTTTTTATTAAGTTTTAATGTCACTTTTACTTTGCACTGTAGAAAATGAGGAAGTCAAAGAAACCACTCTACGAGAACTTAAAATGCTTCGCACTTTGAAACAAGAGAACATAGTGGAGCTGAAAGAAGCCTTCAGAAGAAGAGGAAAATTGTATTTAGTTTTTGAGTATGTGGAAAAAGTGAGTTGAGTTTATATTATCCTTGCCACAGTTAAATCATCAGTTTACTCAGTCTAGCAAGTTACTTGTATATTTGGAAATTAAGATACTTAAGCTGAAGTTCTATGAAGGGGAACAGCAGAAACTTACACAATCTGAATTATTGTAACTGAACATTTATTGTGGAAAGTAACACTGATTTGTATTGTTTTTCCTTTGTCTTGATCTTCCAAGAAAAAAATACCTTCCATTTATGAATACAGTTTTTTCAAATGGGATGGAATAGACTGGAATATATATAATTTTCATATAAAAATCCATCCACACTCTGTAGTCTGTTTAATTGTAAAGCTGATAACTGTCCTGTGTTATGCTGTGTAATGAATCTTGACATAGTCTTTCAATAGAAGTTCATAGACTTCTGACCTTGGAATCTATTTCAACTTTCTCCGTCCTTCTTTGTTAAAAATAGGATTTGTTTGTTTATTTCTGTAACAAGGCCACTGTCAATAGTTGCTTGAAGGGATTTGGCAAACATGACTGTCATTATTTCCAATCCTGACCTCATTTGAAACAATTCCAAAATGTCCTTAGATTGACCTACAACGCCCAAGCATCCTGGTCTGTTTCCAGGGAGAAACAACCCAGAACAGATTACTTTTTTATTATTTCTTCAGCCTTCATGATAAAGGTAGATCTTCCCTCTGTATTTTAACCATTCAGCATTTAATAATGGAAATAATTAGATAATATTCAGATATACACAGGAACAATAAATGCAAGCTTGCTTATCTCTATAGAATTCATGAGATAGTTTTCTTGATGAAAATTTTCATTTAGTATCCTGCCAGTGTGATGTTGTAGTTTAGATCCTCTTCAGTCAGTTGTCTCCCATCTAAAGATTCCACACCAAATACTGTCTCTTTACATCAGTTTACAACATATTACATCATGTAACTTTACTGCAGAATGTGAGATGACCTGTGTTAACTTACAGCTTAGAAATCAGCTTTGGTTTGCATCTGCAGATCAGTAACTTCTAATATGCTGAATCTTACATTGATGCTAACAACCAAAGCTTGGCTTATTACCCCTTTTTTCTTGTAACTGTTCCAGACACTTGCCATAGATTTGGGTTGGAAGAGCAGCATGAGTAGAAGATGTTTAATTGCTGTGATAAGGAGTATACTTTGAAAATTGCAAATACTGGTAAAAGCACCAGGCTGCAATATCTAATGTGGTAATCAGAATAAAAGAATATAATGATAAAAGTAGACATCATATATAGTCTGAGCCTAATACTGCATATTAATGGTCACCATTATTTATAGTTTAGTTTCACAGTGTATGCATGTTCCTCATTTTCATGTACGTCATGTAGTTTCCACAACATCTCATTTGAAGTCCAGGATTATTTCTGTATTTTTGCATGGAGGGAAAGTAGAAGGAATTGAATAAAACATGGTGATTTCTTTCACTGATTTTTGTTTAAACTGGCAATGAGCATCTTGTGTCTTTTAAAGTATTTTAGCGCTCTGCAATACTCAAATCCAGATTACTTAAATTCCCATTTAATCTAATCTCCTTTATTTATCATCCCCTTAGTTAATGTCTTCATATAGGATTATTTCTTGCTGTGTTAATGCTACTATTTTGTTTCATATTTGTAATACTAACTTCTTGACATACATATCCAGATCCATAGCCTTCTGTGTGGACTAGAGTCCAACTAAAATCAGTATGGTTCCTAAACAGAAAATTCCTTACATACTTTTGTCTTATATTTGTGCTTATTAAAATATCTTACAAGAGAAATGTTAAAAATCTTATTATATAGCTAATGAAAATGTTAGTCAAAATTTAGTTCAAATTAAAAATCTATAAATGCTCAAATCCATCATTAAACGAGTTGTGTAAGGCAAAATGGCCAAATACTTATTTCTGTTTCACCAAATAAGACGTTTCTCTTTTCAAGTGGGCTACTGCTATTCATTATTCATTCAGGATTCCGATGACAAACTCCATTGTACTTCTAATGGTGCCAAATTTGAGACATTTGCAAGATAATGGGAATCTAAATATCCTTTTTTCAAATGGGGAAGTACACTACAATAAACAATCAGCTTACAATTTACCAAGGTATATCCATAAAATAGTTAATTTGGCCAGAGTTACTGTGTAGTGCAAATATGTCTAACATCAATACAGCTGACGCATAGCTATAGAGTACTCCCTAGACTACTCTTTATGGCCCTCTGAGGCATTTTTTATCTGTTAGTTCATTTGTAGTAGTAGGCTTGTGTTGCTTTAGCTGCCTATTCACATACAGACACAGTCTGTGTTTAATCATGGTCCTTCTAGGTCAAAAGCAGCAGACCTAGCTTAATGAAGAAAACAGTTTGTTAAAGCAGAATCATATATTTTTAAAATACTGTGCTGTACTAAACTTGTCATATAGACACGCTGACCTGGTGTTTCTACTGGAGCAACTTTCTTACAAAAAGTTAGTTGTTAAAAAATTATTATAAGTGGTTTATTGATTTAAAAAGCTATGCTATATTTGTGGTCAGCTTTGGGGATTCTTGTTTTTATAAATGTTAAACTACTGATTTTTGCGTAAGTATGGCCTAAGCATGTTGCTTCAGAATCCTGAAAGTATGTTATCTTCTAGAAACTTACAGTATAAGTCTTATAAATAATGTGTCTTTTAAACATTTAGAATATGCTTGAATTGCTAGAAGAAATGCCAAATGGAGTTCCACCAGAAAAAGTGAAAAGCTATATCTACCAGCTAATTAAAGCAATTCATTGGTGCCATAAGAATGATATTGTTCACAGAGGTAAGTGTGTGGTTCTCCACATGGGAATAAGCTCTGTGCAGGAATTTGATTTCTCTAGGGAAAGATGCTACAGCTTGAAGCAATTTGCATTTAACATAAATATAAGCAATTGCCTTATATCAACAGAAAAAAAAAAAAGCCACCAAAAAAACCCCAGTAAATGTTTCTGGGTATTAAGACTTCAGATTGTTTTAAAATATGTTCACCTACATGTAAAACTTTGTCTACCATCTTTGGAGTATGAATAAAGATTGTATCACATGCACAGCTAAATGAAACTTCAGTACAAACATTGCCAAAGGAAAAGGAACTCATTTAAAATGTTTCATGGTGCTCAGTCATTTCACTTTTCAGTCTGATAATAGGATATTAGTGGGACAATAACCCAGAACTTAAAGCTTGCTCCCCTTTGTTGTATTTTTGCTTGATACAGTTCTTTCCGGGTACTGTGAGTTAATTCTGAACATTTGTTGTCCCTCCTAAACTTCAAGAGCATATGATACATATCTTGGTGTATGACTTCATCTGGTTTTGTATATTTTATCCTGATTTAATAAAAGCATATCTTGCCTTGTGGCTTTTCAAGACTAACATTGGTAATTAGTGTTTCCAATAACTTGAAATTAGGAGACAATGCATTATTTGTATTTCAGAGTTATCAAGAGTAAGAAAAATATTTTGTTAAATATAGTTTGAAAAACTTACAGATACCACAGTATTCATATTGGGATACAGAAATGGGCTTAAAAATATATAACGCACTTTTTCTAAACCAAGAGATGATCAAGAAAATCATCATAACTGAGAATGCTAATCACAACACACTTTAAATTTAATTGGTTAACAGAATAATTAAACGTAATTTCTTATTATTTTGCGATCTGCAGTATTCTGCATATTTGTTTGCTGCCCAAGAATATGTGTAAGGACCATTTTATCTTCCTGTGTTTTGTTGGGAAGCACTTAAAAAGACTTCAAAAGGCAGAAAATAAATTCTTTGTGTTCACAACTGAATTGCTGGAAGCTGTTTCAGCAATTGTTCTTGTAATGCTTTGTTTATGATCGCATTAATCTCTTGAAATATGTTATAATTAAATAATATTAGTTGACAAAGTTCAAAATTAAAAGGAGAAGGTAACAGCAGTTCTTTTCCCCTCTCCCACTCTGATCCTCCAGATATCAAGCCAGAGAATCTCTTAATAAGCCACAATGATGTTCTGAAGCTATGTGACTTTGGTAAGTTAAGTAGATAAATATCTGCTACTTGTTTTTTCAATTAAAATCTCTTGCAGTGGACTTCTTGAGAATTCTACAGTGTGTACTCTTCAAAATTCTTTAAGTGGTCAGACTTGATTACTTATTTAGGTTTGTGGTTAGAACTTTAATTTAAAAGATCCCTGGCCTTACTTTGCATACTGTGTGAAACACCTGTGTTAACATGTCAGTTAAAGTGCTGCATTTATCTCATTCTGTATTTGAAAAGGTTTTGCTGGCAGTGTTACTGGCACTCGGCTGAGAACAGTGCAGAGGATAAACTTGATTAGGAGGCTAGCAAAACTGTAAGTTTATGTGGTCTGTATATTAAAGCAAAAAGGTGATTCTTCTTTGTTTAGCAAAGACACAGTAAACTTACAATTTTTATTTGAACCAGTGGCTTTCATAGACATGTTACATGTGTGCTTTTTTAGATCAACTTTTATTGTAGTGACTGAATGGCTGTAGAATAGTTAGTTGTATGGGTAATGTTAACTTGGATGATTCCTGATTTATCAGTGCCTGTTATAATGTCAGTTCTTAGGCTTGGAAGATCCAGCACCCAAGCACAAGGTCCATGTGTGTAATCCCTAGAAGATAACAGGGTGGAGTGTACACTTTTCCACCATTCTTTATTCTAAATGCTACATAAACACAGAATAAAATACCATTCCCTCTAAAAATCTTAGTTTGACTTGGTAAATCAATTCTGTACTGCTACCCAAGGACGCTTTTCAGTGAGAGTGGTTTGAAAGCTGCTGTTTCAAGTCTCTGTAATTTTAAATGAAAAGAACTGCTAAAAAAAATAGATCGAATAGTTTTTTAGGAACACAAAGAAAGCGTTTGTCATTGGCAGTGCTGCTTATTTCTTTCAATCCTGAAGATACTTTTGCTAAGCATTCAGAAACAGTAAGCGTTCTAGGAAAAACCTTAGGAGATTTGGTTTGTATGAGTTCTTTAAGGGCATTTTATTCTGTGTTGTAAGGAAATGCACAACTCTGACAAAACATTTGGAGTACTATTATGTGGTGCCCTTGGTGCCTCGGCCTTTTTGGTGTCACAGGCCTCTTATCAGCATTGCTGTGGCTTTGTCTGTGCCCAGGCTGCCTTGGCAGCATTGCCTGGAACTGGTGGGACAAGATTTTTCTCTTACTCCACACTTATATTCTGGGCCTTGTTCCCTGCAAAGCAAACCCACTGTGGATGGCAGTGCCAGGGCTCTCCAGAGGGTACGCCTAGATCCTTCTCCATCCCTTCACCCCCTGCCCTGGCTTTGTGTGGTCAGTGGATGCAGTTGTTTCTTCTCAAAACATTTAACAGCCAGATAGCAAGCAATGCACAATAGCAATACATGCTCTGACAGGGACTAAAGGCATTATGAGCAGAAACATCCAAAATGGATGTGAGCGAGTCCTGACAGGAACTGTTCACTCCCACCTCCATCACTGGAAAAAGCCTTCACTGGCCCTTGTTCACTCTCAAGTTTTTTTGACGGGACTGTTTCTCTTTAAGGTAATATTCACTGTTAGATTTGGCATATACCACCAGCCAGCAAATCTTTGTGCGTGCAAGCTTGCATTAGCATCCTCTGTACAGCAGTTACAGGAAAATAAAAAGCTAGACAAATTGCATAATGGTATCGTGGACAACTATTTTCTTGCTAGATTTACGTGATGTGGATTCTGTGCACAGTAATGTTCTGCTTCATTGACTTGCTCATGCAATGATCTCCAGCCACATTCTCTTTCTGCTTTTGGAAAAGACATGCAATCATAACATACTCATGATGTTCAGCATGAACTGCCTTACTGGCAGTTCTGTTCATATTACTCATGTGGGTTAGTTTTAATTATGATCCATTTAGTTGGATTTAAAATTGGGATCAATCTTAATTTTTTAGCCTTTCGCTAATTGGCATTATTGCTAGTAGCTTAAGCTGTTACTATAAAATGTCTGTCAGAAAAATATTAGCCACAAGCATTCCCACAAGATGAACAGATCCCGATGTAAGAATTTGCTTTTTAACATGAAGAGGATGTTGTAGCACAGTGAGTATGGGTCTGTTTGCTCAAATAACAGGCAGTAGAATAGATAAGAGGAAACAGTCATGCCAGGGGGGATTTAGATTAGATATTAAGAGAAATTTTTTCACAGAAAAGGGTGGTCAAGCATTGGAACAGGCTGCACAGGGAAGTGATTGAGTCACCATTCCTGGAGGTACTTAAAAGCCATGTAGATGAAGTGCCTGAGGGACATGGTTTAGTAGTAACTTGACAAAAGTTAGGTTTAGTTAGACTTGAGGTTCTTAAAGATCTTTTCCAACCTAAATGATTCTATGATTCCATGAATGCTTTTTGTCTGCCTTTTGTCACATTTTAAAACGTAAGTACTTGTCACATGCAGTAACACATGGTTCATGCAATTCAAAGAAAGTGCCTGTGTGTCCATCCTAGTGCAGATATTGAAGTAATTGTTTCTGAATAGTCCAATTGACAAAACAGTCTGAATGGAAAAGTTTGTAGATTTCTAACCAGGAGATTTCTTCATAATCCTTGTGCCATGTGTTCCGTACATATTGTGCTAAATAAAAATGAGATTGAATGTGGTGCTTGCCTGGACACATGTTATGTGGGTGTCATTTCTGCCAATAGAAATGGAAAAAGAGAACAGTACAAAATGCCTATTGTAGCAGAAGCATCTGATTGTTGGAAGTAGTTAGGCTTTCTGACTTGTTTGCTGTTTCAGCACCAGAGCTTCAAAATTACTTGTTTTGGCAGTCTCTTAGTTTTAGTATGATGCATAATCATAGAAGTCGTGAAACACAGCACTGGAAAAGACCTCAAGAAATTCTCTACTTCTTCCACCTACTCAGGCAGAGGATTAAGTGTGTCTGTGTCATTCTCAGCAGGTGTTTGCTTAGCATACTCTTAAACTTTTGCATAATGGAGGTTCCCTAGTGTTCCTAGGCACATATTTATGTACTTAATGTCATTAATGTTAGAATGAAAAACTGCAATCTTTTTCTCCTCACCCCTTTTTCCTTGACATCTCTCCTGCTGCACTCTGAGTTGTTTAAAGTCCTTTCTTCACATCTCTTATTTTGCTTGTCCTTGCATCATGATGCATTTCTAAACTGTTATTTTCATAGCTGGTCTTGCCCAAATTGCCTTCTGTCTTCATGTTTTAAGCTATTTATTCTCAGTGTTTGGAGTTTGACCTAATCTCCCTACTTATTTCTTTGTCAAAACATTCTTCTCAGTACCTCAGCACAGTTTGGGTGAAGGAACAATGTTAACTCCACTATGACATCACAAAGTAGTTGCTTCTGTACAAAGATACTATGCTTTCTTGATGTAATAACTCTGTCCATCATCTTTCATCGCGGTGTCATACAACCAGAGCAGTAGTGAATCCATAAAAGGATTTCTTACTTCACCCAACAATATGTAGATGACACTGAAGCCCATGATGCCAATTATTCTTTCTGTCTTCCCATGTCAAATCCTTGCTGCACCTAGTCTGTCAAGTTGGGGGCTGATTATTCAGACTATATTAGCTATTGATGGTATATGAGTGTAGTAGCTACTGACTGTAGCCAAGTTCTAGTAGACTGGCCTGGAGGGAGGAGTCTGCATCCTTGACTTGTTGGTTCTTCTGATGCACTTGGACTTGTAAACTTCCAGGCTTGTGGATTACGCTGGTATGTGTGTTTATTTGCATTATGTGACACCATCTTGCTCCTCACCTCCCCTCCTTATTTAGGACTGACTTCCCATTTTTCATTTTGAGTGTCCTGTTTCTTCAGTGTAGCTGCTGGTTATCTCCCCTCTGTTCTTTGAACACATGAATTTTTCACTCACAGGATTAATCAGATGGATGATGTAATTTGAAACAGAAACAGGGCTGCCCAAACAGTTCTAAGTATAGTAATGTTTAGAAATTTACCCACACCCAATATTACATGTAGTAAAAAAGTCCATTCTGGCTTTTCTCCAGCAGCATTGGTAACATTCATTAGACTCTGTGGGAATAGACCAGAATTATTATTTGAGGACAACTTTGAAATATCTGTTCCTCATCATACTTACAATATTTTAGCCTTTTATTTTTCTTGATGGTAGAGAGGTATCTTGCAAAAAGTAATAGCTGCAACCTGTGTCGGTAACAAATTTATCATTGCTTTCTCAAATCACTAATAATAATCTACATCCAAACCTTTACTTAAACTTGGAGTAAATTAGTATTTCAAAGAGGTGAGTGAGGCTAGTCTCCTTCACACTAAGTTGCCAAATGACATGCTTTTTCAGAATACTGGAAAAAAAAGTATATTTAAAAAATACAACCTTACAAGCATAGTTGTGTGGAAAAAGCAGTTTTGGCAGCTTCTACATAAAAACTCAGAAAGAAAAATTACTATTGTATTTAAGTAGCACTTACTGATTCTGAAAATGAATTTATGCCTTATACCTCTGTGACACTTCGGAATTTTTATTATTTCTTTATGATTCATGCAATAATGGAAAGACTTACAGTTATTTTGCTAAAGTGAATTTTGGAACAAATTTTCATGCCAGATCTCAGCAAGAAAGCATTTTGAAAATGTTTCTTCTGCATTTGAATCCTAAAGATTTGTTTCAGTTTGAGCTCTCATAAGGAGCTTACACATCTGGAGTCTTGCTGCTGAAATCTGTCTGTCCTGTCTCACCTCATTATTAAACATATGTTTGAAAACAGTAAGACACTCAACACTTTTCAGAAAACAGTGCCAGAAACAGCTCTAGAGTACTTTTACATGGAGAATCCAGTGACATCTTTACTGTGGTGCTCAACTGACTTTTTGTAAGAGGAGAGGAATAAAAACAAAAATCTTAATTATTATGCGTATTAGCTTGCCAGTATATGCACTCTTCCCAGTCAGTGGTCTTAATAAGTTTTGGTACAATTGCAAGTAAGTATACTTTATTATTTTATTCCTAATAAAATTCTCAGACTTCTGGGAAGAGTATATGAATAGTCAGTATAGCAAACATGCTGAGTTTTCCTGTCATGCTAATAAAAGCTTCTCTTTCAGGGGACAAGCAATTGTTGGAGAAATTCTGCCTAGGAGCTGTAAACAATTTGCCTCCTTTTAAATAGATGTAACCTCCTACTGCCATAATCAGTGTTGATATGCATGTTGTATTTAAAAATTAAATTTAAAATATTTAATCTCATTGTTTCATTGACAGGCTTTGCTCGTAATCTCTCTGAAGGAAGCAATGCTAACTATACAGAATATGTGGCTACCAGATGGTACCGCTCTCCTGAACTCTTGCTTGGGTAAGGACATTTTGTAGAACTGCCATGATAAATCTTGACTGATTCTTTGCATTTTTTTGAAGTACCTTTTGTAATGTTCATGGATGAAGAACTGTGATTGCTTTAAAAGTAAAATTTCAAAAGACTTCCAGATTTTCATTAATGTTTGTCCATTTACAGTAAGTTGTCACAAATCAGTCATACATTGATTTGTTTTGAGGTGTGTTTAACTGATTATATATAAAGCTGAATTATCAGAGATTTACTTCAGATTTCCATTTCCTTCAAAAGATATTTCTGTGGTACTCTTGTTAGCCTGAAATGTCCCATCAGCCTTGTGGTAGACATCATGTAGCAATGGTAATGCAACCACACTTCATTCCTATTTCTTTTCATCCTGTGGGTTTGTTTCCCAGCTGCCCTGCACTGCTGAAGTGGCTCAGAAGGATGATGATAGCTTTTAACTTGTCAGGAAGAACTTATTCAAGGAGACTGTATGAATCATTTCAATAAAGCACTGAGAAATTAGTAATAGGAAGGAATTGGAAGCCACAGGATAAATCAAAAAAGTACTGGTCACTCCTAAAATTCTTTAAGCAAAATGTTTTGTACTGCTGAGGAACAAGCCTTTGTTGGAAACTTTGAATAATGCTGAATTAGACATTTCTTGAATAGGTAAGGCAATACATGGTAATTATTCTGTCAATAGAGTCATCCTTGTATTCCCGGAGCTGTGCTAATTTTAGCCAAATTAGTAGGCAGACGTGTTATGTGCAAAACAGTATGATCAAGTTGCCCTTAAAACCCCAGAAACTTAGTTTTTCATGTTTTGGAGATATTACTAGGCTTTCTGCTTAGTGTGTGTGTACATATGGATATATATATGCATTAAAGAAGACTTAGAAAGCATCAATTGTGGCCTTTTGAGTTATGCAATGTTTTGCCTTCTGTCTTTAGTAGTAATGAGGATTTAAGAAGAAAGACATGAGAAAGTTGTCTGTCTTGCATTTTTAAAAATTGTTTCTATAACAAGGGAAATCTAGCAAGAATCTCCCCTGCTTGTGATCGACTAAATTTGTTTGATTAGCTTGTAAAGAAAGGGAGGAGATACGTGAATTTAATGCATATGACTTCAACTTTGCTAGAGTATGTTTTTAATGGTAAGTTTTTTCTGACACAAAGTGATGTCTGTTTCTTGGCAATCCTGTTCTTTTTTCCAGATACTCATCTTACCTGTTCCCCCTTTCCTTGTGGTTACTAGCATCTGATATTCAAAAGTCTTCACGAAATTATTAAATGCATGTTTTAACAAATATAGTTTTCCTTTTTCAGTTTTTAAAATGTGTCCCAGATAAGTTTCTGTTTCACAGTGAAGTAACTGACTTAAATTTCAGGGAAGGGAAGAAATTGCTGATTATTCACAAAACATCCAAAATCTACTCATTTTGAAGAGCCTCATATAGCTGTTAGTGGAGTACTCTCCACTCCTAGATGACAAAATACTGGTAAAAGCCAGTAAATTTTGAGGTGCACCAAATTGTTAGATAAAAAGATATTTTGCAGAATCTAATTTATGCAAAGAAATACTGAAGTACTTCTCATTTGTGGTCTCATTGTTCTATAGGAGTTATTTCATTTATCTAGGCATGGCACACTTGAATTGCTCGCCTGTTGTGATGTGACAAGACTGATCGTGCTAGTCAGCAGAATAGGGGTCTTGAGGATGTATTTTCAAACAAAACAGTTGCAGTTTACTCTGCTACTGTCTTAAGAAATGAGTATTTAGCAATTCGTTTGCCTCTAGTCAAGCTCTCTAGAGGAAATAGTGAAAAATTCTTAAAAACCCTGCCTTCAGCAACCTTTGCTCCATTTCACATTTTGGAGTAAACCTATTACTTCCTTGTTGCTCAGAGCTGACCTAATGAGTAGGTTGGAGTAGCAGCATCACAGAAAGGAAAATCATTGAGTCTCTAAGCAAATCCACAGGTAGACACCATAGAAGATTGGTTAAGGAGATTATGAACCCACAGAGCCATTGTGATAATAGCAGTTTGTGAGTTTTGGCATGCTCTGCTTTGGCACTGATGATTCCTTGTTGGCAGTGTATTCCAGTGGGGCACATTTTGATTTTGTAACTATTGCTTGTGAAAGGACTGTAGTGTTTCATGGCAGATTCTGAAAGGCAAATGGTTCCTGAAATTTTGATGTTCTACTTCACTTTCCCAGCTAGCAGTGCTAGCTAGCTTGCACAAGGCATCTTAGTGGGCTTGTAGTTTCACTCAGGCCAGCTAGAAACACTTTCTCACTTTCACCTAACTAAATCATGAGAGGGGTTACTAGGTCCTCTGGCCAAGTTTCCTCCTCATAAAGTGAAGTAACTAATCAGGAGTAATCATGGGGAAAGGAAATTTTTTTTTCTAGTGTTTGAGGGTGCTCTTTTTAATCATCAGCATAAGGAAGTAGCGAAGAGAACAGATTTAGGCTAAGATTTGTCACCTGCAGCTCCTGGTGTTATCTTATTCCAGAAATAGGCAAACTGTTAAAAATCTCTTGAAACAGAGGTTGAGTTGTTAGGTTACAAGTTTCAAAAAAGAGACTCGGTGAAATCTATTTTCAGTTTAGTATTTGTTCCAATTTTATTCTTTTTCCTTTTCCTTTGACATGAGATTAGTTCTCTGGTTGTTCTGCTCAAAATATAAACATCTGAAAGAGATTCTTGGAATCAGTTGGACGTTTACAAAATTTTTTTACCAATTCAGCATGAAAGAACTCAGGCCTAAGGAAAAGGAGCTGCTTCAGCCTATAGTAGAAACAATGAAAAGCCAAACATATGCAATGTATTAGCTGCTGCATGGTTAAGGTAGTCAGCTGAAGAAGCTTGCTGAGGAACAGAACCTTAGAGTGAAACCCAGGAATTGTCCAGATTCTGTGGTTCTTCAGTATTCTGCTTTTTTGTGGAATGTGTCAGTAATTTCCTGCTCACTTCTATACAAATTTCCATTCTCTACATTCAAATTTTCTGTTCTACCTGTCTTATAAATAATCTTCAAGGCTATAGTTCTCAACTGACTAGACTATCTTCTTGTCTATTCTTCAATTAAATGCCCTTACATGTGGTCTCAAGAAAACCTGCGATTTTTAAGAAATGGGATTCAGTAGCATTCTATTTTCCTTTATGAATACTGAAACAAAGATTTCTTATTTTATCTGTTCTCACTGTAGCCAGAGTCAGGTTACCTATCCCCCTGTTAAGCACAATGAGGGAAAAAGTGTAATTCAGAAACAGGGCACAGTCACTAACTCTTAGAGAGGAGGGAAATCAGCGCTAGTTTAATTTGGAATGGTAACTGCTCTGCAGTCCAAAGGATTATTCTTGTATGTAGGACTTTTCACTAAAGTAATCAGATCCTTGAGGCTACTTGAGAATTCCTCTCCAGCCTTCTCAAGCAGTGATGCACTAGGTAATCTAGGGCAGAAAGTGGAGGCTTGATATCTGAGGTGGTTTCTTAAACATGGATATTAATTTTTCTGTGTTGTAAGCTCAGTAAGGAGACAGTGCCAGTGGGAATTTGGAAATGAGAAGTTCACTTTACAGAGCTCCTTATGGAAAGGCTGTGGATATGTGGTCCGTAGGCTGTATCCTGGGAGAGCTTAGCGATGGGCAGCCCTTGTTTCCTGGTGAGAGTGAGATTGACCAGCTCTTTACCATTCAGAAGGTGCTAGGCCCACTGCCAGCCGAGCAGATGAAGCTCTTCTACAGCAACCCACGCTTCCATGGTTTGCGGGTAAGTGAAAGCTTTGTTCTTTTTTATTTTTAATTTACTCACACAGCATTCACACTATAGTCATTGTTGCTGCTGTGAAGGTTATTTTCATTTATGTGGTGCATTATCTGTTGTGTGTGTTTCTGTGAAAGAGTAAGATATTTAGATTATAATGCATTCGTAATTCAAAGTAAAATTCTGGTTGCACCTGTATGGAGTTTTAGAAATATGTTTGGTTTATTGTGAAAAGTTGGCTAAAGATTTCCTTTAATTTCTTTGACTTTTTTAACATGCAAGTTAGTGGTTTGTATTTGTCTCAGCATCACCCTGCCACGTTTGCTCTGTGAGGTTTGGTCTTTTTTGAAGACTGGAAAATTCATGCCTGCCATTTTCAGGCTACTGTGCTGGCAAAATCTGAGCCATAGATGCCACTATGGCAGCAGAAGAGATTTTTGCCTTTTGACTTATATTCCTGGGCTAGTGTTATAAGCTGTGTGATAGCATAGGTTGTCAATTTTATTAATGAATGTTGCTTAGAAAGATGAATATATGATCTTGATAAATGGTCTGAAATTATTGGTGTGAAATTCTGTGAGGAGACATGCAAAAGTTTTAGGAGACCTGATTTGTACTAAAGATTGAAGATTTGAGTTTTAATTTGGAGAAAATTTGGAAATGAGAAAGGGAAAAAGGGAAACAGTTGTCTTAAAGCATATTATACATTGCCATTAGGTGGTATGATGATAAGAAATACTTGGTTTAAGGTGTTAGGATAGTTATTTCAGCTTCCAGGAGAGCTAATTCCAAAGAAGTTTTGTTGAATTTGTACATCACCTGTTAAAGTAGGATTTTAAAAAATTATTAGACAAGCATTTCTTGAATTATATTTCATAATGTTTAGAACAGTGATCTGGATGAGATTATCTATTCTAAAATATATTCCTTTTCAGGAAAGTAATGATTTAACAGTTGTAAGCAAAATAAGCTGACTCTTCAACTTTATTTTTACAGCAGTTTTAGTTGCGCATTGTATTCATATTTGCATAGCTGCAAAGTATACAAATTAAAGGAAAAAAATCTTTAAAAATGCATGCTTGTTGACGTTTTTGACCAAATACATTGTTCTGATATTTTTTATACTGTAGTAAACTTCCACTTAAAATATTCTTTATGTGTTAATTTTTTGTTACAGTTACTAGTCTTCATCAATGAATTTTTTTTTCCTAGTGTTTTCAGTGATTTTTAACTTATAAATCAGTAATTGGTGTGGTACATTTTGCATATGACTTGAACCCATTTAGACATAGAGTGATTGCTTTAAGTTCAAGTAGATGACACGACATGTTTCCTGTTGTCAGTATTCTTACTTTAATGCGTTAGCTTAAGAGAATTCTTTAGAAGACATATAGGATGTGGATGGGATCAAGCCAGGCTACAACTGAGGCACTTGTGTAGTATTAAGCAAATTCCACAACTCTGGAAACTGCTAATGAAGTGTCTTGGATCTCAGTTGTCTAGTTTTGGTTAAAATGTGATTAATCCCAATAGGCTGGATGATTATTGGTTTGGCATGGTATTTTTCCAGAGGTTTCTCTGGTATGCAGATGCATAATGTTCTCTGAAATTGGCATAAGTTAGGTTCATGAGGGTTTTTATGTGCCTGTGGAAAAGCAGTCTTAGTTTCTAATCCTGCAAACACTGGTGTGTATGTTTAGGCTTTAAATTTGAAGTTAGCTCTCTGAAATCAGTTTATCTATTTGTTTGCTGTCAATTTAACACATGCCACAGTCTGGAAATGGATCACTGTTGTCTGTTTATTTTCAACTCATTGTACTTGATGTTACATTTTAGCAGTATAGTATTAAGCAAATCTTCTTTCATTGCATAAAAAGATTATTTCTTAGTTTTATTTGACTTTCATCTTGTTTACAAAGCAAGCAGAAAACCTCAGTGCTGTGCTTTATTTTCCTGTTTGCCAAATCATCTCTATCTCTCCTATTCTTCTATCCAGACAGGGCTAGTTTCAAATTCTCCCTTCATCAGGCTTTGTCCAGACTCTAGTTGACAAAAGATGCCCTTCAGCAGTGTACACTGCTGCTCATGGTGTTGCCAGATCTTACTACAGCATGATCACAGAAGTAATCTTGAATGTTAAACCTTAGGGGCTTTGTTGTTTTCCACTCAAAATGCCTTGTAATAGTCTCTTAATCGTTGATATTTAATTACTACAGTATTTGCACTCTCAAATTCTCTCAAAGCTATTTTTAGTCCATTGTTAAAGCATGTATTAATTATGTAATTGTCAATTATAATGCCCACAAAAACGTTTTTAATTCTTACCTGATTATTATTCATTTTTAAAAAGCTCCTTGGCTACACTACTGATTAGTAATACTTGCTTTGGCTGACCAGATGTTTACCAATATTCCTTTGTTTCATTATAACATTTTGTAATGTTTCATATACCGAAAAATATTTTTCAGTGCATATGATTCTCATTAATTGCCTTTATGTACTGTGTAGTTTTTAAAATACTGTGTTTATGTACATTTTGTTAAGCATAAACTTACTGAAAATGTATATTATTTTTACAGTTTCCAGCAGTCAATCATCCACAGACTTTAGAGAGAAGATACGTGGGAATTTTGAGTAATGTATTGCTTGATCTTATGAAGGTAGGAAAATGTATTTTATTTTCTGTTTGTAGTATATAGCAAAAGATGTTTGCTGTTTCCTAATATAATAAATATCAGAAGTAATTATGAACTGCTTTTTGGGGCATTTTGTTATCTGTGGTTTTTAGCAAGGCTTGATATTTCCTAGGAATTAGAAAATTTCTCTTGGAAATACTTGGAGAGTCTGCAAATTTGACTGATTTGATACACAATACATAGTCAGGAGAAAAGAATCATTATTTTTTGCAGCTATATGCTCCCAGACATACATTCAAATGCACAGTTAATTCTCAGTAATGCTGGAGTATGTGCTTTCGATCTGTAATAAGTTTAGACAAATCCACAATGTGTTAGAGTAACCTGACTTGTTCATTTGTTATGTGAACATTAGAGGATGTCATCATTTGAGGATGTCAACAGCTGCCTAGGACAAAGTTGTTGCATGGTTTTGTGGTGGGTTTTTTTGGGTTTTTTTTGAGCCCTTAACCTGCTTGTTATCACACATCTGTACACAATGTATATGTTAGATTATTCTTCAATCCTGTTTTGGAACTATTCAGCTAGTTAAGCATAGCCAAACTAGGATACGGTCCTGAGGTAGTTTTTACAGGGGATCAGGAAAGCTGGCCCCCATCAAGATGGCCAAGCAGTCCAAACCATTGTGCTAGGCATTTATGCTATGTTCCTGGGTATGCAACACGTATTCATTATTTTACTATAAAAACATCATTGTGGTAGACTGCAGAACAGCCCTCCTATTATTTCATCCATATTCAGACAAAAAAAAAGTCATGCTGTCAAAAATTAGGTTTGGAATCACAGGGGTACCATTTAAGAATTAAAGGTGATCTGGGAATAATAGCAAGCATGAATATGGCTAGTCAACTCTAAATTAATTGTGTGGTCTCAAGACAATGTGTCAGTTGTCTTGGAAACCAGAGCTCATCTGCTTTGGGGTTATACTTGGGTGTTTATTTCCTCTTAGAAAATCATCAGATTTGCTCTACTCTTTTTTTTTTTCCTTTTTTTCCTTTAACACAACCAGTTTAAGTCATTTTCATCTAATCTCCCTGTTTCATGAAAAAAGTGAGCATTATCTTGGCTTCATTTTGTCCTCAAAATGAGATACATTGATGCATATAATTACTTGGTTTTGTATTATACATTCTTCTGTATTTTCTAATTCAAAGAATTTTTTTTTCTGGCATCATAGTTAGCTCTAGCTCAAGCAGTAGAAGCATGTATTTCAGATCAGCAATTTCAAAGTGATTTTTCAGACCAGTGGGTGGGTTTTACTTCAACTTTATCTGAATTATTATCTTATATCTCAGTGTCTTCTTGGTTATTTAGATGTGATTTAAAAGTTATGAAGTTGTGAAATGAAACACTTGAACTTTAGGGAAACAAGGGTCTCCAGTTCCTCTTTAAATATGTCTTATTCAACTTTTCTGTGATATTTCTTCCTGGAAAATGAGAAAGGAGTTTTATACAGGGAGGATTTTGTGTGTTACCTACATTACTTGAGTTGGGAAGTTGTTAAAAAGCGAGCAAAAGACTACAAAAAGAGAATGAAAGAGTTTTGTGGTTAAGTTGCATGCTACAAATGCTGCACATACCTTGCTATATGCTTGTCTCTTCTCCAGATGCTGGGCAGTCTGTCACATGTCCAAGCTTGATCTGTTCCTTATTATCTGCGTTCCCAGGAACCTCAGGTCCGATTACTAGATTAGGGATAACCCTCATTTCAGCTTATGCCAGCTAAAGTAGTGAGTTCTTGATATATATTTAAAGAGCATCTCTGGGTTTGATTAATGAAGAGACACCCAATTGGCCCCACTGCTTTGTTGCTTCTAACTTCTCTCCTTCAGAAATCATGCTGTTTTGATGGCCTGCATTTGGGATTTGGGAGTTAGTTTTGCATGTGATGACTTTGGCAAGAAAGACGTGGAGTATTTCAGTCTTTTTTTGTATCATCTGCTGTTGACTCCATCATTCAGCAGCAGATACACATTTTCTCTAACCCGTTTTTCAATACTAAAACACTT
This sequence comes from Turnix velox, assembly GCA_013400935.1. Classification (NCBI taxonomy): domain Eukaryota; kingdom Metazoa; phylum Chordata; class Aves; order Charadriiformes; family Turnicidae; genus Turnix; species Turnix velox. Next base: position 63,635 of record VZTY01027831.1, read on the forward strand.
GCAGAACCCCTTCTTTTTACTCTTGATGTTCTTTGCCTACCATAGCTACAGCTGGACTTTGGCTCTCTGAAGTGGCCTATCCTTTGTGGTAGCATTGCGCTTTTATAGTCCTTCATATCCTCTCCTTGAACCTACTTCTTACACACAACCAGTTTGCGTTTTTGTTTATTGAGAAACTCCTTGTTTAGCCAGCCTGACCTTATGCAGAATTTTGTGGTTTTCTTTACACCAAGATGCTTTGATCCTCAGCTCTCAAGAGATTTTCTTCAAAAATTGACTCCTAGATATCTTCCCTATGATCACAGTTTTCCAGGAGATTCTTCTTGATCATACCCTGTAGAAGATTAAGTCAGGTCTCCTGAAGTCCTACATCCTATTCTGAATGCTTATCTTCCCACTCTTCTTTTCAATTATAACTGTAATCATCTCATGGTTGCTACAGCCCAGGTTGTCTTGTCTGATCAAATCTGTCACCAGTACTTTCTGGTCGGTGAGCAGCAGGTCAAGTACTCTTGGCTTACTTGCTTCTCCACCAGCTGTGCTAGTAAATTGCCACCAACATAATCTAGAAATCTTCTGGATCATCTACAGTTGAAATCTGCCGTGAGGATGAAGGCCTGTGGTCAGAACTTCTACTTGATGTAGAAAGTTGTCCTCTTCCTTCTTCCTGCTCTTCAGTGCACAGTTAGAAGTGCAGAGATCCTGTGAAGGGAAAGCTAGTTTGTGTTCAGGTGGCTGAATTACTGTGGTAATGCATATTCAGATTGTGAATTGTGTGCTTGTGTGTATTCAAATGTATATACACATAGAGTTGCTGGAGTAGATATCTCTTGAGTAGATATCTCCCTTCCAATCCCAGACATTCTGTGATGCTGTAATGTGTATAACTCCATATATATATTCATTGTATATATTTAGCACATATTTATGTTTCATAAACAAGGCTGAGGACTTCCATTTCTTAAACGGAAAATAGGGTTTCTAAGTGTTTAGTTCATGTTGTATGTAGTTTAATGCATCATTAAATCACTCTAGTGCTTACATCTAATCACAGATACTTGGGAAAGTAAAAAAATACTCCTGTAAAGTTCAATATTTTCTTTATATCTTTGATAATGCAAATATTGATACTAACATTTAAACTTTGGGATTTGTTTTCCAAAGAACTTACTGAAATTAGATCCAGCTGATAGATATTTGACAGAGCAATGTTTGAACCATCCTTCATTTCAAACCCAAAGACTTTTGGATCGCTGTGGAAGCTCACCTTCACGGTCAGCAAAGAGAAAACCTTACCATGGAGACAGCAACACGTTGTCCAACAGGTAAATGTAGTCATGTCACCATCATCACCAACATTTGCTTTGCCAATGAGTGAACTGCTGTCATTCTTGCATACTGCGTCTTTCACAAGGAAAGTTGTTTGACAATTTAGACGAATTGAGACATATGTCCTGTCCCACGTTGTCACATTGAGTCAAGGGAATAGACACAATTTTACTGTGTTACAGCTAGTCAAGCTGAAATTTTTGCTAAATTTCTTCATCAGGCTGAATGCTTGTTGGAAAAAAAAAAAAAAAAGGCAGCATTCAATTTTGTGAGTCAGAGGACACTGTAGATTCTCAAGAATGCTCTTTTCTTTGGAATGCTACCATTACCATACAAGTGCAAATCTGCTTAATGTTTTGATATATGAAAGTTCAATCTTGACACAAATTTTTAGTAGCTAAATGTCCTGAAAACTGTGTATAGCAATCACACTCCAAAAATGGAGATAAACATAATTTTATCTGCAGTTGCAGTTATGAATCAAATCTAGTCTGCTTGAACCTAAAGCAGGGTGTGTTTGCTCTGTGACTCTCTTACTGGACACATCTAACCTGAGAGAAGACAGTTGATTTTAATGCATCAGCAGCCAGGTTGATGTTTGGATAAAGTGCTTCAGTACACAAAACCTCATGGTACTCCCCTGACAAAAGCTTCCCTAAAGGTCGGTCTCTGTAGAATGCAGAATGACACTGGCTTTTAGTCCACGCCGTGTTTTTCTCAAGCTCTTTCTGTGACACTGATAATATTAGTCCTCATTTTAAGCTTTGTGGTGATGACATTTACAATTTATATCTTTTTGATGATAGAAAAAGAAAGTGTTATGCTCCCTGATAAATATTTAGGTTACAGGTTTTACCATTTGAGATGCATCATCAGAAAGGAAAACCTAGATCTTGCCTAATACAAAGGCTTACCTGGCTGCTTGATGTAAAATTACTATGTTCTTACATCTGCATTTAAAAAAAATATACTACCTTTTAACTAAAAAGCATTTCAAGCTTGCACTGAATTGCTCGATTTCTAAAAACAATTAGTACACAATTAGCCCTAAATATAAAAATGCTTGGCATTATCCAATTAGAATTAGCAAAAAAACCAACTTGCAAGACAAACTCATCTGTCAAGTGAGGTTGCACTTTAGTCTTCATTAGTCTATCTGAGCTACATTGTCATAGATTTGATGTAGAAATAAGTTTTTATAGCCAGCCTGGCTCCATCAAGGCTAGCAAGTAAAGCACCTACTCAGTCATGGCTAGTTTGTAGTGCTGGCGTTAAGTCCAGAAGCAGAACTGGTTTTATGCCAGAAAACCCAAGAGAATAAATCCTACTCAAATATGTTCAGGCTGAGTGGTTGTGGAACCAACTCATGTCTCTGCCCCTAATCCCAGAACTAGGGTGGCTGGAAAGTGTGTAGAGGTTAAGTATATCACCAAGTAGCTCTCCACCCAACTCAGTCTGTTTGCAGAACATTTTGGGTGCAGCTTTGGGCTTGTGTTAGTGTTCCAAGAGCTGGAATAGTGCCAAGATCCTCAATAGGTGGGGTTCCCATGGCAAAGCTGGGTTTGGTGTAACAGGGCTCTCTTTACTGTACTAAGCTCAGACTCATTTTATCTGGATGTCTTTACCAAGACAATATCCTTTTCCCCCTCTCCCCCCAACCCCATTTCCCTCTCTACCCTTCTAAATTGGACATAGACAGCCTGGAGGATTGATTGTATCATATTTTTTTAACAGCCTTCTTTACTGTTCTACCTGCACTTTGATATGCCAGGAGTATTTTATTATATTTTTCAATAGATGTACATCTAATTTTCATAATGTAGTGCTTACATTATTGATGTGTACATGTATTACTCACACAAGTGTATAAATGTATGTTGGAATTTCTGTGGCTAGATTTTATTTTTGATTTGTTTTATTAGCAAAATCCATTAACCAAAGCTGAGATTGCCTATTAGGATACAACCAGAAACAAACAATATACCAATGCTTGCACATCTGTTATTTTAGTGGTGCTTCTGATGCCTACTTGACAGTATTTGATCTGAATTAAGGGGTTTTTTTTTGTTTTAAATGGCAATTCCCTTCTGAATGAATGTACTTTTGTTGAAGTTGTTAATATGTGAATATGTAATGTGATATATTAATGCTTCTTTATGCATTTTAATGTAGAAATCAAGCCAGCAAAAGTTCTGCTTTGCAGTCACACCACAGATCAAACAGCAAGGATATACAGACACTAGGGGTTGGTGGACCAAGAGAAGAGGGTCTTCAAGCAAATGAAAGCTTTATAAATGGAAACCTTTCTGGAGCTGCACATAGTCCAATGCATAATAAAAAACCCAGCAACACACCTGGATCTGGCAACAAGGATTTAGCCAACAATAACATGCCACATCTTCTTAGCCCAAAGGAATCAAAGGCAAAAACAGAATTTGATTTTAATGTGGACCCCAAAAGTTCCGATGGTCCAGGCACAAAGTACCTGAAGTCTAACACCAGACCTCAGCAGAACCGGCACTCATTCATGGAAACTTCTCAGAGCAAAACTGGGACACTGCAACCTGGTGATAAGCACAGTCGCCACAGCTATATTGATACTATCCCACAGTCTTCTAAGAGTCCTTCATATCGGACAAAGTCAAAGAGCCATGGAGTTCTGACAGACTCAAAATCGGTGGGCAACCTGTCTGAGGCCAGAGCCCAAGCTGCAGAACCAAACAGCAGTAGATATTTTCCATCCAGCTGCATGGACTTGAACTCTCCTACCAGTCCAACTGCTCCCCGCCACAGTGATAACAGAACTTTGCTCAGTCCCTCCGGGAGGAATAACCGCAGCGAGGGTACCCTGGATACCCGAAGACCATCAACAAGACACTCCAAAACAATGGAGGAGTTAAAACTGCCAGATCACATGGATGGAAGCCATTCCCACTCTCTGTCTGCTCCACACGAATCTTTTTCATATGGTCTAGGTTATACCAGTCCTTTCTCTTCACAGCAGCGCCCTCATAGACACTCTATGTATGTGAGCCGGGACAGAGTGAGGTCAAAGGGCTCAGAGGGTGGCTTAAGCGTAGGGCAAGGGATGGCAGCCAGAGCAAACAGCCTGCAACTGTTATCTCCACAGGTGCAGCATAAGTCACTCACAAGATCTGTTGGCTCATCACGGGAAGACTGTACAGAAGATACTAATAGGGTTAGTTCAAAATATTGATGTTATGCAATGCTTACTATGGGCTCTCTTATTTCATGTGGGGATAGTGTCCTACTTTCTGTTCTGTTTGTTTGCAGTTATTTATTTGCCCTGTTGTAAGGCAGGGGATGATGTGTTTTTCTTCTTTTTCAGCAGGGCTAAATATTTCAAGTGCAAAATGAGAGGCTATTTTTCAAAGTAATGTTTAAAAAATGGGCTGTGAATTCCCTTAAAATTCACTTATTCTCTTAAGATAGTGAAATATGAGAACAGAAAAATTTGTTGCTGATGTTAAAATTTTATTAGTAGTTTCTAGTCTTCGGTTACATTGTCTGATGTTGTTTTTATCATTTTGTTTAGCTTAATTAACCTTCTCATTTGTCTTTTTATTTTGCTTTACTTTTATGTCTTTTTGTTATGAGTGCTGATGTTAATTTTTGAACTGAGCTTTTCACTTGCTTATAGCAGGGACGTTATTGCTGAAAAGCCATAATTTACTAGAGGAATATGAAAACTTGCATTATTTCTCTTTATTAATATGAGAAACAACTGGGGTACTCCGGAGATTTTATGTAGGAGAAGCCACTAATAGCCTCCTTACAGTGATTATTGTCATTAGATAGCCTTGTTGCGTTTTACTTCCACTCATTAAATAATGATTGGAGAAAGGACCAGTCCTGGTGTTGATTTATGACCTTTATACAACACTTCTGAATTATGTGATGTTTTACACATCAGATGTGTAAGTAGCACATCATTTGTCCCCAGATTATTACATTGCTGTACTATTGATCTAAACTGGAGCGAAATGGTGCAGAGAGAGAAGTATGAAAATGAGTGTTTGCTTATGTACATCTGTGGTAAAATGACTTGCAAGAAAAGAACATGTCATTCAGATTTGTTGACAAATTGAAGGAAGTATGAGCTGCAAGTATTTAAGGCTGTGAAAGACTAAAAAACTCCGGCTACTTAGTTTATGTAAGAAATGCATGTGTAATAGTCTACAAGTACTATAAAAAAGTTATCAGGTTGCCTCTTTAGATGAGTATGGGAAAAAGCCTAATACTGCTTTTTTTTTTTTTTTTACTTTATGTATCTTTTCTATTTAGAATTATGTGCATTTATACATGAGATCTCATCAAACAAGGAGAAATGCAATGTGATTTCTTTAAAAAGTTACTTGTAAGGGATTGCAGCAAGTCCATTTCAAAACCAGGAGTTTTCCCTTTGTGTAGTCATTTTTGTTTCATTTGAATAAAATGTTACTTATTCTTCAGAATGTTACTTTTGAAGGGTGATAGCCCAAACGTTTGAGTTTTTGCTCAGAAAAGCATATGTTGTCTTGTGTTTTTCAGAGCTTTAGGGATTTTTTTCATGCTTTATGTAGCAGATATTAATTTGATAAGTAATTTTATTTCTCTCTGGACAATTGGTTTGCTTCAGAAGCCAGAATCACTTGTAAAGAATTTGCCTTCATTTCTTATGGTCATACATAAGCATTCAATTAATTCTTCTAAATTTGTATTTCAACTTTCAGCAGTTTGAAAAGAAAATATTCTTCTCAAATGGATATCAAGACTCTAAATTCAAGCTGGTTTTGTTTGATTTTACTACTTTCAAT
>VZTY01027831.1:69893-101888 GCA_013400935.1 Turnix velox
TTTCTCCCTTTTCTATCTTATTGTCACAAAGAAGTAATTCTTTGCTTCCTCACAAAGAAGTAATTCTTTGGCTTCCTCTTATCCCTGACTTCTGGGGTATCAAAACAATTAACTTCCCTCTATGTTACTGAAATTAAAATATCAGGAATACCATGTTCTCAAAGTCTTCATTATTGTTCTTTTTTTTTTCCTGTTCAGTTTCTTCTAGTTCTCTCTCAGAGTTTGTATTTTCTGTTTCTTCTTTCTCATTATTTTCTCTCTAGCTTTACAAAGTCTTTTTAAAGAAAACCCTTTTTTTTGCTAGTCTTTAAATGTGACTTTAAGAAAAAAACATATTCTGTGTCAGTTTGGAGGCCTTTTAAGTCCTGAGTACAACTCTTTTGCTTGAAGATTTCTTTTTTTATTTTAAATTAAACATACTCAAAAAGGAGCAAGCAGAAGAAAATCAAGTACAAGTTGTTATTACTATCTTACATTTGTAACTTAGCTGCTGATAAAGAAGTAGTGTGTTAAACACTGTAACGTAATCAAATGCTTCAGCCTCTTGTAAATTTTGGAAGAATCAAACTGTGATTTAAAGTATTACTTTAGCTCCCTTTCTTGTCCTGGTACAGTTTTAAGAGTCAGTAAGGCCAGATCTTCATTAAATAAAATACAAAATAGGTTTTGCAGATCAATTACACTGCATCAAAATGCAAACTTTCATTCCTGGTTGGATTTTTGAGTGGGTTTTGGGGTTTTTTTTGGATTTTTTTTAATCTTTATCCTTTTGGGGCATATTATTTTTAAATTAATATAGGAGTTTCAGTACAGTTTCCTTTGGAGTCTTGGAGAGAACATTGAATTTTATCTGGTTGTTATGTTCTGAGGGAAAAATTTCAGCATCTGGTTAATTTAAAGTGGAATTAAGTCATATTTGGTGACAAGTTATATGCATATTGGTATTTCTTAGGGCATACTTGAGCTTTAGCTTGAAATGCCTTCCACAAAGTACTGTATTCAGGAAAATAGAATGAATTAGAGGTAATGATACTCTTTTTGCTATCCTGACTTAACTATTTTAGTTTATAGATTGCCTCTTATTTTGCATACAGTAGATTTTGTGACCGCTTGCACCTCTAGGTATTACTGCATAAAGCTCATAAGAGATGGTGTTTTGCAGTTATTACAAATTATACGCATTTCCTTTTTGCTTCTTAAAATTTTGCCAGCAGCAGAGTGACCAGATTCCATCAGGCATTAAACAAGGCCTCCAGTAAAAGATTACTCCAAAGATTAATTTAATTTACGGCAAAAATCTCAGAGTTTGAATCATGCTCAGATCTTCAAACTCACAGCTAAGGGGCAAAATTTTGTTAATGCCACTTTGTAAAAAACAAGGAAGCAACAAACCCAAATAATTACATTACATAGTCCATGATTTGATGTTGGAAGTTATTAATACTAAGAAAGTAAAATTGCGTAGTTAAGTTTGGTGTTTCTTGCTTATGTATGTTGGCTAAAAACTTCATATTTGTTAATAGTCTTTCATTTTCAATAGTTGATTCTTCTTTTATTTAGGGTGGAGCATATCATGATCCACACACAGAAGATGGAGCATCTACTAAAGAAAATAGAATTCTGTATAATGACCCTGTTCCAAGAAGAGTTGGCAGCTTTTACAGAGGTAATTTTATGGTGGATGTTTCAAAATAAAATGAGAACTTTAACATGGAATATAAATTAGGTGCTGGAAAATATAAAAATCTCAAATAGTATATTGGGAGAAGAATTTTTACTCTGTTTTCAGAATCTGTGTTGACCTGATAGCTTGCCTGCACTAATTGTATTAATACCTATTGCAAATGATAAATTGCTTTGATTGGAAAGTATATCCATTGCAGAACCTTGTAAAAAAGAAGATAACTTTTCAGGAGAAGTTGAACAAAACAAATACAACCATAGTTCATTAATGGGTTTAGCACATATTTTAAATTCTTATTAACATTATATCTAAACGGCTTTGTACTTGTAACACACTGACATACTTAATGATCTACTTCAGATACCATGGTAGATGAAACTATAATGCTACTTTTTTGTTGCTTGAAATCTATATTAAATTCTTCTGTTCTGACTTAATAATTAAGATGAGACTTTCCTACAAGGAAAAGCACACTTATGTAATCCCAGTTCAGAATAACTAATAACACAGGAGTGTGTATGTGCATATGTATGTATATACACTGTTCTGTTGTGGTACACGGAAGATGGTGATTTCTGAGCAGCTGCCTCCTGGCTAAACCTGCGTAATCCTTTTGAAAAAGACAAGGCTGATAAGAAACTAATTGCTGTCCTGCAAGTGTTAGGAGGCTTGTGGTGCTCCCCTGAACCTTAAGAGGTCCTTGTCAGCTAAAATTCGATTACGAGTCACCTAATGACCCTAAGTAGAGTCACAAATCTCTCTGATCCTCTTCAAGTTGTTTAGTTGGCTGATTACTTGATTCAGACATGTTAAAGTCTGCCAATCCTTGTAAGTGTCACACTGTAGTATTAGAAACTGTGAGTGATATAAAAACTTGTACAGTCTTCAGCAATACTTTTGAGCATAAGATTTTGTAGCACATGCAGCAGGGAACCCTCAATCCTGAATTCCTTTTATTAATCCTTAAAACACTTGTAAAATTAGACATGGATTATCCTGCAGGTTTATACATAGTAGAACAAAACTTCCAAGTCATGTGCTAAGGAAACTGTAGATCTGGGGGGTTGTATTCAACTCCTTTTTCATCTTTTTCTCATCTTTAATTACATCTATGAAACGAAATTTTTTTGTTCATAGACTGAATTATTGCATTGAAAAATATTTGAATAATACATGGATGATAGTATATGCAAAAAAACATTGAAATGAAAAGTTACTAAAAAGAAACTATACTAATTATATTAATGTTATTCTTCAGTACTGACATAAAGGTTATTAACATGTACTTCTGTACTAAGGCTTGAACATAAAACTTACAGATTCGATTTTGATAAATAGCATAGTATGATGTTCCAGTAATGCTGCAGCTGCTGTCTGATCAATTTTTAATTCTAATAAGTCATGATTCAAAAAAAAAAAAAGTTCTAGTTGTATATAATCTGTTTTGGAAACCAGAGTATGTCTGTTTGAAAATACATAATAACTGATTTTGATCCTTTCATTTTTAGTGAGTAATCTCTTATGCTTAGTATTGTTAAAATCCAAAGTAATTTTTTTTCAGGATGGGTGCTATTTTTAATTTTTTTTAAATTCTAAGTAATGGCAAAGTGTAAACTATAGTATTTCATGTTTTAATAACAGCATTTCACCATTTCATTCTTTTTCCTGGTTTTTAAATATCAGTTGCTCTTGTAGTTCCCTATAGATAGAAATGTTCTCTAAACTAAAACTAAACTAAAAACAACTTACCCACTTTCTGAGGATGGTCTCATTTTACAACTAGTGTTACCTTTTAAGTATCACAAAACAACAGCTTTCCAAACTGAAAGGAAGGTAATGGGTTTTTTTTTTTCAGTCATGCATGAAGTGCAACTGTGTTTTCACTGTCTTGTTTCCATGTAAGAGGTAGAGAGGATGCATAACTGAAAAATGTGATTAGTGATATTATAATATATTATACTGTTTCTTTGTTCAGTGCCATCTCCACGGCCAGACAGTACCTATGTAGAAAACAATGTGTCAAACAGAGCCTCTGTGTTACCAGCAGACAGCAGCACGGTGGCAAACCACTCAAAGAGGCAAACCACCTTTGACACCTGGTGAGTTGTTATTTACACAGATGCGTAGAGAATGGCAGGGGGGAAAAAAAGATTTTAAGCAGGAGGGAAAAAAGCAACTCCCTTTTTTTTTTTTTCAAAATTTGCAATTATTTATATGTGCTTTTGTGCTTCCTTTGACTTTACTGACATAGCATGGCATGTTTGCTGTCCCCTTCTAAGCAACAAGAAATACTTCATTTCACTGTCACACTGAATGCATTAAAAATTATATGCTACTATCCAGACTTTGCTTACTTGGTTTTTTTTGCTATTAATCTTTGGTAAGAGATAATAGAGTGCTTTTGTGCATATTGAATGGGTAGTGAGGCCCTAGCTTCATCTGTGGATTCCAGAAGCATGAATTCTCAAATGGAAAAAAGAATTAGAATGCATGTTTCCATATATATAATAGGACTGTTTTGATGAAGATTATAATATTCCCTACAATGGGGACTGCTGCTCTTTTAAGTTACGCATCACAGGAGGAAATTAGTACGTTCTATGGGAAAATGGACTAAGCAACATCTTAATGGTGCATATTGATTTTAAAAGATTAAAAGCATCACGTGGCTCCATTATATAACATAGAAAATTAACTATAATTATGTTAACTGAATGACAGCAGATGCATAGCTTTACAGGACTTAAAGGAATATACCTTGTTTTTGTTGCTCTGAGAGCTGTTCTGTTCCCAAATACTCATAATCACCTACTTTGTGTAATCACAATTAAGCATACAGAAAAAAATAAGCGGTTGGTGAGGAGAATGAACTCTATGCTTTCACATCATTCAGCTATGCTTCATACCACTACCTGAAACACTGCTATCTGAAACTGTTAAAATAATGCTACCTAAAGAACTCCTTTGGTGATTTGGTAATTTAATGTGTTTTCATATGAGCAACCTGTGAATTACCTACTTAAAAATGAAAGGAGGAGGAGGGAGTGGGGAAGGGAAACAACTGGTATTTCAGCTTGTGTTCAGGTTATATGCCCTTGTCAGGAATAGAAAATGTTTACACCAGAACCCTTGGCAACCTACTCTGATTCACTAGAGTCTGCTTCCTGTCCTTCAGTAGCTCCATCTGCTTCCGTTTTGAGGAATCCAGTCATTTTTGTAAAAGGTGGTACTTAATTGTTGTGACTTATGTGGCTGAAGCAGGTATTTATTCCTACTATTGAACCCTATTTTGTTGCTGTTCATATCTGAATCTTTCTATCTTGCATATAACGTAAGTCAACTGGAATTGTGTTTTGCCTTATGTATCATTTGGCAATATATTACCTTTCATTATGTAGTCACTGCAAAGAAACATGTAATTTTATTGAATTGAAAGAGTAGCATATATTGTTAGAGCTGGTTGGGAATTTTTTGACAATGAGTATTTTTTGCCTACAATGCCAAATTATCAGAACCAAAACTTTTCAAAGGAGCAGACTGATAACCATGTCTTGGGAAGATTCAGGTCTGGGATAGAATTGCCAGTCAAAGCCAGAAGTATACTCCAAATAATGAATACCTGGAGTGTGCATCAGTTTTTTTACAATGTGAGGAACTTGAGTGCATGGCTTTTGTTCTTCATGATTTTAACAAGAGGCTTGAACCAAGATCTTAGATCTACCAAGTAAACCAAATCCAGAAGTTAGAGTTTATTCTGGAGCTCATTCTCTGTTTCCCTCAATATATTCTCTTGAAGCTGTTTCATCTTGTTGAAATAGTGAAAGGACTGCAGAGTTGATGAATATGGCCTAGCAAATAAGGCCCTTCATTAGCTTTGAGAAAGCTAAATTTAAGTCGTTGCTCCAATTAACGTACTCAAATATTTTCACAAAGTGGAACAGCTCCTTTGAGAGAAGAGCCTACAGAAGAGTAAACATTCCTTCTTGTGCAATGGGAGGAATAGCAGTGCCTGCAACACCAAGTTACTGCTATTTTGGCATGCATTTCTCTTTCTCTTTGCTTTTCCTACTCTGTATTTTCCCAAAGTGTTTCCTGCCCAGCTCTACATGTTAACTCTGTGCAAGTTGTCCTGGCAATGGTCTGATGTTGCAAAATTGTTCTGTGCCATAAATGCCGCTTAATCAGATGCCTGATGTAGAGCCTATGTTCCTCTACTTAAGTTTCTGTATAGAGGTTTGTGTAAATGCTTATGAAAATGCTGAAAGCTCTAACAGAATGTGATTCTGCATACATCAATTTTATGATGAAGTAAATATTTGATGTTTGACTGACATACGTTACTGGTACATGACTATTCATCTCAAACTATGAGTGACATGTATTCCACCAGGACTTGCCACTACTGTAAAATATGCTTCTTTCATACTATTGCTCTGTGTTGCCTTTCTTCTGTCAAAGATTCTGTGAATGTTTGCTGGACTGAACTGTCACAAATGTTCCCATGTCTTTGTGTGCATTTCTTCACTCTGTCCCCACTGCCCTGCCTCTTTAAAAATAAAGATGTTATAAACTCAACTTTTGTCATCAGGTTTTACTCTTAAATTACAAGATCATTTCTGAACTTCAGAAAACTGAATTTGAAGAAAAGGCAACTTTTACATTCTCCGGGAAAATACTTTCTTTACCAGAGTTTAATTTACTGTAGATTATTTTGACCTTGCTTGATTTTTCCTTTTTGATACCAGAGTATCAGATGGTTTACTCTCTTCTACCTATGTTAGCTTTTGTCTTGAGATGGACAGCTTCAGTAGGTATAGGCAAGACGCTGAACCTTGTTCTGCCAGTGTGCTAAAATGTTGGCTTGAGTTATCTTTAGCATTCTTATAGCTCTAAATATCTCTTCGGAATAAATTCCAATATGCAGTACTTTATCTCACACTATTTTGGAAGTGTTTGCATTGATTTTCTTACAAGGTGTCTGGGGGCTTCTGGAAAGCTTTGTTGTTCAGACCTTTTATGTTCATTTAAATGTATTCATTCTATGACAGACAGCTTGTCATACCTTCTCTACCATGTGCCATACCTTCCTGCATAACTAATAAAAAGAGGAAATATTTATTATCATTTTTACATGTATAAAATATATAAATACTTTGATTCATTAAAAGAATTTTTAAAATAACATCCTACTCTCAGGAATGTCAAAGGCTTACAATTATCTATCTACCAATCATTTTCAAAATTCTGAAATAATAATGTATTCTGTGAACATGTCACTACTGGTATTATATTGCTGTGTAAGTGTAATGGTGTGGTCACACTTAATGTTCCGGAAACTAAAAGTTTACCAGTACCTAAGCAAGCTAGTATAAAGCTTGTTCAGCTGCGTGCTGTACTAGAAGTGCTTTCCAGTTCATTTAGTGAATTCTTGAATTTGTTAAAAAAAAAGTCAGGAAATTACAAATCTGTGACTTGCAAGCTTAGAATAATCACCTGTCTTTGTTATGCTCGTTAAGGCTCTGCATAATTTGAAGACATTCACCTTTCTAATGATGCAGCTTTTTCACTGACATTTGCTGCACGAGGCATTTGCATCTGCATTGTCATCCAGTGTGTTTGCTTTATTCTCTATTTGGCAACATCTAAGCCTCCCTACCTACTCATTTAGTAACCAGTGCCTTTTCCCTCACCCTTCTCCAGCCATCAGTGTTTTTGTTTTGTGCTCAAAATTAGATGACACAATCTAGTTTCATTTGCAAGGAAGCTTTTCAGAATGTTGTCATCAGTATTCTACCCCAAAAAATAAACCTGCTGAAATAATGTGTTTTATAAGTTTACAAAAACAACCACTTCCAAATTATTATGGTTACTTCTGATGAACGATACTAGGGTGGGGAAAGAGGGGTGTGGGTGTAAAATGTATGTGTGTATATATACACATTATATGTGTGTGTGCCCACACACAAGTATGTGTATAGTTTTTGTAGTGATGCCATAACCTCAGGTGATCTTGTGGCTTCATTGGCTTCCAGGTGGTATTCTATATATAATACACTAGATCTGGGGTTTATTCCAGTTAATAAATCCTCCTTTTCCACATGAAAAGTAAATTTGCATCTCCAAGCAAAGTTCAGATTTGATCTCCGGTTTTTAAGCTTTTAATGCCTGGGTTTTATACCAGGAAGTTTTATTGTGGGCTTCAGTTTATGGGATTGAGATTCTTACCTTAAACAAATGTTGAATTTGAGGTGCTTCACTAGTTTCTGAGGTATTCTCGCCTTTGTTTGTGGTAACTCCTTAACTTCCAGGGGTTTTAGTTTAAGAGAAAACAAGAGCACACTTGGAGAAATTGTGTTTACTTATCTTTTGAAGAAAATTTCAAGACCCTTCAGTAACTCTTCCACTAGACAAAATTCCTGACTGTGGAACTGTGAGCAGTTCAACAAAAGGGAGTAGTGCACTGGCAGTTCAAGAGGGTTTCCAAGCCGGGCTGCCTGCTGAGATTAGGGTTGCTGAAGAATAACTGGAACAAGCATGAGGAATTGCCTCCCAAAAAGAGCTGTCTGCAATACAAATCTCCCTATGTCAGCATGAATACAACATGCTTCATTTTTATCTTTTTATTTGGTATGAAAGTACATCAGCTTGCTTGCCCTGTGCATGTTTGCTGCTGCACCTCATTGTACCTGCATAAAGTTGGATACCTTTTCTGCCCAGGGGCAATAAATTATAGAATTACAGAATTTCTTTTTGTAACTGTGCTTTTTCCAAATGGCTCAGACCAGAATAAGCAATATGATTTAGGTTATGTGTCCTAAGCATGCAAAAGGCACACAAAGATAAAATAACAAAAAACAGAACAATTTTTCTCTGGTTTCTGCTTGATGGTGAACATTCTGAGTGGGGGCTCCTCTAGGGCTGGTCTCCCTTGCTAGTAAAGCAGACACTGTGTAAGAGCTTCTGGTGTAACTGTTTGCTTTTCTGATAATCCTAATTTTTTTCTAGTACAGTCCATTGTCTGAAAATCATCTTTTGGGATGCCTAAAATATCCCGGTGTTTCATTTCATCGATCAAAATGTTCTGCTCTATTTTTACTCGGTACAAAATCCTGGTGTTGAAGCTTCCTGCTACAATGCTATATATGTTCCCTCTCTTCATATAATGAGCATGTGTTTTGAAGCAGTTGCTTTTCAAGGTCAATGCTTTTTCTATACTGCAGTGTGAGTCATGGGAGTTAATGACATGAACCAGTCAGTGTAAAACCACTGGTTTTTTGAGTAAGCAACAATTGAAAATAAGCAGAGTTCTCAGGCCCTTAGTTTTTCTCTCTCTTTGGTCACTACAAGGAGAGGATGGTACAGAATTACACTTCTTCCCTCTCTTCTCGTCTGCTGGAGAAAGCATTTTTATCATCTAGGTTCACTGGGCCAAATAAAAGAATTTATGCATGAGTGAAACTCTGTCTAACAAAGTCTGACAAAAATTGTGCAAAGTTTTATTCTGAAGGTTAAGTGTAGCTTTAAAAACACAGCATCTCCATTTTGGAACAGAATTTTGAGGAGCCACAGCCAGATACTGTAGAACTTAAAAGGAAAATGTAGAGCAGCCTTGTGAGGAACTTCCTTATGATCTTACACTAGTAGTTTGTACCTAGGCTGTGGTTTGGGGTGCAGATGTTGGATACAGAGTAGCCCCTCTGGGGAAAGGCTTGGAAGATTCTCAGCCCTGTTCACTGGACTTTCAGAGTGCAAGCAGGATATTTAGGATGCAGGCTTTCCTTCAGCTTTTCTAACAAATGATGTAAAAATAATTTAGTCAGTTATTTGGTAGGTGTTTTGTCTGTATCAAGTCAGTCTTGTGTGAGTTCACCGAAGCTACAAGTAGTCTTTTCCCTTCAGCTTTTCTCTTGATGCTTTAAGTGCTTCAAGCAAGACTGCCTTACTGCTGTTAAGAGTGGTAACAAATAGAGATGTGACAGAAACAGGAATGCTTAGCAATCCAGTATAATTTAAATACATATTATAAAAAGTATAATTATATTACACCAGAGATTTCTCATGTAGCATGGTAATTTTCACATTAAATCAATGTTGTTACGCACCTGAATGTGATTCCCAGACCTAAGTTTCAAAACTCTAAATAAGGAAAATTTCCTTAATCTTCTGCTGATGAATCCTTTTCTGAGCCCATTCTCTTAATAACAATTGCATTTTATTACTGCATTCAAGGACCGCATGCATTTCTATTTAAAAGCCATTAGACTTTCAAGCTTGAGGTGCTTTTGTGTTTGTTTCTCCAATTGATGAAACCAACAATCAGAATGAAGATACTCATCCATAAAGAGGATGTTTCCAGTGATTATGATTTCTACCCCAGTTACGTGTTTCACATTTGCTTGGGGGAAAAAAAAAATCAGTTTGGCATGTAGTAGCAGCTGAATCACCAGCTGACAGCATAGCATTTAAAGCCAGAATTAGAAGCCAAGGATAACTATAGCAGGCAGCTAAGTGTTGCTACACTACAGTTACTCCAAGAAAAGCTGCTCCTGTTTGTCATGCAGAGCCATTAGAACTGTGGCTCTCCTTTAGGATTTTTTTCTAGACAATGGTAAAATTCTCTTTTTTTTTTTTTTTTAAACAATTTAAGACTGATTAAGACTATTAAACTACATAGTATGATTTTCTGTGTATTAGCTGCCATAAAATGTCATCTGTTCCCTGAAGTCCAGGCCTGGTAACATACCTGACTAACATGTATCTCCCAAAAGAACATATGGTGCTGATTTGAAACGCCAAAGGTGGTCAAATACTCTTCTTGCACTAAAAGGTTTGTCCTGGCAGTTAATGATTTTCATTGTTAAAATCAGTGCCCTAAGTCCAATATATCTTCTCTGGCTTCATCGTCCACCTGCTTGTGGTTAAGTGTTTGCCCTGTTCTTTAAAGACCTTTCCAGTAGACTGTAATATATTCCTAGCGAAGGATTTGTGTGCTGTAATCAAAGAAATGAAATGTTGGAGATGGTTTGGCTGGTTTTGAACATACTAAAAAAGACATAAATCTCTAACTCCTTTAATATAGATCATTCTTTCTGTGTCTGGAATTATTTCTGTGACACTTTCTGGCATCTTTTCCAATTTTCGATCTGTTTTAAAGGGCACTAGAACTACATTCAGTTATGTCTCATCAGAGTCCTACGTAAACCATCTTTTTACCCCAAATGAGTACCTTATATATAGAATTTGAGGAGTACACTTTAACATGTTGTTTGTCAGCTGTAGTTAATTCATCTGTGTAGACAAGTTACAAGGTGGAAATTTAGTCTTTGGGCAAGTCACCTGTTCCACTTTTGGGTCGTTATCTTTTGCCATCACTGTCTCACTCAAACATAGCAACCTAACTGAAGTTTTTTATGTGAAATGGACAACAGTAGACCCCCAGATTCCCTGGTGATAAATTTGGAGCCATGTCAGCAAAGATCAGGAAGTTTGATTCAAATGGGTTCTCTCTGATGAACTGTGCAACTCCTGTCTCTCCAGCAAGCAGTGGATAAACTGGACCTGTGCTTTTATACCTCATCAGCATTTGTATGTTCTCTCAGATTTTTTTTTGTTTTTCTAAAAGACCTTGTGTGTTATAATTTTGTTTCAATATTAAATTCTGGCTTAAAAAGAAACCAACCACCAAGCACAGAAGACATGCATGCTTTCCTTTTCCCTTAATAACTATTCACTGGTTTGAGCTAATCACTTTACCCTGACACTCTGTTCCTTACTATCCCATTTAATAAGACCATTTGTTTGGCATTTGTATAGTAACCCTTGAACCAATGAATGCTAAAAGATTAAGAATCGTTATTCTTTTATCAACAATTTGCACTGTTTGGCTTAAGATCTCATTATTACACAATTTACATAATATCAAAATGAAGTCTCTCTTACAATACCTTATTTCGTGTTTAGGAAAAGTCCTGAAAACCTTAACAGTCACTCAGAACAGCTCAAGGAGAAAGAAAAGCAAGGTTTTTTCAAGGCAATAAAAAAGAAAAAGAAGAAATCTCAAACTGTAAGTATACAGTATTTCTAAAAGGAGATATTTTTATCAGTTTTTTAATTATTACCATTTTAATATGCTAAGTTATACAATGCCTCTGTTATTATTTGTGGTCGTACTCACATGTACCTATTTGGGTTTTTTCTATTCATTATATGAATGCCAAATTTTTTCCGTGTTCAGGGTCTATTTTTCTGTCTTTTAGAGTATTTCTTCATCTACTGGTTCTGTGCATCTTTGTTTTCATACCACCCCCTTTCAGACTTTTGATGCAAGTTTGTTGATGATGTTGCAGCAAATTCTTTTGCAGGATATTGTGATGCCATTCCAAGATTAGCAAATAAGTTATTGTGTGTCCTCAGAGCTTGAACAATTACAGATGCCTGTTGTGAGGGGATCCAACTGCTATAAATGAGAATCCTTTTTAGTCTTTTTCATAGCTGTGTATTGATAAGAGCCTCAGTCTTCTTGCTACACCCAGTGGAAATAAGAATGATGTGTCCTAAACATTCTTAATATTTTATGTTTTACTAGGAGAATGGATTGTGAATTTTGTTATCATTATTCAGTACAAGTCTTTGGTATCTTTTATACATTTTTATCTAGTTCATGGGAAGGACAAGGAGAGCAGTGGTGTATTAATATTCCACAAAGTTTCATAGTGCAGATCTCCCTAAGAACTGAAGCAGCCTAAATCTCATCTCATTGTCAAATGACAGTTATGGAAATGGTAGAATCTTTAAAATACCTTTTACATAAAGCTGCAACATTTCTGTAAGTAACCACAGTTACAGTTTTGAAGGTTCTCAGAATGGAATAAGCTGCACTCGCTCCTGGCAAAGAGAAGTAACGGAATCATAGTACCTACTCTCTTAGAGTGAAGTGGCATGACCAGACTGAAAAACCCCTTTTTGTTTCTGCTTCCATTTGTTTAACAGGATAGTATGTAGGGGTGGACTTTATAAAACATGTATACAAGTGTCTGGTTCAGCCAGTGTTCTCTGTTCTTGTTCATCTGTTGAGAACATCTACCTAAAAACATTGGGATTTTCTTTAGCATCTTCCAGCACAAACAGAAATTATTTCCTGCAGTTCAGCACCAAGTCTTGACTTCAGCAGTAAAAGCTGCTAACAGCATTGTAATACTAGTTCTTCAACTACTTGAATAATGGCTTCTCAGAATTTGTATTAAAATCTAACAGATGGTTTGTGAGTACCCAAGTTTTTTGGCTGAGGCTTGTCATGCTCATAGAGTCCTAGAAGTATAAAATTACCCTTACTTACTCTGGCACAGACTTCCTGTGGCAAGTAATACATGAGAATTGTCACAACAGTGAGAAACGCATCATAGTTAGGTGGTATTTACTTGTATAACCTTTAGCAAATCTCATTTTGCTGGTAATCATCATAAGAGTTATAAAAGATACCTGAAATTAGTTTGAAGACATCCTCTTAATAACATAATTATCAAAATATCTAATAGCCCAGAACTGAACTCAGTTCCTTGAAGAGTTTTTCCTATTAATTATTCTCCTTAGAGTTCTCTAGATGCAGTTCCTCATAGGATTATAATCATTATTGCCTGCAACTGGAATTCTTTGCAATCTCTGCAGAGCTGTTTCATCTTTTTCGAAGTCTTTTAATAATGTAATGACAGGTTTTGAGGGTCCCTAGAGTCACATCTTTTTTCTGTCATCTGCCACCTAACAATTTGATGTCCGTGAGGGTTGTGTATAGTGTCAACGGGCACTGCCTTCAGAGAAGCCCGAGTTTTGCAGGTTCTGGCACATACTGCAAGCTATGGGTCTGAAGAAATTATTTGCTTTGCAATAAACAGTTGCAGGTGAGCATTTCTGCTAGCGGTGCTTTGATTACTTTTTAATTTACTGAACTTCACACAGGAAATTCTTCTGACCATAAAGTTTCTAAACAAGCTAAGCTATGCTAATTAGTGACTCTGCTGTTCATGAACTTGGAGTCTAGCAGCAGAGGAAGCTGTTTGACAACCCTCCCTTTTGGTAGTGCACTTAACATTCTCTTTAGTTAAGTCTCTTTAGTAATCATTATGTTGTATTTTAGAGTTTTCTTTCAATGGGCAGAGTAACACAGGACATAGTGTATCTGTCCTGTGCTGGTGTGTAACCGAACAGGGACTCTCATTCATAATTTTAATGATGGATAGTTCTTTCTGGGTTTTGTGCATCCATTGCTCTTTGTTTGTATTAGAGAAATTAAAATAAAACAACCAGTGCCTTTGCTGTTGTAAATGAAGTTGTTGAAGGCATATTTTTGTCAGAACTGAAATATGTCATCTTGGAACCCTAGCTCTTTTTAGAAGTCAAACATATACTATTTTTATTTCTTTCAGAGGTAGCTAACAACTGTGCATTCTAAAACCTATAACTATTATTGTTAGTGTATCTTTGTTGTTCCTTGTTTTTATACAAATAAAATATCTGACCACTTTAGGTCATTATCGTCAGTAACAAATGATTGCCAGAATTGCAGGATTTAATCCCAAGTGCAGTAAAGTCAATAAGACCTACCAGTTCTTTGAAAAAGCTTTGAAATGCACTCTGTATTCCTACAAAATAGAGATATAAAAATAGGTGAACTGATCTCTTTTTACACGCTTTATGTGCATTAAGTTTCTTGAACTTGTTCCATGTTCTTTAGCCATTCAGTCGCTATTGTGTTTTCTCAGAGCAAATTATAGGATTGATACCATATAAAACTGGAGTTTTTAAAAAAAGAAAAAAATAATATAGTAAGGACAGATCTCTTGAATTGAAATACTATGCATTTAGTTTTTGTATCTTATATTGCAGACAGACTCAACCAACGGGGAGAATCCAAGCATCAAGAAATCCCTCTTTCCTCTTTTTAATTCAAAGAATAATTTAAAGCATAGTTCTTCTTTGAAAAAGCTTCCTGTAGTCACTCTACCCATGGTATTAATTTTAAGTATGGTAGCACTGTAAAATGCTCCAGTAAACTTGTTTTACTGACTACAGCAGCATGTGTTTTATTTTCATGGGATCACTTTCTCTTCATGCCAGTTAAGTATCTTGGGCCAGTTCAATAAATTTAATTAAAATTGACAGTTCTGTTGAAATATATTGTGCTGAAAAAAATGGTTTTATTATTTGATATAATGAAAATGTAACACACACCCTTCCAGGGAGAACAAGCCCTGGGACTAAGACTAAACAAGGAAAATAGCTGTGAAATCATGTATTTTTAAAATTAAACTTCCCCATTCTGTGTCAGGCAAAAATTTAACATGGCTTGTTTTTTAGCTGTATTGAAAATACATTTTTCTAAAATGAAGACTGTTCCTTTGTATATAAATTTAATTCATCAGAAATTAACAGCAGATTATCTGAAAAATAAATTTTAACTCATGCATCTGCTGTAACTTTGCCCTGATTGTAACTGATACAGGACAATTTGTCTTAAAAATAGTTTAACTATCCTTTTTTGCTTAGAGTTCTTGAAATAAAACTCTATGTAGAAGTTTTAAGTTATCCTTCTACCATAAATTTTGTTGGATTTTCAGTATTTTTGGGGGAGAGATCAAAGACTTTGTTAATTTTTTGCTTTAGTTTGGGATATTTGTGGAGGAGGAGAAAGATGTGGAAAGGAAAAGTTCTCAGTTTTGTCATAGAAAATCAACCAGGCATCAGTTTGGGGAGATTTTGCTGTCCTTTACTCAAGAACAAATTTATAGAACTGATCCATGGTCTTAACTGCAGTATGGAATGCTTATAAATGAAGATGAGGCTCAACAATTTTTTGTTAAGTTTTATTTTTGAAGCCTTGTTCAACTGCTCTCTTTTACAGCAAATTAACACTAACAGCATGCGAATGCTTTAAGGGCTAAGGGTTTAGCAAATCTGCATGATTTCCACGTCCACTTGCTCTTACTATGGGGAAAAATACTGAGAGGTCATTGCAATTCTGCTGCAGTATTGGGCTTTACTTGCATTCCGTAATTAACTGGGGGAAATGACTTACAGTTGTTCTTAAGAGTATATTAGGAAAACAGTATTTAATTTGTTGTTGCAGATGCCTGGCAGTGATGGTCAGGATCTCTTGGCATTGCAGAAAGCCATTCATTCTTCTAATCACCAGAGCAGCAGACAGAAGGATTGGCATCCTGAGAAGATGACAGAAATGCAGCCACATGTAAGTGGGTATTATCAGTTCTCCAGATTTTAATATCACTATCTTGACAGCTTCTAGCTGGAGGATAGAAAAATTGTGGTTTTTCCCATCCTCTTCATTTCCCACTCATTGACTGGAAAAAAATCACATGCCTGCAGTCGTGCGTAATTTTTTGGAAGTCTGGATATGAATGACAGGGAAAGGCTAAATGTCCCTTGGTCAGTCTTTGAGCCTTTTGAAATACTGATTATGTTTTTCTATTAGAGGCAAACAAGGTTTCAGTGCTTGTCTGTGGTAGCTATGCAGAAAAGCCCTCACTTTAACTCTGCGAGCAAAGGTGCCCCCCGGGGGCACACTGCTGCGTGACACAGTTTGATACCTGATGGAGCCACCAGAGCATTGTGACCACTATATGGTGGGGCTGTGCTGACACAGGCTGTGGTTTAAGCAGACTACAGTATTGTAGCGTGGCACTACACTAACCCAAGCTTTATTTTCTCTATTTCTAAAGGTGAGAAGGGTTTGGGAGGGAGCTTCAGTGCCATTTTCTGCTACTGGTACAACATTGAAAGTTGAAGAACAGCATTTGTTCCAGTTACATTGTTTGAAGAAGCAAGTTGCACTGTGAGATGGGGAATTTAATAAGGCTGTTTTCATACCACTCTTTGTACTCAGGCTTCTCAGAGCTCTTGCTACTCTTGTCTCCATTTTTTCTTCAGCCCACCACTTTAAAAAGCTGTGAGGGACTAGAGAAGCTTATCACCCAGCTGCTATCAAACAAAATCTCTCACTGCTGCTGAGTTCTGACACCCCTTATTTCAGTGCAGATGGTTACTCATTACTCTCTAACCCCCAGTTGACGTTCATAGATTTTTTTTAGGGATGTTGTGTCTGCATGCTGTGCCTTATAGAACAGCTTTTCATAGAACAGCTGTTCTAAACTAATAGCAGGAGTAATGGACAGGTGGACAGCTAATGCAATTGTCTGTGCCTCCATTTCAGTGGAAACACAGTTAAAATAATTTATGGGAACTTGTTTTTTCACATGTAGAAAAGCTTACATCTTTTCAGGTAGCTAACAGATTGAATTGTAGTTTTCTCAGTTGTATAGTCATAGCATGGAATTACATATTCCAAATCAATACAAAGTAGAAGTGCAGAAGTCCTCTGAAGTTGGACAATGCATCGGGGTCAGGGCAATCCCAAGCACAGATGCAGGCTGGGTGGAGAGTGGTTTGAATGGAGCCCTGAAGAGAAGGAATTTGGGGTGTCAGTGGATGAGAAACTCAACATGAGCCAGAAAGCCAACCCAATCCTAGGCTGCATCAAGAGAAGTGTGACCAGCAGGTCAAGGGAAGTGATTTTGCCCCACTATTCAGCTCTGGTGAGATCCCACCTTGAGTACTGTGTCCAGTTCTGGAGCCCTCAGCAGAAGAAGGATATGGAGCAGCTCCAGAGGAGGCCATGAAGATGATCAGAGGGCTGGAGCACCTCCCTTGTGAGAACAGGCTGAAGGAGTTGGGTTTGTTCAGCCTGGAGAAGAGAAGGCTCAGGGGGACATCATAGTTGCTTCTCAGTAAGTGAAGGGAGCCTACAGAAAGGCTGAGATAGGACTTTTTAATAGGCTACAATATGGCAGGATTAGGGGTAATGGATGCAAATTGGAAGAGGCTAGATATAAGGAACTGTGAGGTACTGTGAGGGTGGTCAGACACCCCAGAGGGGCCCCGTTCCTGGAAGTGTTTAAAGCCAGGCTGGACAAGGCACTGAGCAACCTGATCTAGTGGGAGGTGTCCCTGCCTATGGGAGGAGGGTTGGAACTAGATGATCTTGAAGGTCCCTTCCAATCCAAACCATTCTATGATTCTGTGTTCCTTTTAGGATATGACACCTTAATTACAGTAGAGCCAAAAGTCAAGTGTTTTTTTCCCCCATGTCTTTCAGAGCCAGCCATTAAAATCTCTTCGGAAGCTCTTACACCTCTCCTCTTCGAATCATCCCGTCCCTGCTGATCCACGCTTCCAGCCCCTACCAACTCAGCCAGCCAAAGCTTCGTTTTCTGAAGTGCGAATTCACCCCATGAGTCAAAGCTCCAGCAGCGGCGGCAGCAGCGGCAACATGCGGCAAGAGCCTCAGCCCAAAAGCCGGCCGACCCTACAGATTCCCAGCCAGCTGGAACCTACCTGGCACGTGGCCCCCGTCAACAGGAGCGCCAGCGATGGGCCCCCCTACTCCGACCAGCTGCCTTCCAAGAGCGGACAGAATGGGCACACGTATAACCGAACAAACCGGGCGCGAATGCCAAATCTGAATGATTTGAAAGAGACGGCCTTGTAATTGCTCTCCAGGCAACAGGCCAGTGCGGGTGGAGATCAGCGTAGGGGAATGGTGGTGGTGATGGTTCTGGTGGTTCTGGTGATGGTAAGACTGCATTTTCAGCTTTACAAAGGTGTGCAATATGTACATGTGGAGCTACGCTGCGTGGCACCACGGTGAGAGTCAGGGATTATACAGTAAAAGAAGTTGAATGATGAAATTACCAGTCATCAGAAATGTTGGCAGAGTGTGCCTATCAGAGAGAGAAACACCTTACCGTTCTCTCTCCCTTACATTCCAGCTTAGTGCACATCTCTGTCTGAAAGCTGGGAGTCTTCTTGGTATGTATTGGCACTTAGAGAAGGGTGAAAACATTCATGTCTAGACCTATGCCCTTACTACATTTTTTGCTGCCTAGTTAAAACAGTGGGGTTTATGTGATAAAAGTGTATCTCGGTTAAGGGTTTAAAGTTAAATTGTATGTCTTAAAATTTGTTTTTTAAACTTCCATATTTGATAGGATTTGTAATATTTATTTATGATGACCTAATATCGTACTGTTATAATCATATCTTTTATGTTATAATGTAAAGTTATTTTGAGCTGTTTGAAACATTGTGAAGCAGTGCAACAGCTACAGTAGTTTCTATAAAGAACTTAACGGTGACATTTATATATTGCTTCAGGAGTATTTTATTCTATATATATAAATATATAAATATAAATGGAAAATAACTGTCTGTTTTTTAAATATACTCATTTAAAAGAAAAGTATTGTTATGACACTATCTGCCATATTTTTATACATTTGTGATATCAAGTGCAGTATTATACTTCTAATAAAAGGAAGCTGAATGTGGATATAAATGTGACTGTAACAGTATGAATGTCGCTCAGCTACAAGAGCCGGTATTGTAGGCATTACTGGTAACAAACAAAAGACAACATTGAATTCTAAGCTTTATTATGGGCTATTTTGTTGGAAATATTGGCTAAATGTAAGAGACTGCAGAACTGTACAGTAATGTAAATGTAGTATGTTACCCCCTGTGTCCTTAGCTTTCCTAGTAATATTGATGGGATTTCTGCATCTGCATCAAGAGCACAGTGCCCCAGTACCAAATTTTTGTTTCTTCTAAAGAGTTAAAGTGCCCCATGATAGCAAGCTAAAGCAGGTGCTCTTCCACTTAATAGCAGGGGTGAAAACCAAAGAAACATAGCATGAATTGCAAGTGAAATGCCAAACTTAACGCATAGCATGGCACTGCAGATCATGGTATAAAGCTTTTATGCATATGTGTATTTTACATCTTGTTTAGCAATCTGCTAACTAATAAGATAAACACTGTATTTAAATTTAAACTACTCTTGCACTTTTTATTATATTTCAGGATGTATTTAAAGCTACAAATCTGATACTTGGATATTGAGGGAGGAGGTTGCCATGCAGCTTAATTTCTCCTTAGGTCTTACTGTCAGGATACTCCCGTAAGCAGTTCAGTTGCCAGTCTCAGCAAAATAGTAGATCCTAGGTTCCAGTCTCCTGTACAAGCTTGTTTAAACTGCCTTTATGGTGGTGGATGTCAAGTGTAGCAAATACACAACCCGATTCCTCTATTGCTACCAGTAAGCTAAATCAAAGGTGAGCCAGAAGGAGTCAGAAGATTTATGCCAGTTCTAAAGTTTGTGCAATAAGAGGAGAAGTCAGGCCTGTAGTGTCAGAACAATACAATCTTTCCTTTTTAAACACATTAGTTCAACTCTCTCTCATTACTCTGCAGCATCATTTGTTTTCTAGATGCTGCCCTCATAAGACACTTGTACTTGCAGATACATTGTCTGTTCCAAAAGGAGATTAACCTGAATGTAAATTTGATGATTTAGCCATATATGCATGGTCAACAGAAGCAGCCCAGCAGTAAAAGCTGAATTTCCTACATGGATAACAATGCAAACTGGATATGCTGTTCAGTACCTCTTGAGTCAAACCAAAGTTCTAACAACAGCAAATTCGGCACCACTGCTCTAAAAGAATTTGTCAGGAAATCCATCGCAGAGGGATGTTGCAGTAGGTTTCTCAAGGGCAAAAAGTGATTGTCAAAATTATCAATTGCCTGCCAAAAATGTGCATGTGATTTTCTTCAGATATATAGGATATCTAGGTATATATGATATATACTGTGTTGATATCTCATATATATAGCATATATAAATAGAGCAGATGTGAAAGGATATTCAGTTTTTGATGTGTTCAGTGGGCATCCTGGAAAGACATTGTGCTGTTACTATTCATCCCTGTCAGAGTTCAGCAGCACATTTTAGCAGTGTCTTTTGGATTCACCAGTTGGTCACAACTGAGTTAGTCCTGTTTTCTGCTTTGAAAGGGGCTGATGCCACTGAAATCCCTCACAAAAGCAGTGTGCTAGAGTTAGGTTCTGAGAAGTATGATTTGAATGTCTCTGAGGGAGCATTCAGACTTGACTCTCCTGCAATTTGTGGACACGTATCCTTTTTCCTCTATAAGACTTTCAGCTTGCTGGTAAGAGCTTCATGCTGGGGATGGTGATGCTGGGCTGCCTGTGGCTGTTCTGATTTCTAGCAAGGAAGAATATTTCCAAAGGTTTTGGTTTTTTTTTTCCTCAGCACCCATTAAGTTAAATCAGGGTAATCTCTGACTGTACATATAGCTGTTTAAAGTAGTTAGCAAAGCTTCATGGGTGACCCAAGGAACCTTCAAGTATTTGGTGGCCCGTATTTACAGAAAGTTGTTTCTACTTCATATTGTGTTTTTCTTTTCACACTCAACAAACTGTAGTAGATTTCAGTTGAATAATAAATTGTGTTGAATGTATGTAGTATTTTATTCCTTCTGTTGGAAAGACATTCTAGCAGCTCGGCCAGCTGGTGCTGGGATAAAATGTGTATTTTTAACCTGGTCTAACTTCCCAATATTTAGAAAATATTATTAATGTATTTTTTGCCAAGGCTTCCATAGGAGGCTTATTACAGTGACTGAGATTTGCTGACTCAATAAAGGGGGAGAGAATTACAGAGCAAACAATTTTCTAAGTGTGAGCTTTCCTCTTCACTGGTCTGTGAGTCTTGTGCTATGTGTTCTATAGAGTTACCTAATGTAAAATATTGTAGTTAAACTGCATTTTATTCTTTGGCAATCTGTTCTGCCTTACGGTGTCATTAGTGATGTGAATAGAAAAGAAACTGAGTTTCAGAAATGAATTATAGTCATTTTGCAGGACTTAAACTGCCTAAACTTGTCTGTATGTTTCCACTATAACTCTTGAGCTATTGTTAATTGAAAAAGAAGCACCTTAAGCTCATCTGAACTGAAATTGTATATGTATTTAAGCTGTCCTTTTAAACTGCCATGTAAAGGTATTAACCATTAACCTAAAACAACATGGGTTTTATTTTTTACTGGCCTGACCACAGAAAAGAGTTCTTTAGAGTTATTTTAGCACTTCTTCTTTAACATTTGTCACAGTCTAAGCTTCATTGTTTCTCTGAGAGGTCACCAGCACAAAGCACTGAGCAGAGTTCTTGGCATGAAGTCAGCAATCCCAGATTTGGTCCCTTCTTCCTAAAGTATCCCCCATCGACATGGGGCTTGAAACTGACATCAAGCTTTCATTTCTGATAGCAAGTCAGACACACCTGAATGTGCAGGTCCTGACACCACTCTTATTTACAGATACTCTTTTAGATCAGTATAAAAGCAAGTTTCAGGCTTCCAAAGTTAGGAGACACCCTCAGGTCATCCTTAGACTTGTCACCTTTCTCTCTGCTACAGTGACTCATTTCTGGGAGCAAAGCTGGAGTGGTTCTTCAAGAAGCAGTGTCCTGTGATAGGCTTTTGGTCATTCCTTGCCATCTCAGTTAGGTCTCTTAACAGGTAAATCTCACTGGTATGAAAAGCTACATAACTACACAATTTTCTTCTTTTTTCCGAAGTCATTGTTGCTGGAGTGGTTCCATGTTATCTCAGAAAAAAGCTTCTTAACAGTTCAGTGCTCCTTCTAGCAATGGGAACACAGGTCACATAGCTCTGAAAGCACTGTTGTGATCTGCTTTAGCTAAGGCAAAACAGCTTTTGAGGGGTATCGTGTTCTAGAAGTGTTTGGGGTTTTTATTCAGCTTTCAGGTTTTTGTTGTCTTCTAATGATTTGGTAGAGAGACATGCTTCAAAAGCACCTGCATGTAATTAATTCCCTGTCAGAGTACAACTGGAAGAATACTTGAATCCCAATTACAACAAAGAGGATGAAAAGGATAGCCATATGTAATATACTGCAAATTGTGGAGTGGCAGTGAATGTTTGTTCTACCCATTCCCACTGGGTATAGTACTCAATACATCTATTAATGGGATTGTATCATGAGCCCTGCATCTGGGCTGTTGTTCCTGTAAGCAGGCCCACCATTCAAAATGGGATAGGAGTGTCTCAGAAGATGGCTGGAAAGGTGATGTGCCCTATCTAACCCTTTTCAAACAACCTTGAAATCAGGATGCTATTTAAGAACAGGTGCCTTTCCCTACACAGCTCTCTCTTACGGTGTCATGATATTAACCGTTCATTAACTGAGTTTGTAGTGAATGAGGAGAAAAGCCATTTAACCTCTGGCCTTTGTTAAAAAGGGAGCAATTTGAGTGAACCCTTCCTTTTGATGTAACACACCCTGGCAGTTGTAGATGTTGGCGCCATTTTCAAAGGGTCAGACAGCAGCAGTGCATCAATGCTCAGGCAAGTGAAGGCTTGAACGTCACTTGGCTCAGATGGTGTAGAAGACTCATTCTGCAGTCGTGAAGCAAGCTACATGAAAATGAAGCAAATGTGATAGGAGATCCTCTGTCAATGAGAAGACAAAAGCTGTGGTAGGCCATCTGTTCTCTCAGTGGACTCTCTCTTCACTGCATGAGGCATCATTGAGGTAGATCTGATTGATTAGGTATGAATTTTACTTGCTCCAGGGTCTGTTTGGATGCATATTTTTACCTTGTGTACAACCAACTATGGTGCAGCAGCAATTAGCTTATTTGACAAACTTGAAGGTGCTTGAGAAGTGTGAGAGGGCCAGCACTGCTATGTTCTGATGCTTTCATTACCCCAAATCAGATTGCTTCCCCGGGCTCTTTTAGAATGTAACTCAAAATATGCAGACAGGAAAAAGTGAATCTTAAGATGTGGGACAAGGGTCTAGAACGTGGAATTTGTGACCTAGGCTAAGAGTGACTCTACACATCTCTTGTCTTCTCTGCAAGTCAATCTACCTCCTCTCTCTTGCAGAATGTGGCTGAGGTTTGGTTTGTTTATTCCGACGTTATTATTGACTCAAAATTTTGAGGAGACATAGAAAAATATTCTTCCTCTAGGTACTGTTAGCAACCAAGTAATAAAATTTGGATAGGCCTTCATCTGATGTACTTCTGAAAACCTCCAAGCCATCTGAGTTCTCCCTCTAAATCCCGATGCCATCCTTTGCACTGCTTTGCAGTCTTCCCTTGCCCTTCCCTTTATGGTTCTCAAATATTGCAGTTGCCTTGTTCTTTGTTGTTTCTCTAGTGCAGATTATCAGGGAGTTAGAGGCCTTATCTACTACTCCACCCTGTTTGCTGTTTTATTCAAACAGCTATCCTTAGACTCACTCAGGATTTTCTCCATTTTAATTTTCCATTTCTTCCGGGTGAGATACCTGACCTCGTTGTGCCCCCACCGTGAGAGGCTGCCCACCAGGCTCTTTGTTCCACCAGGTCTCTGTTTTCACAGGGCATTGTTTCTCCAGGACATTCTGAGAAATTCAAGGTGGCATCTTCATTGTACAGGCGCAGAAATGCATCTTGAAGTAGCTGCTTTTGTAGAGCTTTCCATTAGCAACGTTTAAAGCATGTTCATAGTGCAAGGTGGAAGCCACTGCTCAAGTTTCTTGTAGGATATAAACCTCTTGGTGTCAACTCTCGACGTGTAAATCCAATGACAGAACTTTTAACTCTTTAGCAACAAGGCAAAACTTTAATTGTAGGTAAACATCTCGACTTTCCTTTTCTTACCTTTTTTTGCTTTTTTGCTAGTGCACATCTTAGACTTGTTCTGCTGATGGATCTGTCTGATCGAAAGGAGTAATATCTGTATATATTTGGGTTATCTGGAACTTAAACTAAAATCTTCCATGAAAACACAGTTCTGTTGGAAACTCTATGCAGGCATTTTAAAATCTGTTTAATCTGCTGAAGACTTCCAGGACTGCTTGGATCTCCACTGTGAAATGCTGAATTTGGAATTTGTGTCATTTGGGAGATGGAAGGAAGGATGAGGTCAAGAAAAATGCAATCTTTTTTTTTTTTTTTTTCCCACAATCTGCCAGTACAGACTATTCCAGAAATAACAGGCTGGGTAGGTAGCTTTCAAAACTTATAAATTTATGGCTAAAGTTACCTGATGTTTTTTAACAGCTACTAGAAATCTGAAGCGCACAAACTTCTAAATATACCATGCTTTCTGTTTGTGAAAGGGGTGTCATGTGGTGTTAACCTTTTTAATCCTGGAATACAAATTGATTTTAAAATGTGTTGAATATTTAAGGATGACTTCATGCAAGTTAATAAACCATTTGTAAAGTGTTTGTATACAGCCCTTTGTAAACATGTTGTTGGTACACCTTACCAGATTTTTTTTTTTTTTTGGGCATGTATTCCATTCTTAACTTCTGTACAATTTCTATTGTTGCTGTAAATATTCTAAAAGAGGAAAAAAAAAATTCCTGTGGTAACCTTAATTATCAGCATGGAAATGGTTAATTTTTACTGAGCACAATGTATTTTTGAATGGGCCTTCCAAAATATGTCTTTAATAAAAATGCAGATTTTGCACTAGAACACTCACTGGTATTACTTAGTGGATGATCTTATTTCTGATACATCTCCTCCAGAGCCCCCACCTGCATTAGGTGGGAGCATTAGGGTGGCTCTTATAAGCAGAATAGGCCTGCCTGAGGAGTCATGTTATGGAACCTGTTGTGGCCAGGTCCTGGCTGATTGGAGGGTGTCCAGAGGAAGGTGAGGAAGATGATCAGTGGGCTGGAACACCTATCCTGTTAGGACAGGCTTTGAGAGCTGGGGCTGTTCAGCTTGGAAAAGAGCAGCCTACCAATTACCTGAAGGGGGCCTACAAGAAAGCTGAGGAGGGACTGTTTGTCAAGGTGTGTAGCATTATGAGGGGCAATGGTTTTACACTAGAGCAGGGTTGGTTTAGATCAGATATTAGGAAAAAGTTCTTCCCTATGAGAGTAGTCGAGACATTTGAACCAGTTGCCCAGAGATGTGGTAGACACCCCATCCCTGGAGACATTCAAGGCCAGGCTTGATGAGGCTCTGAGCAACCTGATCTAGTGCAAGATGTCCCTGCTCACTGCAGGGGTGTTGGACTAGATGGCTTTTGAAGGTCCCTTCCAACTCCTTGCATTCTATGATTCTTATTTCCTGTCTGAGAAACTGCCTTTTATCTATCCACAGGCACGATGTTTCCACAGGAGTATGGACAAAACAGCTCTTTAAGCACCTTATTGCCCACCATTCCTGTTGTCTCATTGCAGATGTTGTTTCCTCCTTTCAGGGCAAAAATCACTGCCATTCTCTCTTCTGAGCCACTTCTGGACAGAGCTTGTGGCTTTCACTTCTACCAGGACAAGCAGTCCAGCATTTCAACAGTCATGGCCAGAAATTAATTTGAAATGCCTGTTTCCTTGATGTGCCCATCTCTCTGGGGACTTGAGTTGACTCCTATATCTTCATTTCATTCTTACTCTTTGAGGTTTCTTTTTGTAGTGAAGTGACACCAGGCAGTTGGTATTCTTTTTTGTATTCCCTGAAGGCATCCAGAAAATCAAGTGACTGCATCTTCTAAGAGGTTGAGGACCTCACTTCAGTAGCTCTGGTGCACCCAGCACTGGCCTTCCAGTGTAT
This sequence comes from Turnix velox, assembly GCA_013400935.1. NCBI lineage: Eukaryota > Metazoa > Chordata > Aves > Charadriiformes > Turnicidae > Turnix > Turnix velox. The sequence goes on from VZTY01027831.1 coordinate 96,086, forward strand.
AGGAAGAAGAGAGGGGTGGGCATTTTACTCTGAAAGCTGTAAAGGGTTCAATGCTTCTTGCACCCATTAAGAGAAAGGACCTATTGACTAACTAGAGGTGTGGCAGGTCTGGAAGCCTGAGGCAGTCTCTTATCACACAGTACAGATCGGGCAGGCTTGGCTTCTCAGCACAGTTCCCTCACTTCTCTCTGTGATCTTCCCTGACTAAAAATTCAGGTCATGAAGCTCTTGATCCTGCCTCCTATTTCCAACCTGTTGAGTTTTATGCAGTGGCAAAGCCATGTGATGGTCTCACTGCCCCTGCAGGCATAAGCCTCCAGGATTTTCACTCCTAGAAGAATGTGATGCAAAGCAGCATCTTCAGCAATGCTGAAGACACAAAGCTGGGAGGAGTGGCCAACACACCAGAAGGCTGTGCTGCCATCCAGCGAGACTGGGACAGGCTGGAGAATTGAACAGAGAGAAATTACATGAAATATAACAAGGGCAAATGTAGGGTCTTACATCTGGGCCAGAATAACCCTATATATCAGTATAAGTTGAGGACTGAGCTGTTAAAGCTGTGTAGGGGAAAGTGACCTAGGGGTTCTGGTGAACAGCAGCATGACCATGAGCAATGTGCTCTTGTGGTCAAGAAGGCCAGTGGCATCCTGGGGTGTATTCGAAGGGGTATAGTCAGAAGATTGAGAGAGATTCTCCTCCCCTTCTACTCTGCCCTGGTGAGACCACATTTGGAATATTGTGTCCAGTTCTGGAGCCATCAGTTCAAGGAGGACTGGGAATTGCTTGAGAGTCCTGCTCAGAGCCATGAAGATTTATGAAGGGATTGGAGCATCTCCCTTACAAGGAAAGGCTGAGGGAGCTGCGTTGCTTTAACTTGGAGGAGACTGAGAGGGTTGATGTTTATAAGTTTGTAAAGGTTGAGTGTCAGGAGGATGGGGCCAGGCTTCAGTGACCTCCAATGATAGGATAAGGGGGAATGGGTGCAAGCTGGAACACAGGAGGTTCCACAGAAATACAAGAAAAAACTATTTCACAGTGAGGATGACAGAACACTGGAACAGGCTGCCCAGAGAGTTTGTGGAATCTCCTTCTCTGAAGACATTCGAAACCCACCTGGGTGCCATCCTGTGTGAGTTGGTCTAGGTGTTTCTGCTCTAGCAGGGGGATTGGACTTGATGACCTCTTGTCATTCTGTGGTTCTGTGATCTCCTGCAGCCTCAGTTTCTGGCTCTGTTCTGATTAATTAACATTGGAGGCATCTGTAAAATTAAAATTAGACGGATATGCTAGGAAAAGTTAGACTTTATGAATAATGGCTTTGTATTTTTTGTAGCTGTAATTTAGCTGGTTCTATCCTGTTTTGCAATGCCCTCAGTCGCACTGTTACTCCGTACTCTGCGTTTATGCAGAGGTGGAAGTCAAGTGCAGTTCTAAAAGCATTTCAGGACCACTTAATTAATTAAGCCTCTCGGCATCCCTCTTTTTAGATAAGCAGCAGAGGTTAAGTGAATTTCCAAAGGTCAATTAGCCCGTGAGCTAGGATCAGAGCAGCGACTCCTGCTTTAGCAGGAGCCATTTAGACATTCCAGATGAAAGGCAGAAGTAGGTCCCTGCCCTGTGCGAGCTGGAAAGGTGAACGGCAGGCGAAGGACAGGGTGAGGCAAAAGTAAATGAACTGTGAAATTCAGTGCATGCCAGTTGGTTACACCTTATTTATCTCTGTACATTTCAATCTGGAGAAAGGGTCTACTGATTTCTTTGAAGCTGAAAGAGTGATAGCACAAGTCCCTTCCACAGTCTTCTGGTATCTCATGAGTAGGATTGGTCATGTGAAGATACATGATTTAGTGTGGTGCCTCAGTGTATAATGCACATAGTCTGTGGATTAAGCTTGTGAGTTCTTCCAAATCAGTCAAGACTTCTTGTCACTAGCCACAGAGTGCATTCCCAAAACCAGACAACCTGTGAAACCTTGGATGGTGCATGGGAGCTCTTTGGAGGGCAGTCACTGCTGAGGCTGGTGGTTAGTCAAGCTTAACTCCTTTAGGATTGTATGGATATTCATCAGCTACTGCCCAGTCTATTCTTTCATCTCTCCAACCCCATTCCACCACTCCTCAGTTGTGTAACAAAGCAACCACACCGGGTCTCCTCTCCCCTAGTCCTCATCCACTGGGACCACAGAGTAGAGCTGCCCAAGACGCTTTTAGGGAAGAGAGAGCAGTGTGTTAACAAGATGGCAACTGTGTCCAGGGACCAGAAACACTTCAGTTTTCAGTGTTGGTGTAACTAACCCAAAAGCTCTGACTACTGGTGGAGAAACCTTGCTTCTTTGTTGTTTTACACACAAGTGCCTCAAGGAAGCTCTTACCCCTAGCTGGACCCACAGGTGGCTACACAGAGGACCTTGAGCCTAGCAGAACTTCTCAGTAGAGCTTGCCTGGGCTGATATTTAGCATTACAAAACCATGCAGATACACTCACTTCTTATAAAGCAAAAATGTCCCTGACCCATTTGTTGAAAGGCAAAACTCATTTGGGTTGTGGGGAGCAACAAGGGAGTCATGGTGGCATAATAGAAACCATCTCAGAAGATGGGGCTTGGTCTTTTCTACATGTCTGTAGATTTCATTCAGTTTGTATAGTGGAGCAGAAGCTTTCAGACTTGCCAGAACAGCATATTTTCCTGACATTACTTGTCTCTATATACAGGAAAAAAATAAGGCAGAAACATCTGCTCTCAGAAATGAATAAAGTGAGATTAGTTGCACAGACATCCAAAGACTTTTCTCATGGTTTTGGTCACATCTCACGTAGTTTTAGCCATATCATGTCTGCTTCCGTGCACATCATCCATTTGCCTCTCTGCTTGTAGTTAAGAAGGGGACATGAGAGGCAGAAAGCCTGCCCTGATGCTGTTGTTTTCGTGCCTCTTCTCCCTCCACCAAGGTAGTTCAGGTGTTGAAGTCATGATTCTTTGAGATGGATGAATTGTATTAATTGCTAAAAAAATTGGGAAAGGTCTCTGGTGCCTGCCAGGTTGCTGCTGCAGAAATGTGGAAAGCCAAACAGGGTCTTCTGACTCAGAGTCCCTCACAACTCTCCTACAGGGAAGGTGCAAAGTCTGTGATCCCTGCTGTGTTCTAGCTTCCCAGGACCACTAGGGGCACAAGCTGTAACATCTGGGTGGGCAACCTGGAACGATGAGTGCACAGTCATGGCTGCCACACACCCACAGATTCTTCAAGCATTCAGCAGCTACTAGAGAATGGGCTTTTTGGAGATGAAGGCAGTAAATGAGTCCCTATTCCTGTATCCACAGAGAGCAATGTGTTATGTGTAAGGGCAAAACATGTAGGAGGTTTGGCCACCTAGTGCACAAGTAACCAATGCCTGTCTCAAAAGCAGCCACAACGGCTCGGGCTGATGGTGATACAAAGGGACATAAGGTGATTTAAGAGGGTGAGATACAGGTAAGGCCTGTCATACCAGGGACTGGCCAGCTCTGGTCCCAACCCTGTGTCAGGGATGGCAGAGACTGGCAGGAGCAGCATGAGGAACAGTAGTGTGAGATATCTGCCCTAGTGCAAGAGTCTTCCCTGGCCCTGGTGGTGTGGCAGGGGGTGCCCAAGCCTGGGGACAAACAAATAAGGGCAGACCTGCTCTTCCCAAGAGCAATCATGTACTGCCTTTGGAATCCATCTGCACTTACTTTGGTGTCCACAGAGCACCATGATGACAATTTCTGCATTTCTACAGCAAGGGAGGGCCTGAAGCACCACATCTCACAGGATCAAAGCCATGGCGATGAACCATCTCTACTTGCCCACTGTGAGTCCCATTAAACACCCATCAGTTTCAGTATTTATCAATACCTGGAGGGTATTGATAAGCAGAAAAGCAGGGGTAAGACTTTTTAATAGGATATGTGATGGAAGGGATAGAAATAGTGGATGTAAATTGGAAGAGGGTAAATTCAGGCTAGATAATAAGAAAGAAGTTCTTTACAGTGAGGATACTGAAACACTGGAACAGTGGATTTTGAATAGATGTGGATGTCCTGGCTCTGAAAATGTTTAAGGCCAGGCTGGACAAGGCACTGAGCAGCCTGATCTAATAGGAGTTTGGAACTTGATGATCTTTAAGGTCACTTCCAGCCCAAACTATTCTATGATTCACAGGAGAGTTCAGGCATGGTGTGAAGCAACATTTTATTCAAGAGAGAGCCCTTCCCTTTGTCAGCTGGACATTTAGATGGCAGGACTGGGGCCACAGCTGGTGCTGGTGGCAAGGTGGGGGAAGCTGCACAGGTGGACACCTGTGTGGCTACGCCTGGAGATGATCCTCAGCCACACTTGCCCAGGCACTCAAGGAGCTCCATGCGGATGGCGATGCGCACGTGCCAGCCCAGCGGGATGATGCGGATGTAGCGGGCCACTATGGGTGGCCGCAGCAGGTTCTGGACCGAGGAAGAGCGGTCTGAGTTGCCATAGAAAACCTGGGAAGAGACATGTGGGCAGGTGGTCAGTGGTCTGGAAATCCTGCCCCATGAGTTTGGAGTGCTTGTGAAGAGCAGAGGAGGAGGAGGAAGAGTTCCTCTAGCTCTTCCATCTTTTGTTAAAAAGACTTGAAAACTGTCAGGATGTGTATTATTTTTGTCACACCACCGTGTGAGTTTTCAAGTTCCCTTTCCCTCTGTTTTTCCTCCACTTTTTCTGGTTAGTGTGGACTCCAGCTTGTCTCGTTCTCTCTCATTCTCCTTACTTGAGCAAGGTGATGTGTTCTGAGTCAGCATGGCTGACCTTGTCTGTTTGCTCTTCAAGAAGCAAGCTGCCAAACATACCAGTATGTTTAAAAAATGTATTTGGAGGCCCTTCCCCACTGCTTGGCCAGACTGCTATGTTCCCCACTGCCGTGACCTGTTTTTCAGGTAAAGCTCAGCATATCTCCATGGCTGCAGGGTACCCTCCAAAGGCACCAGAGTCTTTCATTCAGGGATGGGGCCATCCCTATGGATGGACACAGAGTGCCTACAAGGCAGCAGCTATGACATCCACAGAGCTGCACTGGGTTCACAGACACTGCGTGGTGTCCCTCCAGTGCCATTTTTTTACTTCAAATGGACTTATGGCAAAAGCAGGAGACTTTACAGTGCCCAGGCATGGTTTGGGCTGTGCATCCCCAGACAACAAAGGGAGGTGACACTCCATACAATGCCAGCTAATGCCTCCATCCTGATAAGTTTATTCTAGATACCACCACCATAATTAATAATGAAATATTATTATCCTTCTGTGGCTTGTCAGTATGGCACTTTTACCATGGGGTAGGGGAACACCCCTCTCTGTGTTGCCCTCAGGGGTGAGGTGAGCACCAGCCCCATCAACCCTGCTGGTCACACAGGAATCCCCCTTGGGGAACACCTCCCTGCTGAGACCCAATGCCTTCACATCTCCAGTCCCCACCCTGCTCCATCTGCCTTCCATCAGTGACCAAAGCACAAAGTCCACCAACCCGGTTGTTCCCAGTCTGATCCTTGTAGTAGACCCAGTTGAGGTTTTCATCAGTGCGGTACTGCACGCTGTACTTGGTCATCCACTCATCAGCATCACAGCGCCCTTGCGTGAGGATACCTGAGATCACCTTCACCTCCTTCAGGTCAATCTGCAGCCACTGCCCATTATCCTGGTACTTGGAGAGCCATGCGCACCTGGGGAGACACCACCAGTCCCACTATGTCTTCCATAGATGCCATCCCAGGCCCCACACTGCCAGGGGACACCAGTCTCCACCCTCCCAC
>VZTY01027833.1:11658-34161 GCA_013400935.1 Turnix velox
AAGACAGACATTAGGAAGTTCTTCACCACGAGGGTGGTGAGACACTGGAAGAGGTTGGCCAGAGAGGTGATGGAGGCCCCATCACTGCAGACATTCAAGGCCAGGCTTCAGGAGGCTCATCTAGTGTAGGATGTCCCTGCTCACTGGAGGGAGGTTGGACAAGATGGTCTTTGAAGGTCCCTTCCAACTCAACACATTCTGTGGTTCTAAACTGTTGCAGTTGCAGTGTCAGGTTGAGGGACAAGGCTTGGAAGCAGCTGGGGAGGAAAAGAGTGCTAAAAAGTGTTAAAAAGGGGTTGATTTTGGGTTTTTTTGCTTTATAACACAGGGGAACTTTGCTTCTAGATGAAGAGCTGAAATGTGGCTCTACCACTGCAGCATCACAAATTTTTCCCCCGGCTACACAGCATAACACAAAGAAGTAATAATGAAGAAGGAGAGGGTTTCTGAAGATTTTTTCAGATTTGAATGAACAGAGATGAAAAATTCAGAAGAAATAAATAGGGAGATGTATTTATTCCCTAGCAGGGAAGTGCCTTGGGCTATTTTTTCCAGCAGGAAATGATCCTGTAGACCACAGAAGTGATAAATAATGACTTAGATTAGCCCAGTCTCCATTTTCTCTGACTCACTGCTCTTGATTAACTTGATTAACACAGGATTGCAATGAGAAGTTGGGCAGCAACGTGCAAGCTCTTCTCCTTCCACCTACACCTTGGGAAACACTCACTTTTCCAGAAGCTTGGAAGTGACAAAGCAGGATGAGGAAAGGCACTATATTAAAACTTGGTCACAGGAAAGATATTTCCCAAGAGGGCTGTGTAAGTTCTGGAATGTAACTGAGTATTGTTGAAAACCAAGTGATGTTTTCCCCTTTTTCAAGTTTGAATTCCCCTCCCTCCAGGCACATACTGGAAGCTTTGCCATCAGTAACTTGACAGGAAGGCAGCAAAGAGATAGAAATGAGAAATTCATTAGGGTGAGGGTGGTGCAACACTGGAAGAGGTTGCCCAGAGAGGTTGTGGATGCCCCCTCAATCCCTGGAGGGGTTTAAGGCCAGGCTGGATGAGGCTTTAAGCAGCCTGGTCTAGTGTTGGAACCCTGCCTATGTTGGAACTTGATGATCTTTAAGGTCCCTTCCAACCTGAACTATTCTATGATTCTATAATTCTATGAATAATTTGGAAAACTGTTCTGAATTTCTTACTTTTCCAAGGACATCTGATCAGGCAAGCAGGGAAAAGCAAGAAGGCTCCTCCTCAATGGGAATTTAAGTGAATACAGAGAGGTATGCAGTGCAAATATCCAAGAGGCAAACATCTTCTTGCTGAGGCAGCACAACTGGCTTCAAGACTCACCGTGCCTGTACACATCATCTTGCATTAGATGAAGTGAAGCTCTATTCATTCAGCTTCTTACACAGACAAAGCCTCTATCCCTGTGCCCAGCATTAAAACTAAGAAAAATATACCTCAGTGGAAGGGTAATAGATTAAGAACTACAAAGTGCTGCATTGTACCAAGCACTCAACACATAGAATCATAGAATAATTTGGGTTGGAAGGGACCTTAAAGATCATGGAGTTCCAACTCCCCTGCCATAGGCAGGGACACCTCCCACTGCATCAGGCTGCTCAGAGCCTCGTCCAGCCTGGCCTTAAACACCTCCAGGGATTGAGGGGGCATCCACAACCTCTCTGGGCAACCTCCTCCACTGTCCCACCTCCTCAAAGAACTTCTTTCCCACATCTAGTCTGAATCTCCCCTCCTCCAATTCACATCTGACACTTCTGGTCCTTCCATCACACATCTTATTAACACACCACTGATGAGAAATAAAATTATGAGAAATTAAATGTCTCAGGGCAATTAGCTGTCTTCTCCTCTGTGGCCTGATGAATGTTCTCCCTGTAAATAAATGAAATACAGAAGACAGACTCTCTGCCTTTCAGACCCTCTTCTTCCAACCCCTTCAGGACAGGTTTTATCTGTTGCCTGCATCATGTGAAGGCAGCAGCCTTCAGCAAAGTTTTCTGTGATCACAGAACTCTCAAAGCTTGGAAGGAAATCTAAAGTTAGTTTCAACAAGAGGCTCGTGTGACAATTCAGCTTCTAGAGATTCAGACTTATTCCCATCAGGATGAACAGTTTGATGGGTGGGAAAACGAGAATAGTGATGTGAGCATTATGTAAGTTAGTTTTACCATCCACAAAATAAGTCACCTATCCCAGCTTGCAGCAAAAAAATGCTACAAAAGCTGAAATTTGGATGTAATCACCTATTTGAAGGACTAACTTCAAAGGCTGACCTATTCCACAGCAGAGCTCTCAGTTTCCAAAGGCTGAGGAAGGTTTTCCAGCTGCACTTCAGAAGTGAGAGACAGCCCAGCCTTCTATTTTTACTTTTTTTTTTTCTTAATGGATGTTGCAATCTCCTTCCTTCCCCACCCAAATACTCATAAGGCTGCTATGTCTAGTAGGCGAGAGAATGACAGGAAAGGAGCTGTCGTTAGGTAGGTCCTGGCTCTGAGAAGCTTTTCTTGTGGATGAGCTCATTGCAAGAACCAAAGGAGAAAAAAAAATAAAAATAGAGGGCTGTGTTTAAGAACCTCATAACTGCAGCAGATTCAGAGTACAAAAAAGATCACACCACACTTTGTTCATTTTTTTACTTTGCTCTAGAGCTGCTCCCACATGAGTTTTATTCATTTTATCAAGAACTGAGCAAAAGAGCACATGAATTGAAGGAAAATGACTTTGAGAAGCCCTTCCTTCCATCCATGGCTGTGCTGCAAGGCTGAGCACTTTTCCAGGCCAGGTGAGACATGCAGGAAGACTGGTCAGCAGAGCTCTGCCCCACTTCCCATCCCTCATGGATCATACTGCAGTGATCAAAGACCCAAAAATGACTAATCTATCCTTTGCAAATATATATATATAGTAACTGCCAGACTCAGATTTGAAAGGGCAACCTCATCTCAGCTAGCACTTTGATCTCCTTCCTCACGCTGTTTTCCTGCTAGATGATCCATGGCACGTTTCCTCAGGAGGAAAAATTAAAGACAAAAAAGACAGCAGCAGCTCTAGAGATTAGGCAGCATTATGGCAGGTTACCATCCTGAGAGATGTGAAGCATCCAGCCTGGACAGAAAACCTCCCTCAGGCAAGTTTCAGTGTGCCAGACAAAGAAATAATCCCATTTTAGACAGAGAAGCCCAGTGAAGATAAACTAGTGAAATTAAAGATGTTCAGAGACTTGCTTTAACATTGGTCTGAGGACAGTGGGATATTATGAAATATCCACCCTTATTACTTCTTTTCACAAAGATTTGAGTCATTTTGCCATGGTTAACCAATGACACTTTGAACTAACATCACTAAGTGTATTTCTAATTAATTTCCCCACACAAGTACTACAAGAGTTTATACTTAGTCTGGGCTGGTTTCCAGGCCTCCTGTCTCCTTGAACAATCTGGGGTTTTAAACAGTCAAAGCAGACCCTTTATAATTGACTTATTGCCTTTATATTTTCCACTTAATAAACAAAATTAAACCTCACACATATATCTAACATCCCTGACTTAAAGCTTCTGTCCAAAGACAGCCTCAATTTGGAAGCTAAAAACTGTGCCTTAGCTGAGGATTAAAAAAAAAAATTGCCTGGAGAGAAGAAATTTTGCACACAAACAGCTGAAATAACCCAAGTCTGCTCAGCTGGCATCAATATTTTAGATTCTCTGTGCAGCCAAACATTTCCTGCTTAGGCCAAACAGGAAAGAGGCTGTTTTGTCAGTGTTTGGTATAAAAGAGGAAAAAAGAAACAAGAAAACAAAAAAAGATAAAAGGGCTGAATGTGTTTTACTGAAGACATCCCCTTCCTACCTGTCCTAAACAATGACTTAATATCAGAGGTATTCACATGCAGCTGAAGAAAATCTTAAGGTCACATCCAGACCTAGAATCCTAAGACCAGCACAGCTTTGGTAGAAACAGAAGAGCAGAGGAAGTCTCAAGACATCTGAAGAAGTTTAAATAAGTAAATCTTCTTAAAATATCAAACTTCAGTTAGCAAAACACCCAGAGAACACCTGATTTATCATTCAACTAGCAGTGCCAAAAAACAGGCACAGTTCCATGTCAGAGAAGTGACTGGATACTTCTAAAAAAATATAGTTATAAAGGGAATAAAGTATTGTAATATGGAGTAGAAAGAGATCAATGCAGCATCACTGAGGTCTGAGCCTGTTAAGAACAAGGCAGGCAGTTCTACTGGTAAAACAAAGGGGAATAAAGGGGGGAAAAAAGCCCTGCATGCAGGAAGAGTATCAGAACAGGTACTAAAGCTTCAGGATAGAAGAAAAAGGCAAATACCTCTGATTATTTTTATAGAAATGAAAAACAGAATGGATCTTCCCTCCTGCATTGCTTAGCTAGAAACAAAGGAATTACAGATATGAACAAGAACTTCAGGATCAGGCCAAATTGTCCCTTCATCTCAGCAGTAACTCAAAGGGCAGGGGACTGGTTTTGGGATGAGCCTGGCTGTAAAAATGGATGGATTTACATGTTCCCAGTTTGCAGCAATACATGGCTTAAGGACTTCCCAGTTGCATCCACATCTGTGTAATTAACAGCCCTTAATGAGCTTTTCTAGCATGAATTCATCTGATTGTTTAAGCCCATTTAAATGGCTGGCATTCACAACATTCTGTGGCAGTGAGCTGCACACTTTAATTGTGCCCTGTGTCAAAAAGGACTTCCTTTACTACACCCCATCTGATGATTTTGATAATACTGCTTCATTTGGTGAAGACTATAATACTGAATTGCTGTTTTTCTTCAGTTTATGAACATAATTATACCTGTGGGGCTTCAAAATAGTTAGCAAAGCATGTAATCAACAGGTCATGAGCGAGGAAGCAAATGATCTAGAAGTATTTTCATTTTAAAATATGATCTAGAAGTATTTTAAGTTCAAAATATGATCTAGAAGTATTTTCATTTTAAAATGCATGAACTGAACTCATAAACTGATTGAATCACTCCCAATCCACTTTTAAAAAGGCAAGCTAAAGTCATGCAAGATCTGCTGGAACTCTGAAGACATCTCTTCAGTTATCAGAATTGGCCTGAACATCTGAAAAGTGTCTCCCTCCCTTTAATTTCTATTTCAGAACAACATGACACAAAACTGGAAGAGATTTCTGACAAAAGCCACGAAACACTTTTTACAAAACTCAAAAATAATTCCACACCAGCCTCATTTTGCACAAGAGGGTTTTGGATTTGTCCAATAGACATAAGCACTTGGTCTGAAGGCTTTAATACTTAGTCCCCCAAAAATAGAGATTAATAAGCAAAAGATGACCAGATAAAGTACTAGACAACTCTGTAACCGGGAGGTGGTAGGGGAGAGATTGTTATTTTTGAGTAGTAGTAAACTGTATGATGAAACAAGTCCTGAACAAATTTATCTTTACATCTTTTATCTGCTACTTCACTAATGACAGCAGATAATTAACTTAGTATCTGTTGTTGTCCTTATGCTGGAAGATGCTGCCATAGAACTGAGTAGGACAAAATAAGAGCTTTATGAACCATCTAAGCAAGCTGGTAATCCACAAGATGAAATAAGGTTGAAAGGCACATGAATATGGACTAATAATCTCTAAGCAGCAATGCAACAAGATAAGGGACTGCAGGGCAGTTCCAGTGCTGTAAAAAGGAAAGAGAGGGTGGTTCAGGTGTTGTTGGAATGTTGTTCTGGGATTTATTAACCAGGGTGATGAAATAACAGCACATCCTCATTTGGAACACAGAGTTCAGATTCAGTCCCTGAACTTTGCAGACAAATTTGTCTGGGTCTAGAGCAATCATAGAATCATAGACTAGTTTGGGTTGGAAAGGACCTTAAAGATCATCTAGTTCCAACCCCCCTGCCATAGGCAGATCCTTCCCTCTTGGCCTTGCTGGAGCTTGGCTAAATGTTTTTTTGCAGAGCAATGACTCTAAGCCAAAAGGGTGACAAATGTACAGTAAGGTGGATGTCAGTGCTGTCTGAACACAAGCTGGGACACCTCTGCTCTGAGAAAGGGGTCTCAGTGGAGACCTTTAATTCCAGAAGGTTTGTGGCACCTGGTCTTAGAATATCATCTAAAAATGAGAGAAGAGGAAGCTGTCAGAATCTGTCTTTGTAGAAATATGCTGAAGTATGAAAGATTCCTCCTCAAAGACACAACATCTGCTTGTAGGGTAACCAGTAAAAGGTATCAAGCCCTTCACTCCTGCTGTTTCTGCCTCCTATGTGGCCCCATTTATCTGCTCTCTCTAAATGATCCCAGTGATCTGCTTCCATGATCACTTTTCTTCCTGACACTTTTCTGACAATTTAGCTACACAGAAAGGCTGGAAGAAAGGAGAATGTTACACTCTAAAACAGGGAGGAATGTCAGGAGGGAAGATGCAGCCCTATATATATAAAACAGTGGCCACTGTGCTCTAAAGACAAGTTAAAATAGGCTTTTACATTACAGAAATTCTAACCCAAGCATTCCTTCAAGAAGGAATACAAAATACAATACAAAAACAATACAAAAAACCTGCCTTGGAAGTTCAGAAGCATCTATTTAAGTGAGGGCTAAAGAACAGAACTCTCTACCTACTGGAATAATCTCTGTCTACCAGATCCCACTTTGAAGCAGAATGATACTGAAGGCAATTTGCACCCTCTGTACATTTTACAATGTACAGAATTACAAAGTAATTCTTTAATTCTATACTCCTGGCCCCAAGTTAGCAGCCCTCAAACCCTTCTTCCTCTCTGCTTCTTGTCCTGATAGTAGGAACAACAACTCTTAATTTTCTAAGGCATTCTAAGGCTTCCAAGTCATGCTAATTTGAGTTTCAAGTGGGCAAAGCAATGCACAGCTCTCTCCACACCCTGCAAGGAATGAGCTCCACCTGCCCAAAGACAGATGTATCCATGGAAAGTGATAAATCTGTCAGCATAAATCCAGACCCAAACACTATTTGTATGGAAAACACAACCTCAATCAAGACAGGACATCAGCACCTTGCTTCCCATTTAAAAAAATAATAATAATAAATTGGGCTTTAAGGAGTGCAGTTGTCAAAAGTTAACTGAAAGCACCACTGTGTAGGTAAGGAGCTGAGAAATCTGGAAATATGAAACAACTGACAAGAACTGACTAGTCAGAATCACACAGGTATGCAATTGCAAGGACTTTTTGGCATAAACCAGCTTATATCCATCTCCTACTTATTCCTAAAGTGACAACCAGCTCCTCAGCAGCTAAAGCCAGCACAGACAGAGCAGCTAAGGCTGAAGACAGTCCTAGTGTTTGTTATCAAATCCCTGGCTTTGTTCAAATTCCACAGATGCAATACAAAGGTTATATTTAGTGACTAATGAAGTTCAGCTCCAAGAAGTTTAAGAGATTTTATTTTTTTGATAATTGAGAAAGAAACCTACAGCAGGACAGGCTTGTCATAAACCAAACCACACTGCTACACCTTTTACTTCTGCAAAGCCATTAAAAAATATTCAAAGTCAACCCCTGCCTGACCTTTCCCATTGTGTCTGGAGATGAATAGACCCAAAAAAGCAATAAATGAGGAGGCAGGTAAGTCTGTACTTGCTTCTCTTTCAAAATTAAGAAGGTCTGGCATGCCTGAAAAATATGTCTGTCGCTTCCTTTCTCAGGATTTAGGTCTAATAAGAAATTACTTGTCTGCAAAAACTTACCCACCCTTTTCCTCTCATCAAGCCACCAAAACTTCTGCATCTTCTGAACCTTCATAGCAGAACTACTGAAGGTCAAGTCTCTCAGACCATGTTCTAACAATTAGCTTTTCCTTTTATGAATCACCTCATGTTTAGTGGATTGTGAAAGAAAAAACACCACACACAACAGCACAAGCATGTGGGAAAGGGAATTATCTGAAGTTTACTCCTACTTATCCTAAGGATAAAGCCTCTTTCAGTGCTCAACAGTTAAAAGACACGAGTGGAACGACTGATCCAACCACTGATCACTTCAGATCACAAAAAAGGAAAGATCAGAGCAACACTAAAGACTTGAGTTCTATTTAGTTAATTACCATTGCCTGAATTTCCTTCATGTTGAGTTCACCTGAGACTCAGGTAAAAAAGTCTCTCACCTCTGGGACTCTCAAACTGAAATTATGGCTTTATTGTTATTCCACTGTTATTCTAGTTGTCAGCTTTATCACACATGCAATCACAGAAGGGGATCTATAGTTCTAGAATTAAAACTTTTTGGTACATGCTTAAAATTCTTCAAACAAAATCAACTAAAGGCTTTAGGAACATATTTTGCTGATGCACAAGTCTGATGGGAATTGCCTAGATCTTCAGCCAGCTTTTATTCCATCTATAAATTACTGCATTACAGAGCAGGAAGGGATTCCAATTCTAGCTGATGCATCATCATACAGGTTATCACATGATAAAATCCAGTTAGACTGAGGGAATCCATGAAATTTTCTGACACAGCAGACTCAGAATGAGTCTGCACAAACCTACTGATTTATACACAGCCCCATTATACAGCACCAAATTATTCACCCCCTGTCATATCTGCTACTGCTGCTAAAAATAAGACCCACTGAAAAACAAATGGCTACTAGTTTGGTAACATACATAACCAGAGTCAGAGAAAAACATAAGATTAACTGGTAATTTTGCAGAAAATGAAGTTGTCATTCTAAAACAACGTGCAGCTCCCACTGTAATTCTCTAAGGTGGAATCAGTTTTCATTTAATAAACATCACACTTGAAATACTCAAGTTCAAATAGTGTACCTGGCCACTCTCTTGAATTCACCCACTCTTTTCAGAGCAGATCAGAAGCAGTTAAGGGACAGATTTAGTAATACTCTTTTTGCCTTTTAACTAGTAGTGCAAGCTGCCTTAGGGATACAGCAGAAACTTAATGGATTTGTATTTTCACTAGATTTAAATCAAGGAGGAGTATCTTTTGAATTACCAGAGTTGCCAAAAAAGCTGACAAAGTAGCACAAAACATGGAGCATTTCCAAGGTGAAACTGAAAGCTGAAATTTGACAACTTATATTCATCACTGATTCTTTCACAGCAACAAATGAGAAATTCTTTCCAGTGAGGGTGGTGAAATACTGGAAGAGGTTGCCCAGAGAGGCGGCCTCAATCCCTGGAGGTGTTTAAGGCCAGGTTGGATGAGACACTGAGCAACCTGGTGTGGTGGGAGGTGACTGCCTATGGCAGAGGGGTTGAAACTAGATGATCTTTGGGGTCCCTTCCAACCCAAACTACTCTATGATTCCATTCTAATTTATTCTGTGATTCTGCTTTATTAAAAGGAAGCTAGCAGGGAAGACAGGGGGGAAAGATATGGAAAGCCTAATTCCATGTTTAAGGAAAGATAAAGAGATTTAGAGTCTCATTCACTGAAATCATGTCTGCCTGTCTCCTCTTTGCTCCATCAAAACTGGATGTTTTTCCACTGGCTGTGATGATAAAAAAAACCATGCAAGGAAGCACCCCTGCTTTCTAGGCTTTGCCTGTCCCAGTACAAAGAGTACTGCTAAGTTCACTGCCTGAATCATCCTGCTCACTGGAAAAATGCCTAAGTGCATCCTACTCCCTCAATTACTCACATACTATCTAAACAGCTACACACTCATATTCACTAAGGTGAAGACAGCTTTGTTTATGGTGACAGATTTGTTACTCACCTAATTACACGAAGGTGGAATAAGCAGAGACCTTCATTCAGTGGTGTCAACAAGGAGCTTAAGCATGAAGCAGCCTATTGAACCAACACTACCCTCAAACCCCTTCACAAACCACTTCAGAAAGCGAGGAGAGAGGAGGGCAGCTTTAGATTACACATTAGGAAGTTCTTCACCATTACAGTGGTGAGCCATTGCAAAAGGTTGCCCAGAGAGGTGGTGGAGGTTCCATCCCTGGAGACATTCAAGGGCAGGCTTGATGAGGCTCACAGCATCCTGATTTCCCTGCTCACTGCAAGGGAGCTGATCTAGGTGACCTTTCAAAGTCCCTTCCAACTCAATGCATTCTCTGATTCTATGACAGAGCTGAACTGTGCCCCACGTGGGAGTGGATGCACCAAGCTGCCCAGTATAATGTCTGCTCCTTACTACCATTCCCCATTCTCTGGGAGGAATGAAAAGACAGTAGCACCCTTCCAGCTCTCAGACACAGTCAAACCAGACAAAAAAAAAATCTCTTGCAGCAAAATTTAGAGCAGTTATTTCTAGCCTTGCAGTCTGCTCATAACCAAGACCACAAGGAACTATTTCCTGCAACATAAACAAAGCTAATAATGTAATAGTGTAATGTGTAAGGCTCATAAAACACTTACTAAGACAGGATTTCTGCTCTTAGCTTGGCTCCCAGGATTCTCCACGCTCCCAAGAGCATGTTCTGGAGAGATCTCAGATGCCATTTCAGGAGAATCTGACAGGAGATTTCTAGGCATCACACCTCCTCCGACTGATCAGTCTGGCTGCAACGCAGAATGCCATCAACATGTTAGGCAGGGTTGCTGGCTGATTTCATTTCTGAAAACAGAGAACAATATGTTATATTTAAATCTGATATTTAATATACTTGAAAAAGAAAAGAAAAAATATTACTTCGCTGAAGTTAATGAAAGGCTCTTCTTCATGCTCTATATGTGTTCTTTATACTCTGGAACACATTTACCACTCCCCATGAGCACCATTTAAAAACAATTGATCTTGCTCTCAAAGGTGATTTTAAGAATCCAGCATTCTCAGGTGCTTCCAAATCTACAGTGACAAGCAGACTCTGCCTCCATACCCGTCTGACAGACTTAGTTTGTGTTTTCCATTATGACACACGGCCAACAGTAATAAAATCTTTATCGTCTGCAATAGCGTCTGACCCAGTTCAAGTATCTTCATCTTTTATTAGTTTTCTGACAAGCATCCCATTTATTGGATCACATGAGGGAATCCAGTTCATTTCCCATCACTGCTGCAGTTAACTCTTCAGGTGAAAGACCCATCAACAGAGCTCAGTGCCATGTCTGCACCACTGCATTACACCACAGAATTTTAAGCTTCCAGAGCTTTTCATTCCAGCCACCCATAAATAAACAGGGCTTATACATTTGGAAGATGCTTCCTGGAGAATGCACCAGCACTTAATGGAGCAAAATCCTCCAATTTTTTTAAGCCATCCTAGTGTGCAGTTTGTGTATTAACTCTCTGAATTGTAAATGTTCTCACAAACACTCTGGCAGAGTATTTTCCTTCACTCTCAGAGTATCACAAAGGCAGAAGCTATCCCTGTGCACCAGCACCACAAATGGGGAGTGGGTAAAACATAAACCCAAGCTAATTTCTTTCTCTAGTACCTTTAAAACCTGCTTCTCAACAAGGAATTTCCTTGTTCTTTACCAGCCTGCCTTTTCATCCATGCTGCCTGTGACCAACAAGCAGCAGTGATACAGTCATCACTGCTTCTGAGGTGCCACATTACACACAACCAGCTGGGAACTGGACACCATTACCCTGTCACTGCACCAATGGGATGAGATGGTCCCACTTCCCAAGTGTTTCTCCTGTTCAAGAGGTGACAGGAGAAGTAAAGTGTCAAGCCTGCATTTTGTTTTCAATTGGATTACTTCTCCTACCCTCCCTACCCCATCAGGTGAGGGATGAGAAACCAGAGCCTCCTGGTAAGCTGATTAGTGTCTCATAGCAGCGAGATAGCATCTGCCAATGCTGAGCAACAATTCCATCCAGCTCATCATTTCCTCCCAGGAGAGGGCTATGGCATTACCAGAGGTATGTCCCCTTGTCTGTGCCACAGCACCAACGTGTGTCCTGTGGGAAGGTTCCCTCCCAGTGTAGCTAGGCTGCACTCCAGCAAGTCTTGGAAGCACACCCCACAGAAACAGAGCACTGGCTTGCCACAATAAAACCATCTGATAAAGTCTTTCTTGGGAACATCAGGTCTAACAATTAAGATCTAGCCTTGCTTTTACAGAAAATGAACATTCTTCCTTTCTATTAATAAGAATGGCTATAAATAGATACAATGCATCCTCAGGATAATGATCTCTAAGTGATGCTAACAGAGTAAAAAACATGCTCATGGTCTCCTGGCTTTCAGAATTGCTGCTGCGCCTCTGTCTGGCTGCCATAAAATCAAGCTCAAATCAAATCCCATGCCACAGAAAACCCAATTAGGAAAGAGTAGCTCAAGTCCAGAACAACTACAACAAAAACCTGTGGCACCCAATAGCCACACACAAGAAAAATGTATTTAATTTTTAGAAGGAAATATTATCACTGAAAAAAAAAATCTTGACTTTCTGAAACACTACATGCCTATCAGAGAAAATTTCTGCACCTCTGGAATTCAAAGAAAACTCCCACTGACTTCAAATCTCATTCCAGGACTTTCAAGGTGATGTTCAGATGGGAGGAGTATTTTTTTCTAAGGAGGGAGGTGGGTACTTCTACTGACATTCACCATAAGGTTCTACGAGACTCTGGCTTCCAGACTGAGAGGACTGAGGGAATCTTTGGTTTTAGTTTTAATCTAACAGATTTTGCAGCTTTCTGGCCAGCAGAGGAAAGTTTGAATTGTCACAAATGCACCACAGAAACCAGAAAGTTGAACCTCATCAGCACTTTCTAGCTGCAGCATCATTTTTAAATCAAAGTGCCCCCACTACAAAATGAACAGGAGCTGTTAGTTTGGACCCCCAGAAATATATTATTGATTTTTAGGATTATACTCTAAATTACTCATGAATGTTTTACGGACTGCATTACACAAGGTCACAGCTACAGATTACAATAGATATCAGACAAGATTCACATTTCAAGACTACCCAAATGAAGATATTAATCAAAGAAACCAATCAAAGGGTCAAAACTTTGAGGCAGAAGGAAGTATTTAAGAATACCCTTCTGCTTTCCCCAACAGCATAAGCAGGTCTTAGCTTCCTAGCAGCCAGGTCAGCAGGAACACCCAGATTCAATAATAATAAACATTAAAGCCACAAGTTCTAAGTAACAACAAACAACCCTGTTTCTAGCAAGCTTCTGTTACTCATCCTGGCTTTCAAGCTGGGATGTTTCACAAAGCTCCTGAACAATGAATAAAGGCTGTGACTGCAACTGATGAAGACAGCCACCCACACAAGATCCAGTAGTGAGTGTCACAGCATGGGCTCTGCTTTTGTGATGTGAGCTCTGGCTTCTTCTTGGGAGGTTTTATTCATTTCAGAAAAGCTTGGGAGCTGGTGCCATAGCCCATGAGCTGGCAGAAAGGGGGAGAAGATCTTTTTCCCTTCTCCCTTTCACATGTTTAACACACCAATAAGATCATAACCCATTTGTATACGCTATTTTCCTTTGCTGATTTTTTTTTTGGTTGGTTGGTTGTTGTTGTTGTTGTTTGGGTTTTTGTTTTTTAATAATGCTCTAAGGGAGAAAATCCTACATATTTAGTGTTTGTAGTGCCCAGCTCTGCTGGAATACATCCACCATGTTTTACCCCTCCAAACCACAGCTAACACAGAAGTCCCTTCACCCTTCTTATGTCCCCTCTTAAGTGAAAGGCTTTGTGGATTCAAGATATAAATAGCCAAGAGTAATGAATTTCTGCCTCTTTTGGTAGGATTGCCTAGGTAACAAACAAGAGTTCAGGAATAAAGTAACCATCCTCAGATTCAGCAAGAACTCCAGGCAGCAGCTCTTCATGACCTTCAAGAGGGGTGTTAAATACAGAACTTGCTCACACAGGGATTTGTTGCTGGGTCTGTTCAATGCACTGCACTGAAGTTTATTTGTTTTGCTTGGTTTAAGAGATGTGTGTCTGTACCATGAAGCATTAATTGGGAAAAAAATAAAAAAAATCAGTCCATGATACAAAGCATTAATTGGGGGGAAAAAAAAAATCAGTCTATGATACAGGGCATTAATTGGGGGGAAAAACAAATCAGTCTATGATACAAAGCATTAACTGGGGGGGTGAAAAAAAAAATCAGTCTATGATCCAAAAGTGCAGCAGTGTGATGGTAGAGTACTATTTTGAGAGATCATCCCAAATGCCCAACCAAAATGGCATCTATCAGCTGAAATCACTCCTCAATTACACTAGAGCAGGCCCCCTGTGAGATATTTAAAACCAATACACATATCCTGTATGTTTATTAGTATTTATTTATACTGCTTTCTGCTAAATATCCAAAAATTAATTTAGTTTTGCCTCCAAAGATTTCACCTTGCTTTGACAGACAGAAATAATTCAGAGACACGTTGTGGTCAAAGATAAGGTATTGTCTGTCCTTTTAAATAGAGTATTTTTATAGTTCTGCTGACTAAGATTACCTCTCTCCACTGAAGCTCAATATTAGAATTTGCAAGGGAGTGCTGCTGTAGATTGAAAAAAGCTGTTTATTAATAATCCTGTTTGAAGTCCATTTTAATAGGCAAAAAGATCAATTCCACACAAAAAAAGGAAGACATTTAGAAGCTAAAAGTCAACCAAGAACCAAAAGCCAGGAAAGAGACAGCATCAGCCCATTTACAGCACATTTTAAGGGAATCAGAGTAAACAATTTTTAGAAAGTTACCATCCATTTTTAAAAGGGCACAATGTGAGTCTCTCCCTCCCTTCACTGTACACACAATTTCTAGACTACTCGTTGCATCAAACATTTTAAAAACTACATTTCAAGACTACACTCTGAGCATCACACATACTTGACCTGATCTTAAACAGCCATTTCTCAGTGATACAAACTGAAACAGAAGGACTTGCTTGGTGAACTTCAAGGTTTGTTTGATCCACAAACATACCAGTGTACACAGTCAGCTCTGCACACACCATCAGTCACCACGCTGGTGCTTGAGTTTGGAGAGTTAAACAGTTGGAGAAAGCATCTCAAAGTAGTCTGTGGTCAACCAAAGTGTTCCTGTGGCACAGGTTGTGTAAAAGGAGTGGTAGAGGGGCAGACCTGAGACCCTACAAGCCTCTGACAGCAGCAAACAGGGCAGGAATTTGTCCAGATTCCTGCAGGTTGTGGTCAGACCACTGGGCTTTCCAGGCCAGCTATTTTTGTCTCATAACCTGACGACTTTTTCTTTGTGTTAAGTACTCCTGCAACATACCTTTGAACCTGCTGTACAAGATCACAACTATCCAAAGCCAACTGGCCCATGACATGCCCTCACTCAGCCACTGTTGTCACAGACTCCCCAAAAGTAACTGATCCCTTGTGGTGGAACACACAATGGTGTTTTCTCCTGAGCAGAGAGCTACCAGCAACTGAATTCTTCTTCCTTCCTTCAGTATATAAAACACAGAGTAAATTCCCAAGGTTTAGAAGTAACCCATATCTTGTGATATGAACTAAGCTTTAAGCTTTTTGGTAGAAGAATAGACCAAGTGTCAGTACTCCCTACAAAGGACAAACATCACAGACAAGCTGGCTAACTAACCCTAGGAGCACATAAAAATCCCCAGAATCAGTAAATCTGTAAAGCTGTTCTCACAGCAAGACTCAACAAAACTTTAGTAACAATCAAAAATGCTCAGTATTTGGGAACCAAGGTAAACCCAAGCTGGCCACAGTAAAAATGACAGCATTTCCTCTATAAGGATGCACAGTCCTTCTCTCTCATGAAAAAAAATCCCATCTGGCCAAAACTGTTGCTGTTATTTAACATTCAATAACCAGGAAATGTTCCTGTCTTTGTTTAGAAGGACTGTCACCACAATACAGCTGGCCAAATAGAAATACTGAACATTATAAAAATGAAAGAAAAAACAAAACAAAAAAGGACAATACAGCTGAATGATATTTAGTGAAGTAGGAACTTGAAATACTCTCACAAGTAGCGTGGCAGCCCAGGACAGACATGCAGCTACAACCAAAGTAACTGGAATGTTAACAACCATGTAATACTCCCAGAATTCAAGGGAATTTGATGTAAGTAACCCCAGTATTTTGTTTTAAACTTTCTGGTTTCTGTGGGGTGTTTGTGACAATTCAAACTTACCTCTACTGGCCAAAAAAGCCGCAAAATCCGTTAGTTTTAAGACTAAAAACAAAGATTCCCTCAGTCCTCTAAGTCTGGAAGCCAGAGTCTCATGGAACACACTGAATGTCATTCATACAACTTGCACTAGGATCTGTTGGAGCTGCCAACAGTGAAATAATTAATCCTGTGTACATAAGTTTTTAAAAGAACCAGATGGGCAAGGCACCAATTCAGTAAAACTTAAATCCAGTTGACTCCACTGGGCTATTTCATCACATGCTTAAATGGCTTGCTGAATCAGACCTCAAATTAAATGTAGCAACCACCCAAAAAGAAAGGAAACAATCACAAACCAACATTTTTATCACCTCAGTGATAATTCAATTACTATACTGAATTCTCCAAATTGTGCTTTGTGCAGCAACAACACTCAAGGTCACACCTGTGATCATGTTAATCCAGCCCTCAAGATACCAGAGAGGGTTCAAAACCATGCTTCAGTCTCAACTGCTCTTTCTGGATTTTCAAAAAATCACCCTTTTTGAGTTTTTTTCTGAGACTTGATGCTTTAGAAACTCCATCACCAAGTCAAGAAGAGAAGAGAGGCTTTGCAAAAGGCTTGATCATCATTACCTCAGCCTCCTTTCTGCAGTGCTGAGGAAACGCTGCTGCTTTTAGAACAGCCAAGGGAGTACAAATGTGGGTTTGACAATGCTAAGGACACTGGTCCAGCTTCAAGAGAATTAATTCAGGAGAAATCTGTGAAGCAGGTTCTCACACACCTTGCAAGTAAAGCCTGTTCCCAGTCTACTATACCAGCAGCAGCTTCAGGTGAATCCTTTTTCCTGGAGCAAAGAATGCCAGTGGCAAAGGTTCATATACAACAGTCTGGCTTAAATAGAAAGAGAAGTGCTCACATTTCCCTTGCAGTTACAGCAACAGAATACTTCCTTGCCCTACTAAAACTATAACCAATGACTAGTGGTCACTTTACTTTACATCTTACCCAGGGACAAGAATAAGGCTCCCACTACTGCTAAAACTATAACTAGTGACTAGTGGTCACTTTACTTTACATTACACCTTGCTCAGGGACAAGAATAAGGCTCCCACTGCTGCTAAAACTATAACCAATGACTAGTGATCACTTTACATTACACCTTGCCCAGGGACAAGAATAAGGCTCTCATTGCTGCTCCACCATTGAGGAGCTCAGTGTGAAAACTACGTATGATATCCACTGCTGTCCAGTCCAGTATTATACGGAATTTCAGAAACATCTAGATGATGCTCAAGATCTCCTCTGATTCCAAATGTCCTTAAGTAAATTTCAACAAGGAAAATAGCCTCCAATACTTCTGAAGTTACTCCTTTTAAACCTTCCCTGTTAACACCAGGGTGGTGCTGCCTGTGTGACTGCCAACAATTCAGAAACATGAAATGTACATAAACTATTTCAGGCTCTGTAATTAGTCAACTCGGGCCTTGTTACAGGTGTAGCATGGCTGGGGTTTAGGGTTTCATTATGTAACTATTGCTACAGTCACAGCAAAGGTGAACCAAATCCTGTTTCACCATGTATTTAAGACAGCAAGATAATTTTCAGCTCCACTATGTCTGTGCTGCAGTCTCACACAGCTGGAATTTGGGTGGCTTTCCTATTTTTCCTTCAGTGTTGGTAGAGGGAGGAGGGCAGGAGACATCTGAAGCACAAAGCAGAGTTGTTTACTTTAAAAAGCAGGTAATTTAATGCACTTTTCATCCCTATGTTAAGTATATAAAAGTATATAAAAGGCAAAACAGAGCCAAAAATAGCACTGGCAAAACACAGCAGTGTGTTGCAGTCTTGCCCTGGACTTTCCTTGGTAGAGGGATAAAAAAATAATAATAAAAAAAAATTTGATACACACCCAGCTGAAAAGGGTATTTTTAAGCAGTTAGCTACACTGGAAATTAAAATTCCCTGCTTTTATTTTCTAATTAAACAAAAAAAAAAAAAAAGGAGGAGGAAGGACTTGGTAACAGTGTTTGACACAGCCTGTCTGTCTGGCTGCCTTTGAAAGCCACATTCATGTGCTCATTTACTTTCATGCTCCAGTATTTCAGAAGGTCAGTCAGCCTGAGACTTGTCAACTGTTCAGGAGTTAAAGTTGTTCCAGTTACTATATCCAACCAACAAGCCTCTCTGCCAACATTCCTGGTTAATGTTTCTCTCAGAAGCATGCAGAGAAAAAGCTGCTATGACCAACAGAAGAGATTTACTATGGACCGAACAGTGTAGAATCTCCCTCTTCCTTTCCAATGTTGGGCATTACTTCTAGTCATAAAACTTCATTTCACCATTCCTTCTCCATTGAAAAAAAACCACAAATAAATCCTTGATAAGAAAGGTCAAACAGGGGGAAAAAAAATCTAATTCATTTCTGAGAAATAATACATATCTTCATCTCTTGGAGTCTCAAGTGAACAACTTTTTTTGTGTCCTGCAGAAAGATATAGTATAAAATCTCCCTGTTCCTTTCCAGTGTTGGGCATAAAACTTCATTTCACCATTTCCTATCCATTGGAAAAAAAACACAAACAAATCCTTGATAATAAAGGTCAAGCAGAGAAAAAAAAAATCTATTCCATCTCTGAGAAATAATACATATCTTCATCTCTTGGAGTCTCAAGTGAACAACTTTTTTTTGTGTCCTGTTTTAAGCAGCAGCTCCCTCCTCATAGAGCAGTAATTACTGCAAAAGAAGGAGAAAAACCACAATCCTTACTCTCTACCTGTGCTATGAAGTCCATCTGCAATGCTGCATTAGTCAAGGATCTGTAGAAGAGCCTTAATAGAATACATTTTTATTATCCCAAGCCAGAAATTGTGAAAGCTTTTAAAACTAAGACTTGGAAAGAAAGTCTTTCCTTTCACACTCTTTGTAAAAGGGGCAAGAAAATAACTGTTACTTACATTCCTGATACTTGCTATATGTTAAAATCCTCACAGAACTATTTAAAAAGGCAGACAATCTCCTCCAAATATCTTTCCTCTTTCATCTCACTGTAGGAAAAGCCTCTTGCTATGGCCATGCATGGAACCAAGCACCACAGAGCTCCACTTTCAGTGGGACAGGCTACAACCAAACCTACTCATGAAACGTGCCTTTAAGATCCTCAGATCCCTAAAAATTCCACGAGTGTTTGTAAACCTCTTGCAGACACTAAACCTCACCCAAAACTAACCAAGATGAAGACCTTAAGCACCAGCAGACTCGCCCTTAGCAACTCCAGAAAAAAAAGGCAAAAAGGCACCTGATACAGGGTAAAAGGTGGGAAGAAAAAAAAGAAAAAAAAAAAGCATTTGGGGATAAAATATGTTTTTGCTTGAGCCAATAGGTTTTGTTAATGGTAAAATTAAATTGCAGGCAGGCTGAAAACAACGCAGAGGAATTAAAGCAGCTCTTTCCCATCACCGGTAATTATACATTCAGAGTTTAACAATGAACAGCTTTGAATCCTTTCTTTTTTTTTCCTCTTTTTTCCATTTTTTCTCTATTTTTTTTCCATCTTGTTGATCGTTTTTTCTTTCCTGAAGTTGCCAGTTAGAACGCACAAGTTTCTTGTAGGCAGGATGCGATGGGTAAAAGAACAAGGAAAAAAAAACCCAAAAACCTCTTTACTCAGTTCTACGAACAAGAAAAAAAAATTAAAAATAACTCTTTACTCAGTTCTATCCCGGGAAACTACAGCTCACATGCAGCAGGAAAGCGGAGAGACAAGAGTTTTCCCCCTCCGGGCTTCGGGAGTACAGCAGGGACAGAACAGCCACGGCAACCGGCTTGAGGAGGGGTGGTGTGTGTGTGTGGGGGGAAAATTTTAATTAAAAATCCATTAGTGAGTAATGAGACTAATACTGAAGCATTGCCATCAGTAATGAGAGCAATACTGAAGGGTTTCCATCCAGTGCTGGCCTCTCCCCAAGGGAGATGAGGGAGATGGAGCCGAGGGCAGGCGGAGCAGCGGCGGCTCCTTCTCGCCTCACGGCTTACACAGCCCGACACCGGAGAGAACCAAAGAAGACAAAATCCTCACGTTCAGCCCCAACAAGGGATGAGGGTAAAAGAGAAGATCCCCCCCGCCTATTCCCGGTAGGGAATGAGGGGAAAAACGAAGATCCCTTCCATCACCCCGAGCAAGGGATGAGGGGAGAAGCAAAGATCCCCTCCGCAGCTCCAGTAGGGAATGAGTGGAAAAAAGATCCCATCTTCCAACTGGACAGGGGATGAAGGGAAAAGCAAAGATTTGCCCTTCATTCCAAGCAGGGGATGAGGGGAAAAGCAAAGATCCTCCCTAAAACCCGAGCAGGGGATGAGGGAAAAAGCAAAAATCCCCTCTTATCCCCCCCTTCAACCCAAGCAGGAGACGAAGGGAAAATCATACATTCCCCCTTCAACCCGAGCAGGGGATGAAGGGAAAAGCGAAGATCCCCCCGCAGCCCCAGTAGGGAATGAGGGGAAAAAAAGATCCCCCCTTCAACAAGAACAGGGGATGAGGGGAAAAGCAAAGATTTTCCCTTCATTCCAAGCAGGGGATGAGAGGAAAAGCGAAGATCCCCCCTTTAACCTGAGTAAGGGAGAAGGGGAAAAGCAAAGATCCCCCCCAGCAGCCCCAGTAGGGAATGAGGGGAAAAAGATCCCCCCGTCAAACTGAGCAGGGGATAAAGGGGAAAAGCANGGAATGAGGAGAAAAGCAAAGATCCCTGAGGGAAAAAGCAAAGATCCCCCCCTTCAACTCGAGAAGGGGATGAGGGGAAAAGCAAAGATTCCCTTTTATCCCCCCTTCAACCCGAGCAGAGAACGAAGGGATAAGCAAAGATCCCCTCCATCACCCCCAGTAGGGAATGAGGGGAAAAAAGATCCCCCCTTCAACCCGAGAAGGGGATGAGGGGAAAAAGCAAAGATCCCCCCTCAACCCGAGCAGAGAACGAAGGGATGAGCAAACATACCCCCTTCAACCCGAGCAGGGGAGGAAGGGATAAGAAAAGATCCCCCCTCAACCCAAGCAGGAGACGAAGGGAAAAGCAAAGATCCCCCCTTCATCCCAAGCAGGGGATGAGGGGAAAAGCAACGATCTCTCCCCCCTCTCAGCCCAAGCAGGGGGAGCAAAGATTCCCCCTCCAAGCCCGAAGTGGGGACGAGGGGGAAGGTAGCACGGAGTCCCCCCTCAGCCCGAGGCGGGAGAAGGGCGCACTCACCGGGGGATGAGGAGGAGAAAGGAAGGCGGACGAAGAAGAAGGACGGTGGCGAGGAGCAGGTGGCCGAAGTGACACCTCAGATCGGGTTTGGTTGAGGAGCCGTGTCCGAAGCCATGCGCAGTGCGGCCGGACGCCAGGCAGGGCGAGCGGTTTAAGCCACAGGCGCTGGCCCGGCTCGGCCCTGTGGGGAGCGGCTCCCCCGTCACGGCAACCCCGTCATGGCCCCGCCTCGCCCGGGCGGGCCCGGCGCCTTTGTCCCGGGCCGGCTGGGCAGGGCGTAAAGCTGGGACTACCTTTTCTTTCAGCTTCGGCTGAGAATCCTGAGGTAAAACCCTGCCCCAGCCCCGCCGCCTTAGGGGGGGGAGACCTGGCCCCTGTGGTGAGGTGGGCCCGGACTCTAGTGAGAGGAGAAGGATCCCAGTCGCTGAGGGGTGAAATTGTTTTAGATCGGGTCTCTGTGGGGTTTGTTCCTCCACTGAGAAAGTTTGAGGGGAAAAGAGGTAAAAGGAGAGGGTGTGAAGTGAGTGGTTGGACTGTGCTCCCTGTCTCAGCCTTCCTCTTGTGTGAAGAAAGTGCTTTGCCTGCCCTGTTAATCTGTGATACCCATATATTTAATGATATCCTCAATATATTTAACAATAAGCTCAATAAATTTAACAATAAGCTCAATAACCAATGTTACCTATTTGTACTCTTACATATCTATCAATATATTTGACAATAATCTCAATAACCAATTGAGATTGGTTGTCTATTTGTAGTCTTACATATTTAACAATATATTTAACAATAAGCTCAATAACCAGTGTTACCCATTTGTACTCTTGCATATTTAACAATATATTTAATGATAAACTCAATAACCAGTATTACCCATTTGTACTGTTACATATCTATCAGTATATTTAACGATAAGCTCAATAACCAATGGTACCCATTTGTACTCTTACATATTTAACAATATATTTGACAATAAGCTCAATAACCAATGTTACCCATTTGTATTCTTCCACATTTAACAATTTATTTAACAATAAGCTCAATAACCAGTATTACCCATTTGTACTCTCACATATCTAACAATATATTTAACAATAAGCTCGATAACCAGTGTTACCCATTTGCACTCTTACATATTTAACAATATACTTAACAATGAGCTCAATAACCAATGGTACCTACTTGTACTCT
>VZTY01027833.1:34238-59704 GCA_013400935.1 Turnix velox
CACTTCAAGAAAATCCTAATAACCAATGGTACCTACTTGTACTCTTACATATCTAACAATATATTTAACAGTAAGCTCAATAACCAGTGTTACCTATATGTACTCTCACATATCTATCAATATATTTAACAATAAGCTCAATAACCAATGTTACCCATTTGTACTCATATATTACTAATAGGTCATCATACTCGTTACTCTTTATCAACTTGGATCCCCTCCCTCCTTCAATGTGCAAGGAGTGAGCAGCCATCAAATTAATGATTTGACATTAATTTCATAATCATAAAACCATTCTATGATTCTATTTGACAATGGAGAAGAGAAGGCTCAGGGGAGACTTCATAGTAACTTATCAATACCTGAAAGGGGCTACAGAAAGGCTTTTTAATATGATATCGGATGGGAAGACTAGAAATAATGAATGCAAATTGGAAGGGGGTAGATTCAGGCTTGATATAAGACAGAAATTCTTTACAGTGAGGGTGGTGAAACACTGGAAGAGGTTGCCCAGAGTGGCCCTTTAAGGTCCCTTCCAACCCAAACTGTTCTATGATTCTAGAATAAATATTTACACCATAAAATCTTCAAGCCACTCTTAGAAGTCCTTATTTCTACCCCTGCTGTGGTAACAGAAATACTTCTAGTGCAAGAAATACCTCAAAAAGTAGAGAAGACAGAGATGTTTCAAAAGGAAGAGATGTTTCAAAAGAGTGCAACCCTACCCAAAATAAATGGCATGGGTCAGGAAGTGCTGGGAAATGGGTAAAACCAAGCCCAACGTACAACTTTCTCCTCAGCATCTTCCCAAGTGGCAGGAGTGGTGCCCAGGAGGGGAGTGAATGGTTGAGATGTCCAAAAGATATTAACTTTATTTAATTTTTGGTTGTTCTGAAGCTGGTTGTCTAAGCTACCCGGTCATTCTGCAGTCATAAAATCATAGAATCATAGAATAATTCAGGTTGGAAGGGACCTTAAAAATCATGGAGTTCCAACCCCCCTGCTATAAGCAGGGACACCTCCCACTACATCAGGCTGCTCAGTGCCTTGTCCAGTCAAGAGAGAGAAGTTATCTCCACCAGTTTAAGCCAAGTTGGACAAATCAAAAAGAAACTTGTCTTCAGTGGTTATAGAGTGGTGAGGCCTGACCAGAGTTCTACATGACTCTCTTGATTGAATGCTTAGTTTATAGCTTGCTAATGTTAGGCTAGGTGAATCCCACCTTTATTTTTCATTCTTGGCTCTTCCAGCAGCTCGGTGCAGGATCATATGACTGTCCCATGTAACATCTGTTACACAACAGGGACAGAGACAGGAAAGTGCTGTATTTCATCAAGAAGCAAAGTAGGGGTGGTGTCTGCCTGGATATAGCACGTAGAACCTGGTTAAAGAAAACATCTTGGGAAAGCATATTTAATTCAAACATAAAGGAAAGTGTGTGCTTTGCTGATTTCCAGTGTGGGAACATCAATACTAATAGTGCTTTGAGGTTCATTCATCAGTGTGGGATGTTAGATAAGCTTCCATCTATTATTCTTACAGCATTATGTGTAGGTATATCCTAACTCATCCTGCCTGAGCTAAAACTCTCCTTGCTGAGCAGGAGATCACCTTGAGGAAGCTTTCTAGGGCTTTGTCAGTGTTATTTTCTTTACTTCTTTATTTTACTCTCAGCACCTTGTAATATCAGTTCTAGTCTCGTGTTAAAAATGTCCCCGGTCTACATTTTTCTAGCCCAGGCGTGTCTGAAAAAACTTTTTGTCCTTTTGGATCATCATTTTGTGTGTTTTTTCTGCTTTCCTCGTTCTTCAGCCTTACTGACTGCTAATCCTGGCAGGGGCTTTATTCCAGGACACAACCTGTATGTTGACACATTCTGTCCTGGAGGTGGGGGAATTTGTGGAGCACAGTTCCAAGTACACAGCCCATTACTATGTATTATAGAGAACTTCCCTCCTCTTCACTGTGAAAACTTGTTATACAGGTTTAAAAATATGTCAGGCACGCACCTCCTTCCTTCAACATTAATCATTAATTAACATGTGATACTGACATTTCTGGTTGCTACTTAATAGAGGAAAACAGTATTTTATGTGTGTTTCTAACCTCTCTCCTACTCCAACATCTACACTGCAATATACCCACCTGTCACCTATGGCAAATCTTTTTTGCAGCCCCTCTGGAAATGCTGCCCAGGGCATCAAGAACAAGCCCATATTTGCAAAACTCCTCTTGGCAATCTGATTTCTTTATGTTAGTAACTGGCCAAAATCCCAATTTCTTCTCCCTTGCTATAAATTATTACTGCAAATTGCTAAGGCTAGACGCACTCAACTGAGCAGCTATGCTCAGAGGGCATCTTATTCACTTCTTTTGGACTTTCTTCAGTAATAGTTTTTATTTTGAGTCTTTCTTCTCTGTATTTGATAAGCAATTGGTAGAAGGGAGCAGTCAGGAAGAAAATAAAAATGATGGAAAGCTGTTTGGTCTGAATTTCATTTGGCTTGGAAAGCTCCTCAATAAAACACAGAGCCCCCTTGTGTGAGGCAGTGTATATAAAGTGAAAAAACAAAAACAAACCCAAATCCCAAACAAAAAATTGTTCTTTTAGAAAGCTGGTGATTTATAGTTTGAACATAAGGCAACAGATAGGCAAAAGAGGGAATATTTGTCTACTGGGATACAAGATAGCTACGAAAGAAAGAGGTTTTAGCTAAAGTGAAGGTTGAGTTACATTTATGTTCATTATAGTTGATTTCCTGTTGTGATAAACATGGTATTAGGGTTTGTTATTTGCCTAAGAGTGGCTGCCTGAAACCTCAAGACAAGACCACAGCTTGTTGCACTAAGTATTGTACAAATATCAGATAGTGACTACCAGGTAGACAGTGTTGCCCTTGTTTACAATCAGTAATCCCACACGAGATCTGCTTCATGACTCATTTATACAACTTTTCCCCATGATTGACCATGTCCTTTAGCTCTGTGCACCTTGCCAAAAAAAAAAAAGAGACAAGGAAAGGCAGTGGTGTCAGAGCACACCTGACTTTTCAGTGCCTAGCTGCCAGAATGAAGCTGGGAACAGCGAGATAAACTTAGAGTAGTCACAACTTTGGGATTTGTCTGTGACTCAGCTGACATCCCAGCACAGATGTCACTGC
Source organism: Turnix velox (assembly GCA_013400935.1). Taxonomy (NCBI): domain Eukaryota; kingdom Metazoa; phylum Chordata; class Aves; order Charadriiformes; family Turnicidae; genus Turnix; species Turnix velox. The sequence continues at coordinate 37,400 of VZTY01027833.1, forward strand.
TGCCTCTCCTGCCAATTACATGGAGGCTTTTGTGGTGCTGGTAGTTGGATCTGTGTAGGGATTTAAATGGACAAGCCAACCTGCAGGATGTAGATTGGATGAATGGTCTGTGAGATGGTTGAGAAATTGATTCCCAGGCCACCCTCAGAGGATGGTGATGAATGGTCTTTCCTTTGGCTGTCTGTCACAAGAGGGGTCTTCTAGGGATCAATACTGTGCCTTGTGCTGTTCAGTGCTGGGTGATGGGATCAAAAGCACCCTCACCAGCTCTGCTGATGATCCTAACTGGGTGGTGAGATGGGCACATCAGAAAGAAGATCTATCTTACAGAGACACCTGTACTCTTTCTCCAGAGCTCTCCATATTGCATTTGTGACTTCCTACTACCTTCTGTCACCATCAAGCTGGTAGCTCCTGAGGTCATTCTGATAGACATAACAGTGACTTGTCTAGTGAGTTGCACCTAACTTCTCATCTTAGATTTGGTGTTAGTACACATCACTGCTGAGACAAAATTTGGAGGTGTGAGGAGAATTCTACAGGGCTAGAAGTTGCCTGGTGAGCTGTGCTGTCCTTGAGGTTTGTCTGTAGTTCAGCTGCAGGGAGAAGGGGACCCGGGGTGTATTTTTAGCATTCAACACCTCAGGTGCACTTCAATTCAAAATCAAATCCTTTATTTGATCTAGTCCTTCATCTTTTCCTTCAGCAGACCCATCTCTCAGAGCAAATACTTCCCTTTTCCCATGTCTTCTCTGCTTAGAAGAGGAGGGTGGGACAGCCTTTTGGTGGTTTTGCAATCATCATGTCTGAGAGCCAAAGCCATGGGGAGGAATGTTGGCCAAAAGATCTGCTGACCTGGGAGGTTCTTCTTTGACCATGCCAGGCCATGGGATCCATGACACTACCACTCTGCTTCCCAACTCCTGTCCCCAAACCCTCACCCCTTGGCATGGTGACATTTCACCACCAGCACCTGGTTTTTCGCTGGGAAAGCCAAGCAGGAGATGACTTTTCTCAGCTTGTGTCACTTGTTGGGTTCCAAGTCCCTGTTGTGCTGTGGGTGCTTCCCAAGCTGATGGATCCAGAGGCTGGATGGTGGCTCCTTTGTCACAACATGGAGCTTTTTCACCAATTTTGGGCAGAGTAGGACAGGATTTGACCCCCCTACAATGAAACCATGCCCCTTGCATTTCAGAGGCAGGCCAGGACTTCTCTATGGAGTGCTGGTGGTGTGCCACAGTCACCCATTTACACAACTTTTAAGTCAAAAGAAGCAGCTTAGAGCCAACTTGAAAGTTGGTGACCTCTGGGTGTAGTTTTTGCTCTTTGTCTTGTGCTTTGTGGCGTATCCAGAGCCAACCCAGGGCTTGTCCCAAGGCAGGGGGGTTTGAACTAGATGATCTTTAAGGTCTCTTCCAACCCAAAGCATTCTATGATTCTACGAAAGCAGCAGAGTTTTGCTGGTTTCTATAGCATCAGTGTATACTCATTAGCTGTTCCTTGGCTTCTGTTATTTAGCACATGTGTTTTCTGACATTTAAAAACAGTTTCTTCTCTCACACATCCCAATGAGAATAGATAGATAGTTATTTTCCAGTGAGTTTGAAACGGGTACAACATATTTTCCTCTGGGGAATGGAGGCATATGTCAGTGAATCAAATTAAATGTTAATCATATTGTTTCCAAAGGGGAGGAAAGCAAGTAAAATTTTTTTTTTTAAATGTAGATTATTTATTCTATGAGAGCATAAAATACATATTGTTGTTAATGACCTTGGAGGGGTTAATTTTTGTGGGGTTTTATAATTTTGGAGTTTTAAATTTTAAAAATTTTATTTATTTTTTTAAAATTCTCTGGTTTGGTTCCTGTCAGAACTGAAAGTTAATTCCTCTAATGGTCTTCCACTGACCCATGATATGAGTCTGGATGGTTTTAATCCCATTTCCCAAAGGACAGGGCATCATGTCAAACAGTGAGCTGTGCTGTGTGTATTTTCTGTTCAGAAGAAATGAATGGTTTATGGAGAAGGAGAACAGCATGGAGGGATTCCTTGTATGTCATGTTTGAGAGAAGGACTTACCATTGTCATCCAGGTTGTTCTATAATGTTCTAGAAAGGGATTGTGGTTGGGCTGTGGGCTCTATCTAGCTTCAAGTCAGTGAAAGAAATCCCTTAGGAGCTGAATCAGGCCTTTACTAGATCAAGAAAGGGGTTTATACCCCTGTAGCAGAACCTAAATGGACTTTAGACATTTAAATTTCATCTGCAATCCAAACAATCTCTGCTTATCAGCCATCTCAACCTGCATCTGCCTTATCTCTGTAGGTGCCTCTCAGTTTGACCTCAAAGTTCAGCAGATGCACATGCTGTGTGAGGTGAACAGGAAATTTGGGCACAAAGGGAAGCTTGTTCAACACCATGGCTTACAGATTTTCCATGCTCAGTGTCTCTCAGGATCAAAGTGTCCACAGTGCATTTGGGGAGACTCAGGGATATTTATCTGTGATTCTTGATACAGTACCTTCATAGAAACTGGGCTGGTGGATAACCTTCATGCTTCTGAGAGTGAAAGCTGAGATAAAAGCTTCTAATCAAGGTGTTACAGCAAGAAGATGAAAGGGGAAAAGAGAGATGGAAGTCCTCACCTCCAGATCTTCAAGGAGAAATTATGTATTTCACATTGCCATCCACGGATAAAAAAATTCCCCCATCATGGCAGTTGGCTAATCCCACAGGACAAAACTATTAGGGGATAATCCCAGCCTAAATTGCAACCCTCTGGTTGGGCACTGGTTCTCCTAATGCTGCAGGATACAATTACAGAACAAGGCCTGGAAACCACAGCCTTTGTTCTGCCTTATTGCTTAATTGTTTAATGAAGTATTCACTTCATCTAAGTGAGTGCTTTGTAATTGTGCACTTGCATGTGGCTGGCAGTGGCAGGGAGCAGAGAACTGGCATTTTTACAGAATAATTTGTTCTCTTTGGTAAAAGAATGCACCGTTAAAAAATACCAGGCTCTGGTAGTAAATAATTTCAGAGATCACTCCATAAAAGGGAAACCTCACCCTTAGAAGGGAGGAATGAAAGCACATTTATTTCTGCCTCTTCTCTCCCCCCCTTTTTCCTCTTGATGCTGTGAGAAGACAGATGGAAGAGGTGGTGTGACAATTAGTACCAGACCTTGCTCTGACTGCTCAGTTTCTAAGGTCAGGACACTGCTGTCATGTTCATCTCTCAAACTGGAATGGAAGAGGCATTCCCGACTGGACAAAAAGGTGTGTTGAAAAAGGCTTATGTCAAGATGAGAGCACTTAAGTGCAAAGTCACTATATGTAAGTGCAAATTAACATTTTTAAAGCTTGTTTTACTGTCTTCTGTGGGCTCAAAGAGAAAAGCAGTGGTTCTTTTGTACTCTCAAAAGGTATTCCTCATGACAATGTGTCAGCCTCCAGCTTCCAAGACAGGTTTAAAAACCTCAGTTGCCTACCATCTACTGTCTGAGAGCAATATTTAGACACTTAAGTGCAAAGTCACTATATGTAAATGCACATTAACATTTTTAAAGCTTGTTTTACTGTCTTCTGTGGGCTCAAAGAGGAAAGCAGTGGTTCTTGTCTACTTTCAAAAGGTATTCCTGTGCTTGTGACAATGTGTCAGACTCCAGCTTCCAAGACAGGTTTAAAAACCTCAGTTACCTACCAACTACAACTGGCTAGTCAGCTCTGCACCTCCTGGCATTTTGAGTGTTTTGATCTTTGGAAGCATTTCTTTCTCTTTATAACCAGAGAAAGAACGTAGACAATTAGCTCTGGGCTTGGATATCATTTTTGGCTGGGGAGCTAAGCTCCAGACATCGGATATCAGGAGATTTGCAATAGGCTAGTGAGAGACTATGACCCTGGGAACAGGAGAAAATTGTTTGAATGCTGGAGGGGTTTTTTTTTTTGGGTTCCAACCATGCAGGGTCTCTTGCTAATTACCAGAGTGAGACAGCTGGGAGAGAGGTGTGTTACAGCTACTTCATTTGCTGCTTTCCAGACAGACCCTGGTGTAGCTGCCATTCTTGTCAAGTCTGTGGGGTGCAGATGATGGGAAGGAAACCAACAGCCAGTGGTATTTGGCACATCAGTAAGGCATAGGGCACCTGTATGTATCTGGTGAGTGCATATTTATGTGTTGTTCTTGCCCAAAAGAGGTGGCAAATGCATGGCTGGTTTTATTTAAAAGGAAGTACAGTGCAAGCCTTTTTGTTTGTTGGGACACACTGTCACTTGTTTGCACAAAATCACCATTTTCGACATCATTTAACAAGCCTTTTAATAAATTATAGTGATTAACCTTGCCCAGGGTTACTCGAGGCCAGGATTTTAATTCAGGAAATAAAGAGTCTGTTCCTCTGGGCCCAAATGTTCAAGATCACTAGAGTGACAGGGTCAACATCAGCTCAAGGACCAAGTGGAGCAAAACTGGCTCACAGCCAACTTTTGTACCTTCACAGTGCTGATGAATTCCTGCCTGTGCCAATAAACAGAGACTTCACAGGCTGCTTTTACCTCTGCTTACTCCAAGCTGCCTCTGTGATCTGTCCTGGAAGAGCTAAAGCATGGGAACACCTTGGTTCCTTTACCTTTAAGGACATACCTGGCAGCTTTTCTGTTGAGAGTTACCAGAAGAAGGATTGTCACTGAGGCAATGATGTGACTCATGGCTGCTGGGGACACCTCCTGGAAGAGCTGTCATGGAATGGCCATGGGGCAGGCAGTGGTGAATCAGTCCTGAGCAGTCTCATTAGCACCTGGTTTCTTAATGGCATCTCATATATACTCGTGTTACCAGCTATTTTTGTATCCTTTATGCAGCCACTGCCATTAACAAGAACTCTCTGTCCACATAAAAGAAATGTGGTGGGTTTGGTTTTATTTAAATCTACATGGAGATGCACATAAAAATTTTGTTTAAACCCTTTAAGACATTGATTTTTTAATTAAAAAAACCAAACCCTTTGAGGACAGGGTGAAGGAGTTGAGGTTGCTGAGAAGAGAAGGCTCAAGGGGGACCTCAGAGGAACTTCTCAATACATGAAGGGGGCTACAGAAAGGCAGGGGTAGGACTTTTTAATAAGGTACCTGATGGGAGGAATAGAAATAATGGATGTAAATTGGAATGGGGGAGATTCAGGCTGGATATAAGAAAGAAATTCTTTAGGGTGAGGGTGGTGAGACAGTGGAAGAGGTTGCCCAGAGAGGTTGTGGATGCCCCCTCAATCCCTGGAGGTGTTTAAGGCCAGGCTGGACAAGGCACTGAGCAGCCTGATGTAGTGGGAGGTGTTCCTGCCTATGGCAGGGGGGTTGGAACTTGATGATCTTTAAGGTCCCTTCCAACCCAAACTATTTTATGAGTCTATAATTAAAACAGCTGCTTATTACTTTTTCTCCTAATATGAACATTTTAGCTTCTTGGAAGAAAAGATTTCAAAGTTTGCAATAATATTTACAGCACTTTTTTTTTGGCTTAAAATTCTGACCTGACATTTGTGTTATAGCAGCTTATCTCTCTGAAGTAACATTTGCTTTTTGTTTCAAAGTTCCAATTGCTTGCTTTTAGTGTTTTTGCTGGCCATGGTTCAATTTCTGGGGTTACAGGTGGCCATAGTCTGGAATGACTTTGGTGTTGTCCTGGTTTGAGCGAACAGTGTCTGAACAATGTGCAGTTAATTTCAGAATTTAGTCAGACAGAAGAGGCCTAGCTGAAAAGTGAAGTTACAAACTAGAAATTTTATCCTATTTTACCTCAAACCAGGACAGGTGTGAACCAGTTTAAGCCTCCAGAGTGGGGCAGAGAAGGTTCAGACGTGGCAGAGGACACAGCCCACCTCCATCTTAGCTGTGCATACAGCCAGTCCAAGGGCTGTCTGGTGGAAAATGTGTTGAATCATGACAGTCAGAGATGACTCTTGTCTGAGTGGAGCTTTTGCAGTGAAAACTGATGAAGCAGTTAAATTCCATCTCCCACTTAATGCCCTGGTGAGAGTGGTCCAGAAATTTCCAGACATGAAGCTGACATAATCTCTAGCCCATAACCACGGGTTCCTGCAGGTTTAGTCTGGGCTGGACCCCCTCTTGTCACCTTGCACACTTATCAGTGTGCTTGTTGACCTAGCTGGGTTCACTGCGTTCCAGAGCTGGTTGTTTATTTAAATTCCTCTGCAGCTTCAGCACAGCCTGTAGTTAAAAGGTTTTTTCAATGTGGTGGTTTTGAACAATTTAATTGCTCCTCATCCTTTTGCATCAGTAGAGGAATTCAGGGAGAATCAGTTAATTCAGACTTCTAACCCTGAAATTCCAGGTATTACTAATGGTATCATTATGGGTGTTTGTGCTTTCTTGCTGGGTGTAAAAACTGAAGCTCAGACAGAGAGACACCTGGCATTTGTGTTCTTTAATATTTACAACAGTCTAATGATTACCACTTGCAGGCTCTTGCAAAGTGTTCACCTGCCCTGAGGGATGGAATGACTCGGCAGGATCTCTGCATCACAATTGCAATATTGTTCCGGCTGGGAGAGGAGCTGAGAACATGTTTTTTCCAACAGCTCCTGCTGTGCCTTGGCATTTACAGTCTATCTGGACTAACACCTTCAGCACTTTTCTTCTCTGCCCAGTAGACTATAGGACAGCAGCGTGACAAGCACATTAATTCACTCAGCACCAAGCTGTGAGCAGGATTTTATCATTTTCTGCTTTTTTATATCACACAGAATTTCATGAATTCCTTGGCAGATGGGGAAACTCAGTCACAGGGAGAAGAAAGGGTGTCACTTCATTGACCTGTTAAGTGGAAGAGGTGACACAAAGATCCTGGCTGGCTGAATCCTATCTGGGAGACCCGACCTCTGGATTGCTAAATATTCATAGAATCACAGAGTCGTAAATTTGGAAGGGACCTTCAAGGGTTATCTAGTTCAACCCCCCTGCAGTGAGCAGGGACATCCTGCATTACATCAGGCTACTCAGAGCCCCATCAAGCCTGGCCTTGAAAGTCTCCAGGACGTGCCTCCACTACCTCTCTGGGCAACCTGTTCAAGTGACTCACCACCCTCATGATATTCCTGAAAACCTGAGGCATAAAGACACGATTGTTCCACTCTGCTCACCTATTCTGCCTTAGCTTGCTGATCCAGTCTTCTGGAAGGTCTTTTTGAATCACTTGTTCCCTTCAGAACCTCTCAGCAATTTCATTCTCAGCAAGCTCATTTGGGTCTAAAAATAAAACTCCCTAGGAAGGCAGGAACAGCCAGGCTTTCCCAAACTGGGTCCTGCTGAATTTCTCCCCAGGTGTATTCTTTAATGCAGACCAGGATCTCCTCTCACTTCTAAAGATTCTTCCTAGAATTTAGTACCCATCTTGATTATCAGATTTCTGTTTCTCCAAGGTGCAGGGAAAGTGAGAAAAGAGAGTTAAGAGCTGCCTGATTAAACTGAAGGCTTTCTCTCGGTAGAAAAACAACGTTGAAAGAACTGTCCCGGTGAAATCACCAGGAATTGCTTCAAGATGTGAGCTGTCAGTGCCCTCTGCTGACAGTTTGCTATATGGTGCCTTCAAAAATGGAAAGTATTTTCTGTTGCAAGGCAAAGAAACATCTACAGTAAACTGACAGAACTTCCCTCCAACAGAGATTTTTGAGGCTCCTTGCTTATTTTCTTTTAAATCTCCTTTCTTAATACTTTAACTCAGATGTTAAATATCCATCATCCTTCATTAAGGATCATAGAATAGTTCGGGTTGGAAGGGACCTTAAAGATCATTGAGTTCCAACCCTCCTAGAAGCCACCATGGAGCACCCAAAGACCCCAAAAATGACCCAACCCCCCCCTAGATGCGACCATGAATGACCCAAAGCCCCTGTAGATGCCACCATGGAGGAACCAAAGACCCCAAACTGACCCAAAGTCCCCCTAGATGCCACCATGGATGACATAAAGTCCCAAAGTCCCCGTAGATACCACCATAGAGAACCCAAAGACCCCAAAACTGACCCCAAGCCCCACTAGATGCCACCATGGAGCACCTGAAGTTCCCCTAGATGCCCCCATACTTCATCACTCAGTCAGCTGTGTGCTGAGTGTACTTGCACATTGAGAGGGCAGGTTTTCCCTTTGAGAGCTTGTGGTCTACAGAGACAAGAGAGATAAAGGATATAGAAAAAGGAAAAACTAAAAGAATGATCACCCCAACTGCTGAGATACTGTAAGATCTAGCTGAGCCTAAAAAGGGCCACTTTTCCCTTGCCCACAAGCTGCAGTCAAATGAATTCAAAGGAGAAATAAGCCACGAGCTCTGACTGCAAGGAGAATGTTCTTTTAGTTCTTTTTGGCATCTTCTTTTGATTCTTTTTTTTTTTTATTTCACCAAGGTTAGATAATTCTTTAGCTCAACAGAAGTTGCAGTCCCCTCCAATGACGTATTGGGGTAAGCAGGCCAAGAAGTAATGACCTATGATAAATAAGAGGTTGCACTAGGCAGTCCTGATTCTTTTCTGCCTCTCTTCTTGCCCAAGGTCACAACAGACTTCTGTGAAAAAGCCAGGAAATTAATCCAGGGTTTGGGCTGTTTTCTTTTTTTTTTTTTTTGGCTTTAAAATCTTTCCTCCTCAGAATTATCTATCAAATGGTTTATAGGAATGCAATTAAACATTACAGTGATGACTAGGACATTTTAACAGGATGTTTTTAGCCTTTAAGCTGCTACTGAGCTCTTTACTAGGACTTTTGCTGTGGTAAATTTAATGTGTGGACTTTGGTAGCTTGGTGTGCTTGTGAGTGCTGAATAAATTAAGTGTTCAATTTATTAAAATATTTAAATAAATTGTCCAGTGCTCCATAAAAGGTTTCAGGCTGTCCATGGGAATATGCCTGGATTGTCTTTTCTGCAGAAATGCTCACGTGGAAAAAAAATAAAAGCTTAACAGGAATATACACAAGACAATGAAGAAAAAAGGAGTGTTACCTTTGACAACTTTCCTTTTACGTGGTAAATAAGTGTTTTTTCTCAGGATAAATGTCTCTTCTTGTTGCCAAAATGCTATTTCCCCAGAATGAACAGTAGAAGCTTTTATTTCAGCAGTTAAGACCAGTTTCTGAGTCCAGGGATGGGGAGGAGACATCAAAAATTAAAATTCCTAAACTGTAGGAGTGTCACTGTAGGAAGTAGGTTATAGCAAGAATAACAATAATAACAAGAAGTAATAATATTGGTAATTTATAATAGCCTCAGCTAATGAATAAAGGGCTTCTTGTCCTAGCATGAATATTCTTGCTGGTACCAATGGGGTATTTTCCAGATTTGTGTGTTTATGTAAGAATCTCAGCATTCATTAAAAAAATAAATCAAGAAGGGAGAAAAAAAAAAAGCAGAGTAAGAGTCCTGACTTCAATTAAGGACTCCAAAACAAAAAAAAAAAAAAAAAGGGAAAAAAAAAGCCCACAAAAAAAAAAAAAGGAAAAGCACATTAATTTAAAAACATTAATAACCTAATCTAATGAGGTTTGGAAAGGAAAACTAACTCAGAAGTATTTGCCATGTCTGTATTTGTGCAGCATGCTAATACTCAGAGATTTTTTTTTGTGATAGGATTAACTTCCTTAAACAACAGATGATGAAAGTTTAATGGCATGAACATTAAACTGATAAAAGAAACAAAATATTTATATTTAGATTGAAGACCACATTAGGACAAAGACTTGAATCTCCTTTCCTCCATGTTCTATGTGTGTCTTACTAATTCTTTACTCTTTGTTTCCAGAAGCATCACTGGGTGTCTACATTGAGAATGATATTAGGAAGTGGAGAAGAAGACTGGAGCAGGTATGTATCGCATTTATCACATTATCCTTGATGCTGACAGGGCAGAGTTGACAGGGAACACATTGCTCATCTTTCAAAAAATTATTTCATCTACTGTAATTGTTTATAGGAGGCCAGGTCTGGAATAAAACCACTTTGGAAGACCTAATGCCTTCTCCATGAGCAGCTGAGGCAGCCTGAATGTCTATATCCTCCCACTGCAATTAATTTGTCCTTAAAAACTCCTTCAGAAAGCACAACTATAGTTGGAGCTTCCTCTCTCTCTCAGACATGAGCCATTACATCAGAGCTCAGTGGCACAGGGCTCAGATAGTCCTTCTTCTGCCTTTCCTATCAGCTAAATCAGGGGATGAGATCAATACCTGTATCAATATCTGTATTAAATCCAATGGTTTAACTCACACTGCTTTTGAAGTTAGTCTAGAGGGTTGGTCCTGTTTTCATCCAGGCTAAAGCAACATTTCTGATTTTTTTATCTTTAGTTAACTCCACAATGTTACAAGTTTTAGGTTTTGCAGGCTAAAAACACTCTCCTACCTAAGGAAAAGGAAACTCTCTTTTATTAAGCAGTCAAGAATCAAATTCATGAATCAAACCCATGAATCTGGCTTGAATTTTCATAGTACCAATTAAATTTGTTGTTTTATAATCCATCTTTGATTTTTTTCTAACAAACATAACCAATTATATATACAATAACACTCCCATTATCACAACTCCAGGATACAAATATTTAAAATTACTATTAAGTTACCACAGTTGTCCACATTATTGGTTAATAAATTATCTTCTTTTCCAAATAAACAGGGGTAACAGTTCTACTATTTTTATAAAAGCTATGGATTTGATTAAAAAATATTCCTGATACTGACAACAAGCAGCCAGGAGATGGTTCTTCACACAGTGTGAGAAAGGTAAGGCTCTGATTCTTTTTTCTTTGCAAATTTGAACCAGAATGGGGCTGCACTATTAATTTTTTTCTTTGCAAGTGTGAACCAGGATGAGGCTGCACTGTTCACTCTGTGGAAAAATTCACAATTAGTATAATTTAGGTGCCAGTAAAATCAAGACAAATGAATCCTACTCCCTGCAGTGTGGGGTTTGTCATATAGCTTCAGGCTTTCATAAAAATGTAACCATTTGTTCTATTCTGCTTATTTCTTGGAGAAAGCAGCTAGCCTTTCCATGAGATTATTGAAATGCAGAATTATTAGAAAAATTTTTGCAGCTACAGAGACAGATGGATTTTACATAAAAATCTCTCCTCTTCGAGGCAGCCCAGTGTGATATTGAGCAAGATAATGGTCAGGAAGAACATTGCCAGGCTCCTAATGAGAAACTGTTGACAGTAAAATTACCCCAACATTCATCAAAAAGCCAATAAATGTCAAGCATGGGGCCTTTGATCCAGTAGCTCATAACTCCTGTCCAGAAGCCTCTGCAGACTCTTCAGGGCATGCAGACATCCTGCATTTCTGCTGGTTTTACCCAAAACTTTGCTGCTGAAGAAGCAGCAGCAATTGCACACCCTTACCCTGCCCCTGGCTCACCCCAAGACCTCAGGAGGAGGATGTTTGGCCTCAATTTCTCCACAATACAGAAATGATGATGTGGGAATAGCCCAGAGGCAACTCTGAAGGACAGAGTGTCAGAAATCATGAGCTAGATGGTAAAAACTATGATGCCAGTGACTCAGCCATGTATTTTTAATGCTAACTACATTTTTGTGCTCTTGTAGAACACGTTTTTAAACTCTCCTCCACAACTACAGGAGATTATTTCAAAGCAACACAAAACTCATTCTTAACCCAGTCTGCTGAATTCTGGGTTGAGGGGCCATAAGAAAACCATGTGAAGCTTATATAAAAGCTTATATAAATTCACCTTCTGGTTTTTGGCTCTGTGGAATGTACAAATACCATGCCCATCACCTAAATTCTCTGCTTGACTCAGCACATATACCCTAAATGACGTAGTGGGGCAAATTGTTGGCTTGTCCATAAATTAAGAACAACCTTGTGCTGAGTGTTCTTCTCACTGTTGCTGTCCTCTGGCCTGTTTGCTTGCCTCATTCATGAAGTAAAGCTGTTTCCCTCATCATGACATGATCCTATCTTCTAGGTTTGGCCTCTGTATCTTTTCTAAAAGATAAAAAGGTTCTTCTAATCCATTCTTTTAAGGCCTCCACAGATTCTGAGGTCAGTGGTGAGATAGTTCATGATGTTTGTACTGACAATGTCCTGGCTTGGATTTTCTCAACCACTTTCCAGCTGTCCCTGTGTCCCTCACAGTGACAATCCTGGAGGCTGTACACAGATGGAGTTGTACTTAGTTGACAGAGAAGGCTGAATCTATGCCACATCCTATTGGGGTCACTTGAAACTGGGCTAATTACCTGGCAGATTCTTTAATAAAAATGAATGGGATGACTGGGGACAGGACTCCTTGCTATTTTGGGACGAACTGTCTCCTCAGGCAGCACATAGCCACAGCAGTAGGGCTCCCAATATATCACTTGCTTTGCTGTTTCTTGGCTGTAGAACTTAATTAACAGCTCTGGAACCCTTCTGTTTCCCAGGAGCAGTCTGTAAATCTGTTGAATTAAACAATATGGGGAGATGTGGATAAAAATAAAAACCCCAGACAAGTCAGAAATGAAAAATTATATCACTTTGTCAGTCCACAAAGGCCAGTGCAGGAATGTTCTAAAAACCTTCTGAAATTTTTCTGTGTAGCTGAAGTTCTATGGATTTTTTTTACAACTGATGATTACTAATTGCATGATTATTTCATGAAATAGTACAAACAATACCGTGGAAACAAGAGTTAAAACATTGAATATTTTTCTCTTCAAGATCTGTGAATTAGACTGAAGAAGACCTTGAGCTGAGAAGAGCAGGGTCCTTCAGGATCCGAACTTGGTTGCCCAGAGCACTCTGTCTGCTCAGCTTCCATGGATTTGAAGTGTGAAGGAACTTGAAGCATCATAGTGTTTGGTCTTTTACAGGAAAAAACAAGGCTAAGGTAACCCTCCTACCCTCTGCCTGTCTCATAAACACCCAGAACACCCTTTCTGATTGTTGATTTTCCCTCCCAGCATTATTTTGTCTTCCTGAACTTCTTAACTTAATGTTCTTCACTTTCTGTAGTACTTCCATGAATGTCAGCCTCCTTCAAATGAATAATGCTAAGGCTTATTCCTCTTTGTCTTTGTAATGTTGGTGTCTCGTTCAAATTAAATGAATCCATGTGTTGGAATAAGATGACCAAAACTTGATTCCATAGAAGTATAATTACTTCAAGTGAAGTAATTATTCTTTCTTTAAAAACGTAAATTATTTTCTTTAAAAATTACTACCAGGAGATAATAATAATATTAATCACAATAATAATAGTAATAATGTGTAGTGCAGAAGAATTTCTACATATCTGAAAGAAATGTGCTCCTCTAAACCACTGCTCGTGTTTTAAGATTGCCAGTGAAACCATTTTATTACTCCCATTTAGTTGGGAAAGGGCAGTATTCTGCAAAAATCAGATAATGGACTTATTTTTAAAAGCCTGGAACAAAAGACCCAGTAGAGATTTGCTGAGTAGCTACAAGATAGCCATTAAATATAAATATTTTTTAAAAACAATTTACTCTTTCCTAATGCTTTTAGGGCAGCATGTGGGTACAGAGTCTGAGTGCAGCATCTTACTGCATTAAAAAGGACACCATGAAGGTTACTGGGCTCCAGATTTAACCCTTTTAATCTCATAACTGCTTCTGACAGCTCCCAAGCTCTATAAACTATATCAATTGATATAAAACCCCATCTTTTCTAGATGTAACAATACAAGGTTATATTTTTAAAACAGCTGTTCACATTTTTCACATTCCTATAGAAACAAACTATTTTTAATGGTGAATTCAAGTTTTAAGTTTCCACTACTGGGATGAAAGATGGTGGCAGAAGAGGAAATTGCTTTCTTTTCATGCTGAGAATGCACTGTAGTTGGAAAAGAGAATTGTTTTGTGGGGACTGTATCACTGGTTTGAACTAGAATGAAAAGCGGTTGACTTTTTGCTCCAAGCTAGACAGGTACTGCTCCAGAATAACAGAATTTAATTCTTCAAGAAGCAAAGTGTCATTCAGCCCCTTGATCCCACCAGCTCACCCCACAGAGTACTGCCTCATCTTATTGTGTAGAATCAACTGAGCCATGAGACCACTTCTTCTAACACTTCTATAATGGAGTAACATCAACGATGGNTGTGTCCCAGCCCTTTAAATCTCTGTAAGTAGCAATAAATGGAAATTCTTACCCATAACTAGGGGGACAGGTACTGAATGGGGTGATCTGAGCTCTCTCCTAGTCCCTGTGATTCTCTAAGTGCCCTGAGACATACTAAACTGTTTTTTTTTTCTCCTTCTAAAACCCTAGATTGAATTAACTGCTGAAAAGAGACCATAGGGTTTGACTTTTCTTAACTTTTATTATATACTTAAAATAAACTGATTGTGGCTTTGGCATAATTCAGAAGAGAAATTTAACTTGCAGTGGGAACAAAAATACAGTTCCCAAAGGCAATGGTGTGAGGAATATAAAGCAGAATGAAGGTTAGATTAGAAAAAGGATTCATTTCTTCTTATCTTGAGAGTGTGACCAGACGGGCTTACGTTTCTGAATAAAGGCTTCAATACCCTCCTGCCCGTCTCTCAGAGTCAAATTGTCTGCCATCACCTGGGTAGTCAGTTTGTAAGCATTATCCAGGTCCTGTGTCATCTGTCTGTAAAAAGTGGCTTTCCCCAGTGCCAAGACAGACTTGCTGCTTTCACAGATCTTGTGAGAGATTTTCATGGTCTCTTCTTCCAGCTTGTCTTCTGGCACCACCTTGCTGACAAGCCCATGCATTAATGCTTCATGGGCTGAAAGAGGTTCACCCGTGAAAAGCATCTCCAAAGCCACCTGAAAAAGAAAATAAAGTGCTTTATTGAGTTATTTCAACTGCCTTATTTCTTCAGTTCCTTTGGAGAATTTCAGCTTCTTCCTTCAACTACAAGCTGTGCTTTTGAAAAATCATAGAATGAGTTGGAAAGGACTTTCAAAGGCCATCTACTCCAACATCTTGCACTAGATCAGGCTGCTCAGAGCATCAGCAAGCCAGGCCTTGAATTATCTCCAGGAATGAGGCCACCACCACCCTCTGGACAACCTGTTCCAGTGCCTCACCACCCTCCTGGTGAAGAACTGCTGGTTAATGTCTAATCTAAGCCTGCACAGCTCTAGTTTAAAATCATTTCCCCTCATCCATGACCTGGCAAACAGTCCCTCCCCAGCTTTCTTGTAGGGACCTTCAGGTACTGGTAGGCAGCTACAAGGTCTCCCCAGACCCTTCTCTTTTCCAGCTCCAGCTCCCTGATCATCCTAGTGGCCCTCCTCTGGATTGTCTCCAACAGACCCATGTCATTCTTGTGTTGTCAGATTTAAACTGACAGCCTCTTAAACTGACAAAGAAATTAAGAGGTTTCTGGGTTTAAAGCTGATTTTTTTTCAAACCATCTCACTGACTGCAGCTGTCTTGGTCTGACACCTCTGAGTTTCTTTTCATCAGTCCGGAATCTCTTAGCAGCTACAGGAGGAATCAGATGGTCCACAATGTCAAATGACTGAACACAATACTTTAAGGAGTGCTTTTAATTATAAATATTTACTAAATCAATGTGTAGTTTTTGAAAATACTTGTCTTAGCAAAGGCTGGTTGAGGTGCTTTTAAGTATGTCCTCATCACCACATCTGTTTCAGCCTCCTGCCACTTCCACTATCTTATACTTGAGGTTTCAAATTAAAAAATTCCCCAAATAATCAGTGACTATTCCATGTTCTGTATCAGTAAATTTTTTTTTCCTCAATTCCTGATTCAATTGACTGAATTGACCCTCATTCCTATCTTTGCTCTGGTAGACTTAAAGAATGGCAACTTTTCATTTGATAAAAAAAAAAATAAAATCAGTAATCCTGAGAAGTGAAGGCAGTGTTCCTGCTACTGTGAAAAGTGCCACAGAGAAAAGTATATACAACACATTTTAAAAGGGTAATTGTAAAATCCAGAAAGAATAATTCAGAAAGAGCTAGGAGTGTACATTATTGCACGCTTTTAAAAAAAAAGAAAACAAAAAAACCCAAGAGAGTATATTTGAACAGGATGGCCTTACAGATGGAAAATTCAAAGTTGAAGCTTTTATCCCCACAATTGGACTTGCCCAGTTAAGTCTTTGCATTTCAGCAGAGCCCAGCTGGGCTCAGAGAGTCTCCCTGCATGAATCCAACTTAAAATTTCCCCTCTCAGTGATGGGAGCTTTACAGATCTGCTGTTGTTTATGCAGTGAGGGATGTGAAGTCACAATCCGTAGGAAATAAAGCAAGAAGAAAATAGAGGAGGGTTCTGGATGCTATTTAAAGCATCTTGATCTGCAGGCAGGTAGATCATGCTGGCAGGGAAATGTCACTGCCTGGCAAGAACTGATGCCTCGGTGGGACTGTTACCCTGAACTTGCAGGAGTTTTCTCACCAGGGGAGAACATCATTGTCAGAAGCAAAGACTTGCTGGAGAGGTCTTTTCCTAGCTGGAAAGGAAAGGGATTGCTGAGCTGCTGCTATGAGCTCATGCTGGTTGGAATTGCATCACTAGGAAGCTGCTCTCCCTAAAAAAAAGTTCATCCGTTCATTATTTTTCCCAGTGCAAAGAGCTGTGAAGATGCATTTTGCAAAGAGGTATTTTGAATATTGCACAGCATGAAAATAAAGTCTAGGCAATGGAATTAAACCTCCTAATATAGGAATCTAACATAAGAAGGACACTGAGCTGTTGGAGCAGGTCCAGAGGAGGCCACCAAGATGATCAAAGGGCTGGAGCAACTGCCTTATGAAGACAGGCTGAAGGAGTTGGGGTTGTTCAGCCTGGAGAAGAGAAGGCTCAGGGGGGACCTTAGAGTAACTTATCAGTACCTGAGGGGGTCCTACAGAAAGGCAGGGGTAGGACTTTTTAAGAAGGTATGTGATGGGAGGACTAGAAATAATGGATGTAAATTGGAAGGGGGTATATTCAGGCTGGATCTAAGAAAGAAATTCTTTAGTGTGAGGGTGGTGAGACAGTGGAAGAGGTTGCCCAGAGAGGTTGTGGATGCCCCCTCAATCCCTGGAGGTGTTTAAGGCCAGGCTGGACAAGGCACTGAGCAGCCTGATCTAGTGGGAGGTGTCCCTGCCTATGGATGATCTTTAAGGTCCCTTCCAATGCTTGACATTCTGTGATTGATTCCCTTACCCACTGGTTTTCCCTAAATTGGATATCAGGAGTGAGTTCTGGATGGTGAGGGTGACTGTCCCAGGTTGCTCACAGCTTCTCTGGCCTACAGAAAGGCTGGTGTAGGACTTTAATAAAGTACAAGATGGCAGGACTAGGAGTAATGGATGTACATTGGAAAAGGGGAGATTTAGGCTGGACAGGAAAAAAGTTCTTGGCTATGAGGGTGGTGAGACAGTGGAAGAGGTTGCCCAGAGAGGTTGTGGATCCCCCCTCAATCCCTGGAGGTGTTTAAGGCCAGGCTGGATCAGGCATTGAGCAACCTGGGTTGGAACTCGATGATCTTTAAGGTCCCTTCCAACCCAAACTATTCTATGATTCTATAATCTACTTCTTGCAAAATTCTGAAAGAGTATGTGGGATGGAAGCCTACCTTTCTTGGCAGAGACCTGCCCAAGGCCACAGCTGGTGTGGAACAAAACAGCCCGATGTTCACTCCAGGAGTAGCAAACTTTGATTTCTCACTGGCCACCGCGATGTCACAGCTGGCCACGAGCTGGCAGCCTGCTGCTGTAGCCAAGCCGTTCACTTTGGCAATCACTGGCACAGGGAGCTTCTGGATTAATGTCATAACCTGCATATACCAAAGAAAGTGGTCAGTCAATCCCTAAAATTGAAGCTGTGGCTGTTTTAAAACCTGCAAATGCTTCACAGACTTGATGTGTGCATTTTTCATCTTCATTAAGAGGAAATTAGCAAAAAGAAGTAAAACTGCAAAACTTGTCTAAATGCTCCAGTAGCTGCTTGATTGTGTTCTTGTAGAATCATAGAATAGTTTGGGTGGCTAAAGTTAAAAAAGATTAATTTATCTTCACTTTTCTAACTCAGGTTCTTCATGTGGAATCATAGAATAGTTTGGTGTGGTTAAAGTTAAAAAAGATTAACTTATCTTAACTCTTCTAACTCAGGTTCTCCTTCCATGTAGTGGGAATCAAACTCACTGAATTTTATAATCTCAGTCATTATCAGAATTTTAAAATCTTATATTAGCACAGTGCAGGAAGATAAAAAAAAAAATAATTTGCTACTTTGATTTCTCCAGTAGATGAAGTCAAGCAAACTTAATTTTGCTCAGGTAAAATTGCCTACATTCACCTTGGAACTGATCAGTTCTTGTCTCTGCTCTTCCATGTTTATTCAATATAAATTTTTTAGTGGATATTAAGGAGAAGAGCAACAGAATAACAATTGTGCAAACAAACAATTGTAGGGTGAGAACTCTGGTGATTATCAAAATCCAAAGTCAGCTGCTTCTCTGAAAAAAACCAAAACCACTGATACTTCTAGTTTTATATTTGAAAAGCCTCTGGAAAAGTGATGCTTTCAGCTGTCTCAAACTTGTTTGTGGAGAGTACTTGGTTAATGGATGCTGTGTTGTAGTATTGTAAAGAAAAGGTGGAGCTGCTCGTCATAAACAAATATAGAAAATATAGAAAACAAAGTTCCCATAAACCAGGCATTATTATTTAACAGTGAGACCTTCTCCCTCTATGGGAATTATTGCTGTGATTTATGACATTTAAACCCCTTCAGGATGCTCACAGTTTAAAACATCATAAAATGAATTATGTTTCTTCCTGAACCTGTGTTTCCAGTTCCACAGAAGCATTTAGGTTGGCAGTGACCTCTTCAAGCAGGCTCAGAGAGAAGAAGTTGCCCAGGACTCCATCCTTTTGGGTTTTGGGTATCTCCCTGTCTCCAAATTTCATGGTCATTCAATCAGATTTATGATCAGCACACCAAAATGAAATGCCAGCAAAGCTGCCAGGATGATTGCTTCCTCAAACACCCTCCAGGGTTAATTTTAACACATGGTTAAAATGTGCATGTCAAACCTGCACAGACATCATTACTACTGGAGGAACTACAACAATAGGTTTCAATTTACTTCCTGTGGTCACACTGAGCAGGGTCAAATTCTGGTGTTGTGACAATCAAAGGGGTGGTTTTAGGCTTTCTCCAAAGGCTAATTCATCTCTGAGTGTGTGCAATCAGAACTTGCACAGTCTGCTTTTGGGGGAACTACCTTGCATCCACATTGTCTGCTTGATGTTCAGGCTGCCCTAAATTATTATCTAGATCCTAGGAAAGAACATTTGATCATCCCTAAAAGTGGTCATCCCTAAATCTCTAGGCATTTCACTGCCCAATCACTCAGCTGCAAGGAAGAATAGCTAAACGAATTATAAGCTTGGCATTCTAGCCCTTTTCTTTGTGTCTAGAGAAATCCAGGGAAAACAATTTTGCCAGGATCAGGTATTAAAATGGTAGAGCAGCAAAAAGCAAGGAATCTGGAGCAACAGGCTGTGCTTTGGCTGGCAGATGAGCAATGCAAATGATACTCAAACCAGTATCATTGCTTGCTCTTAGTACACAGCAATAGTGGTGGCACTTACCTCTGCACACACTTCAAACACTTGGGCATGGTGCTTCACATCATCTTCACTTGACAGTTCCTTTAAATCATGTCCAGAACAAAATACAGGTCCTTCAGCTGCAAAGAATTCCAGGAAAAAGTCAGTCTTTAACCAAGGGTCTGTCTCTGCTAAAGAAATGTCAAGATGTCCACAGGCAAAAAAGGAGCTTATGGAGGGAATTTTTTGGAGAGTTTGGAAACTTGGAACGACTTTAAACAGCTGCAGTGCAACATTTAACCACAGTAGCAGCCACAAAGGTCTGCTTTTACATCCATTCCAAGTTAATTTAGTTCAAAACAAGGCACTTCACATCTATGAGCACAGTTTTTTGTAAGGTTGCTGTCCTGGATACAGCAGAGGAGTGGGGTGATCTCTTCTTAGTCTAATAAACACAGTCAGTCCCTATTTAATTATTGTATCCAGCATCAATCATTAACTTCTGCTAAACAAACATCAAGATTTTTGTGTTGTGGCATTCAAGGCCACAATGGAAAAAAAAAAAAAGGAAAAAAAGGATGTTCTGCTAGAAGAGAACAAGCAGGTTTGCTGGAGATCTTTTCCACTGATAAAACAGCCATCTGCAGACTCCCAAAAAAAGTATCTTTAGGATTTGGGCAGCAAAACAGTTTTCTGCAGACCTAAGCTTTGGATTTGCTCATCCTCGGTGGCAGCTAAAATCAAAACACTCTTTACACTATCTTTACAACCACTTTCCTTTGTCATGACAGCATCTGACATAAGAATAAACCAATCTGAGGCTTTTAACTCCTTCAGAATTCCTCAGGTATTTGTATGGCCGTGAACATTTCCAGCTCTACCCCTCATCAGAAACAACCTTCACTCTGCTTTTGTTTCTTATGCAGTAAAATGCCATTTCTTTTTAAAACTACATCAAAAATCCGACTGAAATGATGCTGTATTCCCTAAAAAGTACTTGAAGTATTTTATGATTCTATTCTATGAGGCATTGAGCAACCTGGTCTAGTGGGAGGTGCCCATGGCAGGGGGGTTGGAACTAGATGATGTTTAAGGTCCTTTCCAACCCAAACTATTCTATGATTCTATGATTCTAAAATGCCATTTCTTTTTTAAACTAAGCAAAAAAACCAACTGAAATGATGCTGTATTTCTCCCAGACTGTTATATTCCCTAAAAAGTACTTGAAGTATTTTATATGATTCCATTCTATGATTCTGCATGGTCCTGGTCCCCAGTACTACCACCATGCCATCCCATCCCGTTTTCGGTAATTCTATGAGAGATTTTGGGTTCATCTCTGTATTTCTGCTCCTACCTCGCGCCTTCCCCCCCTGTGTTCCGTGGTGAGGGGCTGAGGAAGTACCTGAGATGACGATAACCCGCAGCTCTTTGCTTTTGACATCGTGCAGCAGGTCCTCCCGCAGGGAGCGCAGCATGGCCAGCGACAGCGCGTTCCTCTTCCGCGGGTCGTTCAGCACAATGTTTCTACAAAACCCCCGTAAAACTTTCCTTTAAAACAACCATATAATCACACCCGGATCCCTAGGGCCTGCCTCGCTGTTCACTCTCCCAAACCTTCCTCCTTCCCCAGCCATCGCCTCACCGGACACCCCCCTCCTGCCGCCGCACCGTCAGCTTCTCCGCCGGGGAAGGACTCCCGGCCGCTGCCCCGCTGCCGAAGGCGGAGGCACCGGTCCTTCTCAGCTGACACAGCCAGGAGCTGGCATCGGCCTTTGTCAGACACCACAACCCGGTGGTGGCCTCGGCCTTTGTCAGCCTCCACAAGAAATCCCCTGTCCTTCCGAGCCGCCACAGCCCGGCAGCGGCCATGGCAGCCGGGCCTAGGCGGGCGGGGACTCGCGGCCGACCCCTAGGCCTGAGGCTGCGGAGGCCGCGGGGCGGTGCTCTGTGGGGAAACAGCCTATGCTTCGGGACAAACAACCTATTCTATGGACAAACAGCCTGTGCTGTGGAGAAACAGCCTGTGCTTTGGACAAACAGCCTGTGCTGGGGACAAACAGCCTGTGCTGAGGACAAACAGCCTGTGCTGTGTCTGAGCAATGCAATCCCCACTCAAACCACTGTCATGGCTTCCTCTTAGTGCACAGAAATAGTGGTGGGACGTCCCCCTGCACGGACTTCTCAGCATCTTCAATAGCCAGCTCCTTCCTGGGTTGCAGCAAGAGAAGTTTGCAGGTGACACCAAGCTGTGTGGGGCAGTGACACACCAGAAGGAAGGGATGGCATCCAGAGGAACCTTGACAGGCTTGAGAGGTGGGCCCATGCCAACCTCAGCAAGTTCAACAAGGCCAAGTGCAAGGTCCTGCACCTGGGTCAGAGCAATCCCAAGCACAGACACAGGCTGGGTGGAGAGTGGCTTGAGTGCAGCTCTGAAGAGAAAGACTTGGGGGTGTCAGTGGATGACAAACTCAACATGAGCCACCAGTGTGCACTTGCAGCCAAGAAGGCCAATGCCTTATGAAGACAAGCTGAAGGAGTTGGGGTTGTTCAGCCTGGAGAAGAGAAGGCTCAGGGGGAACCTCAGAGTAGCTTCCCTCTAGTCTTCATTTCTTCTGTACAGAAAGGATTTCCCATTTTGGCCATGAGGGACAGTGGACTCCCTGAAACTTGTCCCTCTCCTTCCTCCACCTTCTTTCTCCTTCTCCTTCTTTCTCCTTAATCTTCTTCTCCTT
>VZTY01027835.1:0-28412 GCA_013400935.1 Turnix velox
GATTCTGTCTGATTCTGTGATTCACAGGTTTTCACAGTGATCACAGAGTTGGAGACCATGTATTGATACACAGATGCTGAGATAAAAAGGATTCTGAGGATGCTCATGAGCTGCACTATAGAGAAGCCAGCATAGAACCAAAAAGGCATGAATTTCCAGACAACAGACTAGACCTGCTGGGAATAATAACTCCATTGAAAGGTTTTTCATTTCTAACCAGTGAAATTTGGGTATGTTCTGCTGAAAAGTACAGTAAGTTGGCATCAAGCTGTAATCTAAAGCAGCAAACTGCTATCACTCACATTTAATATCACAGGACCATCCCTTATCTCTCCCTGAACAACATCTCCTGATCCAAAAGCACTGCTTCAGCCTCTGGATATGACTTTTATTGAATGTTCAGCAAAATATTTCAGATAACTGGTGACCCAAAGATAATTAAAAAAACATACAGGAATCAAATGCAGCAGCCACTACGTTGGAGTGTGATATTTTTTGTTGTCACCCTATCCAATTAATTTAGAACTGCTTCTTAATGAATGGACTTACAAACGGGTATTTATGTTTCCTTTTGAAGTAAAAGTAGGTCTCAATCTGCCTATTTTATTTTTATTTTTCCCTTTCCCTTAAATCAGCAAATCTGCTCCACAGCATCTTGCTGATTTTAAGAGGCATATGGTTCTTAATCCAGCGGTGTATGAATTATGGCAGCAAATGGCTTTGAAAGTGCCTGGAAAGCAAAAATATGGAAATTTCCCCCCCCCCAAGAGAGTAGGATGAGCAGTCATTATTTTTGCAATTGCAGAGAACACTGCCCAAGAGTTCCAAGTCTGCGTGTGTATAATTGTTTATCTCTTTCTTGCTTTGAAGTTGGGTTTTTTTCAAACTATAAAACCCCAGACAAGAGTCAAGGACAGCTTCCACAGCTTGGTCAAGAGCAGCAGCATATCTACATATTCACTAAGTCATAAATCTTCTATACTTTGGCTATGCAGATATGACACATGACCCTTATTTCTCCCTTGTGGTTGCTCTTTGAGAGACAATAGAGGTCCACTAAAGCACACAGCCTGCCTCTTAGCTAATATTTCACCTGTATCTCTTTACAACTACCAAGGTGTACTGTGAGAGGGGAGTTTAACCATAATTGTCTTAAATTGTCTAATTTGGATAAAATGAGGAAGAAAATCCCCTCAGCTATTTGTTAGTGTAATAATGTCACCTATATGTTTCTTGCCTTGTGGTGTTTGTTCTGTTTTGTAAAGGGGGGGATGAACTAGACTCTGAATCCTTTGGATATTTGCTTCGATCTGTCTGTCAGACATTAATTAGTTTCATAGCAATCTCTCACTGCTGTCTTGTGGAAGGACAGCAAGACTGAAAAATAAGCCAGGATGACAAAAGGAGAGCTTGACTTGCTTCTGACCAAAGAAAATCTATCATTAAGAAAAAGGCTCAGAAGCTCCTTTGCCTGCCTTGTGGGAGTGCAGATGATTGGATTAAAACATTACCAGGTTATTACACACAGAATCATCTTTTACAAAGAACAGTAAATTTACTAATTTATTTCTATGAACACAAACAAGTGTAGAGAGGGAGATTTGCAGAGCAAAGCACTGGAACTCGACCGTGCCATTGCCACTAATGGCAGTGGCTGTTAGGCAGCCCAAATACCAAATGAGGTTTCCAAATTAACCTTAAAATAACATTATGGAGGCCTCAGTAGCAGCTCTGCAGTTAAATCCATATTAAAATTTGCACTTGGAGCATGGCTAATGTCCCAGGATTTCCTGCTCAAATTACTCTGCATCATCTCCCTATTTTACATACCGAGGTCTAATTCTCTGCCTCAGAACAGCATTTTTTAACACTTGTACCAAGCATATTTGCAGCACCAGCAGAAAAGTGCTACAGTAGAGCAAAGAGTCATGTCCTAACTCTCCAGGAGACAAGGGAATTTGTTCATATCTATTTAAATGTATTAATGTTCCCTCAAAAAGGAGTTTTAACCTATCCTATTAAAAAATCTAGAGCTCAGACTCCCATCTTGTATCAGCTTAAGACTCGTGGGCCCTAAGTCACACATACACATTTTTATAGAAACTTTGAAGATGGGCCTTTTGATATATTTCTTTGATATAAATTAATCTCTCTTTCCTCACCTTCAGCTGACAAGACCAATATTTAGTTCAAGACAGGACATTCCCTTTGCAGCACCACCACCAAGCCTCTCCTCACTGCACCCTCTGAGTTCCACCACCAAAGTGGAAAGGAAGTAGCTCCCCAGATTTCTGCCTCTGTATGCAAACAAACTTCCGGTAGAGTAAAATGTGGGATTTTTCCAAATTCTTCCTCTATTAAGATCTGCCTTCACTCTCTTCTCCTCACCACCACAAACCTTCTGTCCCCACTGGCTTGTGTGTGTCCACATGTCAACCACCAAACTATCCATGTCCATTTCTTGTGGGCATCTGGACTTGCTTGCCAGTGCCATCACTGCCTCATTTGCCCTGGTCACTAAACCTCTGAAAAGAAAGTAATTTTATTTAGATCATTAAATACAGATATGGGAGTTTTAATATGCTGTGTTTTTATATGAAAAGCAGATATCAGGAGCTCCTCCCTTCTGAGGACAGGCTGAAGGAGTTGGGGTTGTTCAGCCTGGAGAAGTCTCAAGGGGGATCTCAGAGTAGCTTCTCAAGATCTGAAAAGGAATACAGAAAGGCTGGGGGAGGACTTTTTGATAGGATATGTGATGGAAGGACTAGGAATAATGGATGTAAATTGGAAGAGGGGAGATTCAGGCTGGATATAAGAAAAGATCTTTAAGGTCCCTTCCAACCCAAATTATTCTCTGATTCTATTCTATGATTCTATCCCAAAATGTAGTTCACACAAGGCAAACTCACTAGCAAGATCCCAGGGAGATTGGTAAATATGAAAGAAACAACATAGAATCTTAGAATTATAGAATCATAGAACAATTTAGGTTGGAAGGGACCTTAAAAATCATCTAGTTCCAACCCATCTGCCATGGGCATGGACACCTTGAAAGGAAAAGAATTCCTTTCTTTTTCTTTTCCACTCTTTATCCTACACAAATCCTAAACAAGGAGCACATCTTTACAGAAAAGCCCATCCCTGTGTTCAGACAGCCCCAAGAAGAGATAAGAAACAGCAGTCCAGGCTGGACAAGGCACTGAACAGCCTGATCTAGTGGGAGATGTCCCTGCCCATGGCAGAGGGGTTGGAACTAGATGATCTTTAAGGTCCCTTCCAACCCAAACCATTCTATGATTCTATAATTCATCTATAATACATCAGCACCTTTTTAATAGCTGAATGCAGACTTAAAAAAAAAACAGGCTATGCTTCCAGGTGCAGACAGATGCCTGATGTGAGGATATTGGTTGTCTCTTACCAGAAAAAAAAAAAAAGATAAGTATTTTTGGTAAGACTTTTCTTAACAGATGGCAAAAACTTGTGTCCTAGTGATTGCAGTGGGATGTGAGGGCGTTGAGCATGAAGCACCAGGTTCCATGCCCATTGTTAAGAAAAGGCAGGGGTGTGAAAAGGATGTTCAGACACTAAGCATCAGGTTCAGAAAAAAAAAAAAAAAAGACCAACAAACCTCTGTGGTATATTGTGATGTTTTCTTTTGTATACTCTATCAATGAGTTGCCCGCTGAAAAAAAAACCCCAGCCCTTGGTAATTGTCAGGGAACTTCATCCCGAGTGCAGGCACTACTGGAAATTAATTGCTTCGGTGCAATCTGAACCACATCATAAATGTCATGTAGAAGTTGCAGGGAGTGAGGAGGCAATGACAGCTCTATCCAGGCTGTTTCATTTAAAGGTGGGTAAAACACAGCGCGACAGAAGTGCTCTTCATCAATAATTTAGTTGGCGGTGTAAAGCCAAGCCTTGCCAAAGATGCCAGGGGAGCAGCTACCTCCCTGCTTTTAATGACACCAGCAGGGAGGGGTTGAGGGGCCAGCTCAAATCAACATTCACTGCACATCTGGCCACGTCGGCAGATGAAGATATCTAGGACTGAGCTGACAGGACAAAGGGGTTGAAAAAAGAAGCCTAACCCAGAAAAAACCTTTACTTTGAATTCTTTGTATAAATTCGAGGGGGGATGACAGTTCCTAAGGTCATCTTACATCATAAAAACTACAGCCATCTACATAGAGAAATTTTAACTCTTTCCCAGGCCTAATCAAAGAAGCTGCGAGTCAAGTTTATAGTATTCACTTTGTGAATGGGAAATGCAGAATCCTTAATTCTCCAAAAAGGACTATTTTAATGAGCACAATGTTAACATTTATGTGCCTGACTTCATCGTAATGACCCTAATTATAGTACCACAGAAGCCCCACTGTACTGGAGGGTCACTGGAGTTCCTATTATAAGCCTTATCTTAGGGGAGTTTAATGTCCTGGCCATTTGCAGTGTATCAGCTGAAACTTTGCCACCCAAGTTAGCTCTGCTTTACCCCTCCTCAAAATTACTGTTTTACAGCACTTTGGTTTGCTTCTTCAACAGCTCCTGCTTGCCAAAAATAAGGGATTTTACTGCTTTTATGAGTCCCTCTATAGAAAAACCCATCTCTGAAGAGAATATGATGTTCAGGTGCAAGGAGACTGATGCATCATCATGACAAAGTAGCCCATTCTCACCCTAGGAACTTCCAAAGCCTTGTAGCTACATGGTTGAAGCTATCCCAGCTTGCAGCATCACTGTGATTCTTTTAGGCAGCAGTCTACATTCTAGGTTATACACTGGACACCTCTGTTTTGGCTGAGTGGGTGATGACTCCTTCCCCTCATCTTTACATGGTGGGATGCAGCATCAAAGTGGTGGAAAACAAATGGGGGCTGAAAGCCTTGATCTAAGAGATGGCATTCATTAGAGGCTATAAAATGTCAAGGTTTTCAGGTGTCATCTACATCTGTGGAGCAAACTCCACCTCTCCAGACAAGAGCAGCATCGAAACCCAAACACTTTCACCTCCAACGCAGCCAGAGAACTTTTTTCCATCAAATTTCACCTATCCAGCAGTAAGAATTTCCACTTCTGATGAGTTAAATTATTTAACATGAGAGTACCTAGAGCCATAGCTGAAGGCTACTGGAATGATCTAATTGCTTTTTCCTTGTCCAACAAAACTACGTAATTAATTTGCTTGTTTTCTGCTCACAGATGGTTTTTGAGGAAATGTTAGGGGCTTTCCATGATCTTCAAAAGCTCTAATTAATCCAGACCACATCAGAGCTGTTGCTCACAGCAGAAGCTTCCTCGATGATAACTTCATTGAGGAGTACCCCGAGACTGACTCCCCATGGGGGTCATGGAGAAAGGCAACAAACAAAGGAGTCAGGGGAATACTACAGGAGGTGGCATCTCTCCTAATTGCATCTGACATTCTGCTTTCATTTTCCCAGCCATCAGAAGGTGCGAAAGTGAGTAACCCAGTTCTTATTATTAATAATAATAATGTTAAAGTGCAAATGGCAGCAGAAGAGCCCTCTGAAAGAGATATAACCTTCACATTCTGGGAAAGTGAAACGGGACAGACAAAGAGATAGCCACTAACTCAAGTGAATGATTTCCAAGAGGACCCCTGAGGAAGAGTAGGACATAATATTTGTTGTCTGTAAAGGGAAAAGTGGGAGCATCGTCCTCCCTACATCCATCCTCAGAAGGGAAGATGTTTGTGCTTATTCCATACTGCAGAGGCTTTCTCTGAAGATTTTTGATTTAGGAAGATGCAGTCATGCAAGAAACCCAAGATAAACCTCTTGGAAAGCACTGATTTAGTTTTCCCTCCACACAGCGTCAGAGAAACTGGCCCACCACAAGCAGACCCATATCATCACAGCATCCCTTGCATTAAGTGTGACCAATAGGGATCCATCCTTCCACACCCTTGTTACTTGCTCCCTAACACCAGGATAGATTATTCTACATTTCTAGTGTTTCTTCTCAATGTTTATGCTGATGGATTAAAAGGAAATATGATAATTTTCTGAAAAGCAGCTCATGAGTTTGGCTACTTGCTTAAACACTGCTCGCTGTAAATGTGAGATTCACTGAAAAGGTCATTCATAAGCCTGTTCCAGTGTTGTTCCCTTCCTCAGTACCTCACTTTTTTGGCAAGTGAGGGAATTTTTGAAACAAGAGAAAAGTGAAGCTGCACTTCTTTCCCTCCCTGCTGAATTGCAGAAAACCAGGAGCCCTAATTACAGTAAACCCAGATAATAATAGAAAGCTGCACTACTAATGCACACACAGAGAGATTAAAATAAGGGTGTGCACGTGCACTAGAAGAGGATAAGCATAAAGCAGCGTGAGGCAGACTTTTCTTCCAAGTGCCAGGCTAAGCAGAGCAATTTAATAAATACAGAGAACAGAACAACCTCATTTAGAAAAAAGAAAAGGAAAAAAAAGTGAAAGAGCAATGGGTGCCATAAACATGGCTCTTAGGTGTCATTTTAAGGACCAACTCTCTTCCACCACAGCCCACCTCACACATTTCCACCCTGCACAAAGCAAAGCTGTGAAACAGGGATGGAAGGGCACTTCAGTCATGTAAGCAGGAGTTAGCAGGCTCTCAATAGGCAGAGCAGCAGAGGTTCAGGACCTCTTAACTGCAGCAGACAAGTGCATTAACTTGTTTAATTTTAAGCGGCTACTGCCAGACTCCCAGCTGGTGCAGCCTGGCACAGCTCCATGCATTTCAGCACAGCTACTACAACTGACATGAGCTGGGGATCCAGCCCAGTTTCTCAATTTGTCAAAAAGACAACAGTTCTGAGGATGCACTCCTGTCCTATGCAAATTCTCATCAGCATCTCGGCTGAGTGGAGACAATCCACAGGAGACATGCTTCTGCATCTTCACTCTCCTGGAATGTCCACTGCAGGATTCCTCCAGAGGGAAGAGCATTATGTGCACCAAGTGTCAAACCCTAGAATGAGATGTCTTCTCTTGGGGAAACCAAACAATTAGGCTGTATAAGAAATTCAGACTTTAGAAAAAGAAATTTCTCTGATACTCTGTGCATGAAAACAAACTGGAAGAGCAGAATAAAAAGGCTAGAAAAAGCTGGAGAGCTGGGAATACCTACAGTTTTCATGCACAAGCCACTTCAGCTCCGCTCCTGTCTCCTCCATCTGTGAAAGGGGTCTAAAGGACACTCATCTAGGAGTGCTGCAAGCACCAAGCAGCCCTCTGAATGCACCATCTTTTTATTAATGCCATTTTGAAGGGTCAAAGAATCATAGAATAGTTTGGGTTGGAAGGGACAGATTAGTTTGGGTTGGAAGGGACCTCAAAGATTATCTAGCTCCAACCCCCCTGCCACAGACAGGGACACCTCCCACTAGATGAGGCTGCTCTGTGCCTCCTCCAGCCTGGCCTTAAAGAAGAATGGTAAATATCTAACAAACTAGACTATCCCAGTAAAAGTGACACTGCAAGCAGTTAAAGAACTGAAAGCAGTAATTTTATATGGCATGAAAATCAGTCATTTTATGAAGAAATTACTGTGAAATAGCAGAAATACATAATAGTGGCACTTCTAACAAAAAAAATTATCAAAGTCTGAATTCTTTCCCCCCTCAACCAAATGCTCATCATGCAGCCCAATAGGCTTAATCTGCCATAAAACCAAATATTTCCCAGAGGAGGTGATCGTTAGTTTGAACATTAATTTCCCTTCCCCTTTTCTTGTGTATCCATTAAGTGGAATAGCAAGAAGTGTTCACGGCCATAAGGTGTGTTTGATGGCAAGGAGGAAAAGAAAATGTGCAATTAAAAGATGGAAATGATAAACTGCACAACTTCTCAGCTGGCTTGACCAATGTGTGTGACTTCTGCAACACACATGCTTTATTCTCTCATGTCGAGGTCACTGAACTGCAGAGACCCAAAGATGGAACAAAAGTTGGAGGTGAAGAGAGAAATTATTAAAGCTCCATCTTTTTTTGTGCTCGCTTAGATTTGCAAAATGTATTTCTTGAATGAGTTTGAAGCCCAGCACATAAAAAGCTGACTATTTATATATTTGATTCTTTAAAAGCAATTAGGAATACAAAGCAGATGGTACAGCATTGTAGATTTCCCTTTTCATATTGCTTAAACACTAGAGATCAATAAGTCTAATATAAACAGATGATTTCCATAGCAGGGTTTATAATTAGCTGGCACTGAATGTGTCCAAACTCTAAAATAATTAGCAGAAGCATGTGGCACACCATTAAAACCTTGTGGCTTGTCTGCATTTACATTTATAATTATTAAAGTTAATTATGATGCTTGTGGTGTGGTTCCAAGCTCCTTTACAACTCAGATTAAATATTTTTTCAGCCCTACTCTTTCTTTCAGCCCACCAAATGCCAGCACTTTCAACAAACTTAATTTCATCAAATAGAAAAAAAAAAAAGGAGTTATTTTTATAGAAACGACCTGAATATTTTCTTAACTAACAGTTTTATTTTTCTAAAGGGTCGTGACAGAGGAATGGAGTAAGTCATGGTTTTGGAAAAAAAGAAAAGCAAGAAAAAGCTTGGTTAGAGGTAATAATTTTAAACTGGTGTGAGAAAACCATTAAACTTAAGCTGTAGTAGGGTTTTAACTTAAATTCAAAGAAAGATAAATCATTCAGTTTAAGCAGAACATCCCAAAGACATTCAAGACCTTACAGCAAGGTCAATCTTACTTTTACCAGTTTGATACTGGACAAATCCCAGTGAAAAAGTGCTATGCCTGGGTACAAACATTTTAAGTTGGGCAAAGTACTTTTGAAGGTCTGGTTTGGGTTTGGAAGGCTCATCCCACAACCTGAGTTATTGTAAGTTTCTCAGTGACTTGAAGGTGACTCTTCTACCACACATCAATTTGTCCATATGAAATTCCCCACCAGATTTTATTCTTCCTTTATGCCAAATATTTGACCTAGTTCAGCTGCCCAGCTGAGTGACTATTCCATAGGTTTTCCTGCTCTAATATGTGGTACCAAACTTTTGTTCTTCACATGGTTTAACTCTAAAGTTGCTGTGTGAGAACCTAAATTTTTACAGCTAGTTTTGCCCTGGAAAGTGTGCAGTTCAAGGCATACCTTCTCTACTCTCTCTTCAACTTCAACCCACCATGGAAGACATAAAAATGAAAAACGTATGTGTAGCAGGACATGCCACAAGTACCAAAATCAGCAGTGGGAATCATTCTGCCACACCATTCCCAGAGAGAAAAAAAACCCACCTAATCTTTTGCATACAAGCTAGATTGCTTTAATCAGCTGCATGGAGTTTACCCAGAGCAGGGTAAGACTCTATAGTTTGATAAGTACAGGTTTAAGGTGTGGGATTTTCCAATGAAACACAAAAAAATGTTTCAGAGAGGATTGATACAGAAATGGAGAGTTCTACCTCCCAGGTGCTAAGTATTCTGAAATCCTGAGGATTTTTACCACACAGCAACCTCCTCTCTTTTTGAAAGCATTTCTGTTCATTGTACAACATGTCCATCATGAACTTCTTGGCCCTCATTCTTGTTTCCCCTGGCTCAGGCCAGACCTGGAGATGTCTGGAATGTGACAAGGCAGTATTAGCCTGCCAACTGTATTCTGTTAGCAAATTTATTTTCTTCTCCTAGACTGATGATAAAAATGTCATGGTGTGATGCTTTAGCAGGCCCAAGAGCTGCCCACCTACAGCTGCAGGGCTTGAAGAGAGCTCAGAGCCAAGAATGCCATAAGGAGAGCAGACAGCAACTCCACCAACTTTGCTCCTTCTGCATTGCTTATTCTCCTGCTAAATGATGCAATGTGACCCCCCTCAGGGATTCCAAGTCTGATCATGTTTTTCTCACTATTTTTTCTCTCCTACTTCCTCCTTCTCCTTGACTAAAGCAGCCCAAACTGCTGAATTTTTCATGAAAGAGATAATATCATTGTACATAAGATAATGGCATTCAAATACATCCATCTGCTTGTTAGCTCTGACTACGTCGATTGTGTTTCTTCTGAAGGAATATTTACCAAAAGGGGGGGGAGCATGAGGGAGAGGGTAGAGAAGAAAGGGAAAAAAAAAAAAAGGTTCTCTTTTGTGGTATAAAATATGCACATTTTCATAACTCAAATAAAGAATCCCTCTTACATACTTTAGATAAGGGAATAAAATGAACTGAGAAATTAAGAAAAGCACCCTTGAGGTCCTGCCAGGACAAAAGTATTTCCTTCTTCCAATATTTCATTAAATATCTAGACAGGTTTTACACTAAAATGCTTGATTTTTTTTTCTCCCTCCCTTCAGTAAACAATATCTTATTTCAGAGGTGAAATTCGGCATACCAGTGATTAGACTTTTTACTAGCCTAAAAGTTCTTGTAACATGGTGTAAGGATTACTCCTAAAGCATCCAGTCTATCTTACTTTCTATCTTACCCAACCTAAAATAATTCAATTTGTCATTTTATTCATTTTTGGCTATTCCAACAACACAGACAAAGACCACAAAGCACGTGATATCCAATTACTGAAAACCTGATGAAAAATTACTCTCAGAAGTAGAGCAAGTGAATAATATATTTACAGGATTTCAGATTCTCCAGATAAAAAGGACAGCAAGATAAAACCTGCCTATCAATTTTATGCTCACTGAGCTGCTTTCACTTCATTTCCTATAGGCTGCATACAATAATCTCTGGGTTTGAAGTTTCATTTCAGCAAACAATATATTCTAATTGGCTTGTTTACATTTATTACAGGCACATCCTAAAACATGAGATGTGCTTTGTGCTCTTCCTTTGACCTGTTTAACACGGTAAGTACTGCAGAGTGCCTGTCACCTTGGGTTGGTTATTTGGATAACTCTTGTTTAAAAAGAACCACAGACCAAAATGTTGGATCTCTCAGATCATCCCAATCACATTTCAATGCTCAGTGCTGAAACGACAAACACAGCAATTAAATGGAAATGACAGCAGTTGATCTGATTATTTCCTTCCCTCCAATCTCCCTTTTATTATAAGCTTGCATATTAAAGAAGCAGGAGGAAACAACACCCCTCAACATTTGTCCCTTTGTTTGCCTGGGAGGGGGTCTGTGCTGAGTTTGCCTCTTGCTGTGATCCCTGCAATGGGAAAACTGAAATTCTGACCAGTTCCATGCTGCAAAGCCTTCAGCCCACTCATGTCCTTCACCCAGGAGTGGTGGGCTGCAGCTCTCCATTCGCTATGTACCAATGCCTTCTCCAAGCTATGGGGGGATAAAAAAGAAAAAAATCTGTTTTACTGGAGCCAGGCAATGCTTCCAGGTTGGAAGCTCAGCTCTTGCCTGCTCTTTTCATCTGCTGCAGAGCTTGTTTTGCACCACATGAGTGTTTCTTCTCTTTCAGCCCAACTCACTGTCAACTGGTTTCCACCCCATTAGCAGAGCTGTGCCCACCTGAAACCTAAAGTGTGGCCAGAGAGCAGCCTCCCCAGTAACTTGCTGACTCCAACATTACTCTCTGTGATGGCTTCCTAAAGCACAACTTCATCATCTGCTGGACAAAGATGCCTCAATTTTTCCTTTGGTCTCTTTCAAAAATTGAATTTAGTACAACCACATATAAAGATGCTGTGATTTAATCACTGATGTTTAACAAGGGGTGAAATTATGCACAAGTTTTCAGATGTAAGTTATTATTTTTTGGCTCCACTGACCAACACAGCCCACTTTACACTGTGGTACTCTATATTAATAGCTGATAGTGAGGTTTCCAAATGATGGCATCTGTGTAGCAACCAAGGAGTGATTTTTTTTCTGGACAAATGCCTCTCCCTTTTCTCTGGCTTCTGATCTGCTGCCTGTCGTAAGTTTGCTATGAAATATGTTGTGTGGGAGCCTGATGTCCTAAATACAGAGGACATGTCCAGTCCAGCAAAATAATGCCTTTATAATGATTGCTTCAAGAGTGCTTGTGCAATCTCTTTGCAAAATCTTGTTATTTGTGATTCTTATCCTACAACTTGATATGCCTAATAGCTCCAAGGTGCTGGCTGATGGAATTTTTCCAGCCCTTTGATGTGCCAGCAATGACTTGTCCACGTTTCACAGCCACAGACTAATGTGGAAATTACTACAGCAAAATAAACCCTGACTCTGGTGTTCTGTGGGACACCACGCAGGTGTCAATTATGATGCAACCTCACATGCAAAGCACCTATTTTTAATTCTGCTTATGATTTCTTAGACATCTGACAGCCTCTTAAAAAGTAAATCAAATCCACTACCCACACAGATTCATAGATTCTGAAGCAATCCTTTACACACACTTTCCCAGCTATGGGCTAGTCCATAACCTTGCTTTTCTTCTGACTGACAGTAAATCTTTAGGCTTCAGCTGCCACAGCAGATTTGTTAGTTGTGAACTAGAGGTCTTCTCTAGTGTATGCAACCAAAGCACAACCACCTGCTCAGAGAAGTTCACATATAACCTTCTCCTTCAGTGCTGTGGAGGCCTTCAATCTGCTCAGGTTAAAGAGCTTGCCAGATGTTCAAAATTTAATAAATATTCCTGGCATCATGTCTCCGGTGGCATCATCAATCATTACTGCAAAGAACAGTCCAAAGAACAGCCTGTGCCAAAATATACCTTTGCTTGACTCCTTTTGCTGTTACAAATGGATCCAGCAGAGTGCCAGCCACAGCCTCTATCCAGCACACCATTGTGCACATGACAGATAGTTCTGAAAACTTTTCTGGACATCCAGGAGTTTGGAAATACGGCCAACAGTTTGCTCTGAGCTAGAAGTCTAACAGCATCAAAACCATGGTATGAGGTCAATGAAAACTTGTTACATGAGCTTGTTTTTCCCTGGGGATAATTTTTATTGAAAAGCTGAGGAGAAAACAGATAATATTACATCCTAGCACCCCTGTTAGGTGATGTGCATCACTTTAGTATCTATAACATTGATCAAATCTATTTAGCTTTTTGTCCTTTTCCTACAATTAGAATTGCTGTAGGAACATCTTTATTTGTATACTAGAATACTGGAAGATTAAAGTGAATTTGAAATTCACAGCCTGAGGGCATGTAATTTAGGCATGTGAGTATAATGGCAGGCATCAATTCCCTGATTCTCTATATCCCAAATTCTTAGAAATTATTTCAAAAATTCCAGTTTTAGCTATTGTTTCTTCATCTTCCTCCCTAAACTATTTTAAAGCCAAATTTACTGTTATAAAAGGGATGAATTCAACTGTAAGGATGTTTGAAGAGAACAGGTAAGGTCTTGCTGATGTACATATAGGGATTTTTCTAGAGAATTTAGGATACTTGATTTTCCGGAGAGACTATTAACATGACCTTACAGTAGCTGATGTCTTAATTCCCTTCACTTTTTTTCTCCTCAGTTTGATAATCTCCCCCCTATTGAGATCATTATGTGGACTATTTTTAGCTCCTTAAGAACTCCTGCCCCTGCTTTTGATGCAAGTACATAACTGAAACACAGTCAACAAGAATTATGTTTAACAAATACAAAAAGAGAAAGGAAATTGCCTATACCACTCCATTACAAAGAATGTCCAACAGAAGCACCAGTCAGTGGAAGTAGAGATGAAAAGAGCACTTCAGCTGGCTCACAATCTGACACATTTCTTCATCTATTACCTATTCTCAGCTTTAGGCAACAACTGTTGAAATAGGAGCCAAAAAACCCCCTGAAATGATGATGTACTACTGGTCTGCTTTTGTCTAATATTGTCCTGCATTAACCAGCATCCACTAAAGTGAAAAAGCTGAATTTTGAGTCACCTTATACTCTACAAGAACAGAAATATCACACATTATCTATAAGTAACAGTTTCCCAGAAGTGAAGAGTTGTATGAAGGTTCTTATCCTGCTACCAAAACAATCTTAAAATTCTAAAATCTTAAAAAAATTCTCAGTTGGGAAGCACTGGGCTATTCCACCCCTTTTCAAGCTCTTTGATCAGGCATTAGCCTCACCTCCATCCCAAGGAGCCCCATGAGAAAAGGGCTTTCCACAGTACAGAATAAAGCTGATTTAGATTGAACTGGGGGTGCTGGAAAACTGCACATAGATCCTTACCAATATAAAAAAAAGAATATTAAAATCTCACAGTCATTTAGATGCATTCAAAGTATACAATGGCAAGCTGTGTAAGAAGGAGATAAGTACATTTTTTGCAACAGAGAGAGGACAGGCACTTGTCTGAAGAAACTTCTAAGAGTTGATGTTTTTTTCCCTTCTCATTTAAGTCACAAAACTGTTTAGGATAATTCTGATTTGATCATGCACTCATGAGTTCAGTCCAAAGCAGAATTCATATCTGGTCATTACTGACTGTAGGGATTGGTGTGCAGAGATAGAGACCTCCCAAAAGCTTTGTTATCCCAACTGGTAATGGGGTGCTCAACTCACAGCTGACAGGATTCAGCTTTCTTGGATGCCAGACATCTTGATAACATCTTCATTTAGTGCAGGAGACAATTTGCTGATGAAGGGTTAAATAGTGCTTGGCCAATTCTGGGGTGGGCAGCAGGGCTCTAGAGGCAGAAGGAGGCTATGTACATGTGCATGTGTGGGGCAAACTGAAGCACAGAGCAGAGCACACAGATAGAAAGGCTTTCCCACTGTATAAAAAAGAGAGTTGTCAACCCCAGGACAGCCATTTGCTTGTATTGCATCCCATGGGATACAAGTATTTGGCAAGTCCTTGCATTCTTGCAAATACAGGTCCCTGCTTGCAGCTGCCACTCACATGGACAAGGGAGCCTACTTCATCTTCTGCTGCACGTGCTCTAGGAGATACAGACATTAGAGACAGAAGGGTTTGTTGTCTGCCCATTTAAAGCAGGGATTTTGTCTACAATTTAAAGCAGAGATTTTGGACAAAAAATTATCTTGCATCAGACTGTGTACTTTTATGCTTAGAGAGAGGATCCAGTACTGAGGTAAGGACTCAAAAGGAGTGAAGAACATCTCACATGTCTTGGATAATCTATTCTAGTACTATTTTCCATGCTAAACTAAAGGTGAGTTTGGCTCATATGATGCTGCACATTTCAAGGGAGCAAGTGTTAGCCAGCTGTAGCTTGACAAATCTTGCTGTATTTGCACAGCAGAATCTCAGGTGGGCTGCACAAGGTGGTCTTCTTTACACTAAATCCAATCTTTGAAAGTCCACAGGTCCATCTATCATATTGACTCAGAAACAGAGACACCTCTGAACTTCTATTGGACATTCTTTGTAATGAAATTATATAATGCAATTGCTCTTTTCTTGTTGCATTTCTTAAACATCATTATTGATGAGGACTATGCTTACACCAAAAATAGGGGAAAGATTTCTTAGGAAGCTCAAAATTTTTGATCTTTTCATACTTACTAAAAACTTTAGGAAATACAAGGAAAGCTTTGAGATACTTCAGCTACAACAGATAAGGACCTGAATTCGCCCTGTGAAACAGATCCATTGCCTAAGAGACACAAAGACTCGTCAGAACACAGCCCTGAAGAAGGCATGAAACTATCTCACCTTTCCATGGGAATGGACAGGAGCCAGAATTACAAAACTTGCCTGTCTAACATCAGAAACTTATATCCACTTTTACATAAGTGACCTAATTCAATGACAAGTTATAAAGCAACAGCCTGTTGGAACTTCATTGCAATAGTTCTAAGCTTATCTTCTCTTCACTCCCCCTTTAAACACAGAAGCATTTACCCTAAAACTTTCTCCACAGGGCAAACTACAGCACCAAACCCCAAATTTTTTGTCTGGTGTGCAAGACTGAATGTTAAACTTGCCATAAGTCTGTCAGAGAGGAAAGAAATCATGGAGAAGAAGGGAGAGAAATATGAAGGAGATGGGGGAATATTAGCATGACTGCCTTTAAAAGCTAAGTTCATAGGAGTTAAACACTGCTTTGAGGGAAGCTGGTACTTTGCCTCATAAGAGAATTTTGGTGAACTAGACTGTATAAAATTATAGAGGTTATTATGTTTGTAGCCTCCTTGCTGTGCATTCTTCCACAGAAGTGCTTCCACCTGCTGTGTGTGGCCAAATAACATGAATTAAAAATGCTGCACAGCCACGAAGTTTGGTTTCAGATTGAAATACCTCAGAACTGGTTGGCTATTAACACCTTGGTGTTTCCAGTGGTCCCACTCTTGGCTTCTTTCCAGGTTGTTGAGAACAAAAATGCAACCAGAAAAAAGAAATTAACTCCAAGGCACACCTGAAACTAAGTTAGAAACCACAAGCCTCAAAGGCTAAGAATAAAACAGTCCATGTCCAGCATATGAAACGCTAAAAGGGCACAGGCCATAATTTCTCCACATACAAACTACATCATGCATGTCCATCTGCCTCATATATATAAAGAACATGCTACAAGCCCATGATTGACATGACAGCCATGAAATCCCAGGAGCCATTATCCTCAGGGATAATAAAATTCTGTAAGACAACAAACATAGGAGGTAGCAAAGCCAGGTCAGAAAAGAAGTGTTTTATGGGTGGCTGTATATTAGTTTTAGGACAGGGCTACTGGCAGCCAGAGCCCTAAATTAAGTCTGGGAGACATGTGAAGGGAGACAAGTGGAAGGGACAATAAATGCCAACTGCTGCAGGCAAGGTTTATGGGGCCAACAGAGGTTTAACATTTGGGCAAATGCCTTAGACATGCTAATTTTCTACTTCTCTCTCTGACTGAAATGACCAATTAGCTGTAACCAACCCAGCTCAGATTCAGTATATCAGATATCAAATGGTTATAGAGCTGCATTCCTGATCAATCCTGCAGGTAAACATCTTCACAAAAATGCCAAGTAACACAGAATAACAAACAAACACAAGGGGGTTTGCAAAACTGCTCACTGACATTCTGTCAAGTAAATTAATTGCTCAGTTCTACTTTATTAGGAGACCTTTATGGTAGTGGGCAAGCCTGCCTTGCTAAAACCCTTTGATCACTCTTAATACTGGAAGTCCTCCTTTGTGAGTCTAACTTCATCCTGTGGTACCCATGTGGCCTGATGTGAGTAGGTGCTAAGTGCTTTGCCAGCAGAGCTGCTGCACAAAGTGGAGGAGAAATCATTCTATTTATTCAATTTTATTCAACAGGCTGTGGACTTCTTTGTTTACATGATAAATTTCTTAGCTGTCATTTTTTTTCCTATCTCAGTTTAATGTATTATACTGTGTTCTGTCATTCTGCTTTGCTGCTTCTCTTTATAAAAAAAAAACCCTTGAAGTAGTTTCAAAAAAGCCAATCTTAAATCCTTTCTGCCACAAAGTGAGCTGTTGCCCAAGCAATACCACATGCAGGTCAAAGCTGATCCAATATCCAGATAATTCAATACCTAAAGTGCATTTGAAAGCAAGGAGAAAGAAATGCAGATCCAAGGGGGAAAGATCCCTCTTCAAATCTGGAAATTGCAAGCACAATTAAAAAAAAAAAAAGGGAAA
This sequence comes from Turnix velox, assembly GCA_013400935.1. Classification (NCBI taxonomy): domain Eukaryota; kingdom Metazoa; phylum Chordata; class Aves; order Charadriiformes; family Turnicidae; genus Turnix; species Turnix velox. The sequence goes on from VZTY01027835.1 coordinate 17,495, forward strand.
GAAAAGAAGATAGGTCTTGCCACAAGACAACATCCAAGCCCAGCAGGCACAAAAAAGCTGCCAAAACCTTCAGGTGAAAACCTGAACTGGGTAAAGTCAATTCAAAGAAAAGCAAGATTTCACCAAATTATCTCTCTCTTACTGATTTCAACCTCTATGATTTACCCTGAAATGGGTAAATTCAATTCAAAGACAACCAAGATTTCACCAAATGATGTCTCTTTTACTGATTTATTTCAGCCTCTATGCTTTACCCTGAACTGTGTAAAGTCAATTCAAAGACAACCAAGATTTTGCCAAATGTTCTCTCTCCTACTGATTTCAACCTCTATGATTTACCCTGAAATGGGTAAAGTCAATTCAAAGAAAACCAAGATTTGACCATATGATCATTTTCCTACTGATTTCAATCTCTGGAAACACACTTCAGGGAAAAACAGAAACAAAGTAGCCAAACAGGGAAGGAAAACAAACATTTCTTTCACTGAGAATTCTAGAAAAAAGCTTGTCATCAGGAAATTTCAAGGGTCAGTCCTGCAGCTTTGCTCTAATTGTGCTCCTCTTCAGATAAGACTCTCTTAAGTGGATAAATTGCCTTGCCCTCCCTGCATGTATAATGTTCAATTGAGTTCAGGGAAGGGCTTTGCAATCTTAATGGAGGGAGGAAACACATAGTAGTTAATTTTTATCTACATCAGAAACTTTCCCTGTGCCTTCCATAGATTAGGATATACTGGCAAAAAGCAAAGTAGCAACTGAAAAAAAAAATCAGTGTGAATGTTTTACACAGAACTGAGATAACTTATATATCCTAAATAGAAAGATATCACCTTTTCTTTCAGATAAAATGCTAATTATTCATTGTTACACTCAAAAATATGATCAAATATGCCCCAAGTGTCATAAGTGGGAGGCAAAGAGGGGCACTGCTGAGTTCATACAAGTGATGTGAGCACTTTAAGTGCTTTTTTTCTCAAGAGTCACGGTGACATTCTTCCCTTTTTAAAATTTTATCTTACAACATTTGCTATTTCCCCATCCTTATGCTAGCCCTGATCAATGCTGCAGGTCAGGTTGAAAGAATGGACAGCCCCAGAGCCACGCACATTTAAACCACTTTGATGCAAATATTGATCCAAAGGGCATGGACATGTGGAGGTGCTTTTTTTAATGGACAAACTCATCCCCTCCTTTCTTCCTACCTTCCCTCCCTTCCTTCTAGGTTTGCACTTCATGACATAAAGGAGCATATGACACAAAAAGGAACTGCCTGCCCAAGAGCAGGAAGGAAAACATGCATGAGCAGACCCCAAAGGTAGACCAGTCTCAGGGATGGGTTCTGTTAAACCCAGAAAGCAAGATGCCATCTGCATGAAGTACTCCTGCATTTCATGGCCCTGCTTGCTGAAGCATTTCCATGTCTTCATTCACATTTTGTAGCCAGGATACTTTGGCAGATGACACACAGAGTGGTGGGAGAGAAGTATTGCTTCATATCAGCACAAAGGGTTTCTGCTGACACAATGTCCACCACCACCCCACGCTTAATTGCCATGTACACAACATTATCAAAGCATTTTATTAGAAAGCCACTGTCCACAGCTTATATTTAGAAGCAGAGAGCGAGTCCAAGCTGCAATCCAGAGATGAGATCAAGGGGAGGGGAAAAAAAAATTCTAAGGACCGCTTTGAAATTCAACACTAAAAAGATCTGACATTCTTCTATCTGTAGGCATTTTTAGGCTGGGCTGAAAATAAAAAGAAAACCTGTTTGTACAGAGAAAGCTTGCCTGGCCCTGTGCCAACACAGGAAGTCTATCAAAGCTGGGCAGTGTTTGAAAGCAACAGAATACTATCACGAAAAAAAAAAAAAAAGAGAAAAGGGGGGGGGGGACAAGAGAAACTAGAATGAAAAAGACTTACTTCCACATTGCCTTTTCTGCTGATTTTTTTTTTTTTCAGATGGCTGTGAGTGGTTGCTGAGAGCTCTACCACTCCCTGCTTATTCAGCCCAAGCCATGAGCTCTCCATGTTGGGTGACTGTTGCACAACCACAGCATGACTTGGGAGCAGGATGAGCAGGATGTGGACACTATGGCCCAAAAACAGGAGGAATAAACCCATTTCTAAGCAAAACTACCAGGTTGGGTGTCTACCAGCCCATGTCAAGTAGTCTCTATCTGCCTACCAGCATGTTTATCAGAATCATGAAGCCTGAAGAGAGCTCCAGAGAATGAGGATAGTCTTTGTCCCGTGTTGGAGAGCTGCTCACTAGCTATGTTCACACCACACACAGGGATTCTTGTCTTCCTGCCTTTGACCTTGGAAGAGCATTAATTCTTAACAGACATCAACTGTTTTTTTTTTTTTTTAAACTTCTTTAATTTCTTTTTTTTTTTTTAAACTTTGGAATGTAATATATTCCCAGGTACAAACGGTGCTGTCATCTGGAGCCACAAGTTAGAAAGTTATTACTTTTAATATGCCACTACCTTAAGGCCTCCACTGTTATGTAAAAGAAAAATAACCTTGTGTGACAGTTTAACATTGATCGATGTGCCTGCCAAATGCAAAGAGATAAATAAGCAGGTGATGAATAAACAGCACTTCAAGTAAAGACATTACCCTGCATGCATAAAACCACGCCAGGCACCTTGGAGCTGTGGGTGGCCGAAGGTTGGCCATTTCATGCCCACTCAGTAAAGCAGACTTAATCGCTTCCAATATTTTCTGCTAAAAAGCAGGCTTAATGAGCCAATTTCACAAGCCCACAGAAACTGATTATTATCTCCGAGTTCCAACCGAGTTGGTTGTTTTCCAAGAGCTGGGTTTTTTTTTTTTTTTGCCTTGACGGGATAAAAACCTTTCAGAGAGAGAAAAAAAAAAAAAAAAGAGAGAGAGAGAGAGAGTGAAAAGAAGAAAAAAATAAATAAATAAAATATAAAAGAGGAGAAAGGAAAGCAGAGAGAAGGATGGGAAGGGAGCTGGTGGCACTAGATGGCAGCCTTGCTCTGCCGCCGAGACCTTCCAGCCACCACCGAGTAGGGCTGGTGACCCTATCCCACATTTGGGAAGGTGACCCTATCCCACATTTGGGAAGGTGACCCTATTCCAGATTTGGGAAGGTGATCCTATCCCAGATTTGGGAAGGTGACCCTATTCCAGATTTAAGAAGGTGACCCTACCCCACATTTGGGAAGGCGACCCCATTCCAGATTTAGGAAGGTGACCCTACCCCAGATTTGGGAAGGTGACCCTATTCCAGATTTAGGAAGGTGACCGGCCACAGTGATCCTCTTGTGAGAGCCAATGAATGAGCTGGTTTAGGGATTTAGGCATGAATTTTAAATCATGTGTTGAAGGAATCTGCTCTTTGGATGAGAACCCTCATTTTCCAGGTTGCTCTTGCTCCTTGGGAAGAAAATAAGGTGGAGAGGGTCCAGATATGCAATGAGAGAAGGAACCTTGCACCAGGGCACTGAATTTCCTTGCAAAGATGGTGATGTGCTGCTCTAGCTGCAGAGCAACGTTGGGAAAAACCACAAACACACAAAAACCAAACCCAAAAGCAGCCCCTCAGCTCAGGATTATTGTCCTCATCAGCAGCTAGTCAATCACCACTCAGGAAAGAAACCCCAGCAACTAGACCTCAGCATATAATTAACTCATCTATCAAAAAAAAAAAAGAAAAAAAAACAAATTGAACTGTTGTTGGGTTCTAAATCAGAAACCGAGTTAATTATTTTTTATGAATATTCATAGGGAACTTGTACAATTTCCAAACTTGGCCTTCAATTTCTAATCAGTTAACCAAATAACTGGTATGACTACTTCTCAGGAAAAAAACCCTGATTTTTAAATGCAACAGACAAGCACAAAGAAGACACTTTGCTCACTCTGAACAGGAATACAATGAACATTTAGAAAATTGTGGTGCAATGAGACAAAAGTCACCATGTTTTCTAGAAAAGCAGATCTTAGAGATGTTTCTCTCAGCATCCAAAGACAGAGGAAGAGACCTAAAGGACAGAAAGGCATTTGGCAGCCCTTACTCATTGACTGGTAGGTTGTAGAATAATCATAAGCAGTGGGAAATGCTTTAATCAAAAATAAAAGTGATGCAAGACAATGTTTTGCATGTCCCAAATGTAGAGAACTGAATGCTCTCAATGATGAATCACCAGGTCTTACTGGGGAACAGTGACATGTTCCCCACTTCACTCTCTTTCAGTGCCAACTTAGAAAATACCTGATTTCTAAACCAGAAAACTATCTGGTGCATTCCAGATAGACATTTTTCCCCCATAAATTGCAGCCTGTGTGCATAAAGACACCCTGTTCATTGTCTTTTAAGCTCCAAACTTCTACAGAGGCAACTGTGAGAGACATTACAGAACAATGCTGATGAGATGGAGAGAATTTGGAAGAAACGTGGCTTTGCTGTGGATGTTTTTAACCTCCTCCCTTACTCAAAAAACAACATTAAAGGCCAATATCCACTTCCTTGTTGTCCCTGTGACTTCCACAGAGACTAAGTCAAGATACTTCTGTTAATATAGTTCATGGAAGATTGATTCATTTGGGCTTTAATCTTCAGAAGATATTTAGATACCTAATATTTGCTAAAATCAATTGCATGAGCTGAAATCAACTGTCAGTGAAGTGCTGAACACCTTGGAGGATCCAAACCTTAGTAAGGAGGAATATTCTGCTAAAGAGAACCCTCTAAGAGGATATTTGTGTGGCATACATCAGCCCCATGAATTGGTCTGCCATGTATTTTGCCATTTTAAATCAGATTGTGATTAGTTTCTGACCCAACCAAGAGATAGATTTGCTGAAATAAGACTGGTAAAACTCACCTCGGGACAAAGGTTGATTTGATAATCATAATTGCATATCTACTATATCTATTTTACTTAAGTGTTAGTAGATTTATTGGACTTTTTCTGTATAACCTGTGGCTGATTTGCTGCTTCCTTTGTAATTTCTTAGTAGGCAGTGGCAATTTCTTATATCTTCAGTAATGTCTTCAATGTACATTTTTTATATTAATGATCTCACCAGGAGAAAAAATGTCCTGTGAATGCATGGTGGCCATATGGAAAAGACAATGAAGTTTAGTAATTAAAACTGAAAAGGGAAAGAACTATGCAGTAATTAGAACACTGATTAATCAGCTGATAATTTTATCTTGATTAATGCTGCTGATTTTCCTCTTCTTATTGACCTAGGAAAGGTAGGTTTAGACCAATTAAATATAAATTATTCCCTTTTTTCACATTCCAGGCAGATTCCAGTGTTCTAAGTCATACTATGTTTAAGATGTAGCTCTGAATTGCTCTTACTAAATTGGGCAGCTCAAACGAAAGTTAAAATAAGGTTTATGTTCCAAACAGGCTGATGCTTTTATCTAAGGTAGAATTGGACAGAATTGGTTATTTCACTATTATCTGGGGAATATTAAAATTAGATTAAATTGCAGTGGGAAAAAAAAAACAAACAACCTTTGCCTGTTTTAAAGCCCTAACAGTAAGAAAACGAAAAGGATCCATTCATTTTATTGGGCCCAAGATATGGATGCGTAATGTAGTCCTGAAACTTAAAGAAAAGGTTCTATATTAATGCTCCAATTTCCCTTCATGTGCAGAACTTTATTATTCAGGGGGGAAAAGTGTTGCCAGTACCAATCTCCATCCCCTCTCTCCGTTTCACAGACCATAAACAACAACACCTATTCTTGCTTGCCCCTGCACACTTAAGGGATTAAAGCTACTTATTTTAAGTCCTGCAACAATGGGAGGAATTTTATGAATAGTCTCATTGCATTCATCTCTGAATCGGGGTAATTCTTGTTGGGAGACACCAACATTTCACACACCTCTTTTTACAACTGCAAAATACAGATGTTAAAGATACTGCCTGCTCTCATGTAGTATATCTTATCAGAATTTATCAGTTAGCAGTATTTAGTGTAAAACAAAATGCAGGTATCTTTATTCTGAAAATTTATACAGACAACATTTCTTGCTACACATGTGCTTTACCTTACAATAGTAGGAAAACAATGAAACTCATGGAAAACAAAACCCTGGCTGCTCCTATAGGGCTCAGTCATCTTCAGCTCCAGTGTGCTGTGCACTTCCACACATCCCAGCTTATTTTTTTTTGCTGTTTCTACACTGAAATAGACCTTAAGATAAGTAAAAAATGGAAAGGTAAAGCCACAAAGCAGCACATTGCTGCTTGGCTGCTCTCCCCTTGCTGGATTTTCAGGTGTGAGAGCAAAACCAAAGCTGTGTATGATGCCAAAAATGCTGCTGCTAAGCCATCATTTTAGGGAGCAAAAGGAATCACAAAAACCCAGACTTAAGGATTTCAGCTAACAAAAGACTCCTCCTTATCCCTCTTCTCATTATTCAATTCTGTATTTATCATATAACAGAAGAAGGTAGAATTATAACAGAGCAGGTACAATTATTCATTGCTAATAAATTGAGTAACTCTTCCTTGCATTTCTTGCACTTTTTGTAAAGAAAATATTTTCTATTGTTTATCTTTTCTACTATTTGTGTGGCACACAAATATTTAATCCTACAACTCACTTTTCAAGTGTATTTGACCAGCCATAAAATTCACAGGGCTCTGTCTCCTCACTTGGATGAAATCACTCATCAAGGCATAATGAATTATTAATAACAAAATAACCAGACAGCAGAAAATGTTTTGTTTGAGAGTAAAATTCTCAACAAATCCTAACAGGTGTGCATGAGGTAAATATAGCTTTCTCAAGTAGAAGTAGTCATGCAAAGAAATTGAAGAAACCAAAACAGAACTGGAGAGGTTACACATGATTAGATCGATGGACAGGGGTCCACTGATGCCGTGTACCACACAAACAGAATTGGCACTTCTATGGCAAGAAAATGAAATGAATGATCCCTCAGTTTGGATCAAATTAAGGGATTGAAAATGGATGGATCAACCGTGGGATAGCAAACACTTCATCACTGCACCATCAGTCCAAGCCCAGGGTAGGCTGATTGTGTAAAAAAAAAAAAAAAAAGCAGTCATTGTTGTAATTGATCACCTTAATGTTAGCAATAATCCAACTAGGCAGATTTTCAGTTCTGTCACTAAATTCAAAAGATTGGAGCACAGGTACACTGAGAGATAAACCACACATCAGGTGAAATCTTTTTCTGCAGCTGTGTGTAGCTGCAAAAAACCCTTTTTATTTCCCTTTTAAGAGAGTAAATTTTTTAGTCACAAATTATGAAATTTGGTATAAATGGATAAAAGCTTGATAGGAATTTCCATAGCTGAACAAACACAAGAAAAATAAATATCCCATTAATTCAGTTTCCCAAATATCACAGTATATCCTAGCTACACTGTTTCACTGCAGTTCTAAGTTCTTTGAGGCAAGGAATGTGTAATGCCAAACATAGCTGTGTTTATTTAGAAAGAGACAATGATTAATGTTTTAAAATCGAGGTGATTTAAATGTATTTTTTAAAGATATATATAAAATTTTACACATGTAATGTAAGATAGGACTAGTAAACCTCCACCAATTCTTAAGCATCTCAGAGTTTAGCATTTTTTAAATCAGGTGCTCCATCTAAATAGGGATTTTCTGGATAAATTTTAGGCATTGTGGTTTGAAACAGAGTTGTGTTTAACTAGCTGGAAACCCATCTAACTATGAGTATGACAAAACAAAATGTAGCTATGAATTTAAGAATCAGTAACAAAGAATATTCAACTACAAACATATAGCTACTGTGCAGAGACAAATTTAAAAAAAAAAATCTATTAGACCAAGAGTTGTAAACTATTAATTCAACTAGATGTAAGGGAGAATATGTGAGAAGCAAAGCTCACATCACTAGTCCTTGTAATCCCATTTGTGAATTAACTAGCAGACTAGAGGAAACAATAAGCTAAACCCTTTGTATATTCTGACTTCTCCTCAACCTTTTACATGTGTCTGAGAGCAGAATAGAATTACTTACAGTTAAGTATAACTGCTATACTAGGTTTTAAGAACAACTATATACTAGCAATAATTGAAATTCCTTAAAATCCACGAGGAAAATGAAAAAAGCATAGTGCATATACAGACTCTTTCTAGCAGCTTGAAAAGATGTATAGAATTGTGCAATGTTTAGTTAGTTTTTCATGAAACATTTTCAGAAAAATTAGTAACTACTGAAGAATTTTACTATAAATACCCATTTGTGAGACAGATTATCATTGCTGTTTTGTAAAACAGCACAGCATTATTGATTTCATCTAAGAGAAGCAAGTTTAAGGATCACAAAGGGAAAGTGAAACATTCCTGTTTCAAAGAGCTATAGATTAATCAAAATCTAGTCATATATAATTTTGCAAAAGGATAAAAAAAATTATATAAACATTAAGAACCAGTGGGGATGCAAATTTCCAGGCTTAGGTTCTTAAATTTATTAAATAGCTGAAGACTTGCCTGAAACTTTGTTTTGTGGAAAAGTCAAGAGATTTTATCAAGAGTATATGCAATGCTCTTTCTTTGAAAAATTTTATGATTAATTTACACAGTAGCAAGCTTTTAGATAAAGAAGCTACCTAAATGTTACAACATTATCACCATCATTAATAAGGTTTATGTGTTAAGGGCAAGAACATAAACTGAAGACTAAGTTTTGTCACTGCAGCACTGAACTTGGTGTTGGGATCCTCTGTTACCCCCAGCTAACATGGCATTTTACTTAAAACTAGCAAATTAGCAAAACAAAAGAAATTCTACATATTGGAAAGCAAGGAGCAAGAAACTCTGAAGAAAAACCCACAACGATAGCACAAAAGATATCTAAAATCTAGAATGAAAACCAATAAATTTTCTGTTAACCAGACCATATAAAAAGTGAACAACCTTGTGATTTACTGAGCTTGGAATACAAGGAGAAATAGAGTAGCAACCACAATGAAGATTAATATAATTTTTTTTTTTTATTGTGAAATCATCTCATGATATGGTTGATGGAATTCAACAACTTCATTAACAGAGAAATAAAAGAAGTTACTCGAGATCAGGAAAAAAACATATATATGAGTGAAAATACAAGAGGAAGTCTATGCAACAAAACATTGCTACAAGCCTACATGAAACAATAATAGACTCAACCTCTAGGACTGGTAATAATCCAGCTCAACTGCTCTGGAATTTTCCCAGGCAGGGTGCAGAGACTGCTTTGGTCTAGCTACAAAAATGCTTCAAGTTAATGAAAAGTCAGTGAAATCGTCAAAGAAAACAGTGAAGTTAATTTCACGAGGTGATTGAAAAACTAAACAAAGTAAGAACAACATTGTAGGTGAAACAAACGGAACAAATATTCTAAGATAAGGAAGAGTAGTGCCTGGAGGAAATAAAAAGAAGTACAATGTAGTGATTTATCACAAACAGTATCAATGAGATCCATTCACTGCCTGTGGTTCTACAGAAATTAAAACTTGCTAAATGCAAACCTTCTCAGGGAAGTCAAGACATGAACAACTACCCAATTCCTTCTAAGGTACCCCACAATTTTTTTATCAATTCATCGGTTGTGTAATTCCATACAAAAGAGATGATAAAGCTGAGCACATCTGAACAAAGAATCACCAGAGCAGAGGAGACAGGTCCAGAAGAATTAAAAGGTATTGATTTGATCTGAAGGAGATTCAATTGTATCATCAAAATAATCTGTGATCTCAACCCTTTGCTACAGATTAAGTGAAATGCAGACTCAAAGATCCCAGCCTTGTGCCAAATATTCAATCTGATAAATGATGGTTGGGTACAGCAATAAAGCACATGTGTTAATCTAGGAGTTACCACATCTTCCTTTCAATGCTCAAGAGATAACCAGAACCAGTGGGATGTCCAAAAAGTGTCTGGGATAGAGAACAAACCTCAGGAGCAAGGGATGCTCCAGATCTTGATGAGAATGTCAGGGAGGAGATCTCCAGAGGCCCAGAATTAAACCCCTTTTCCTCCCAAATTACAGCTGAATGACAAATATCAGTAGAAATCTTCCTCCTGTGGTCTACCAATAGGTTATATTTAGAGAATTTCCAGTCACTTAAGTAGTACAAACCTCTATCTTTCAACCAACATTCACTCACACATACATAGCATGATACTGCTTGTTCAGGCAAAGTTATTCAGATAATTTTAAGGTCTCTCAATCTGCCACCCAATGTTAAAGATTTCCCAGTCCCATGCCAACTCTTGAGCAGTCTTTTGGCTTCAAAATTCTACATCACAGAACATTTCTTCTCCCAAAGAAGCAAACTACACCTTACCTCTCTCAACAAATACATCCAGCATTCTCTTCCTAACATTCATGGAAATTCATTGTTCTCAACAAAAGCCACCATTCACTCTTTGCTCCAAACAGTTTAAGTTCTTCACTCCTCCCACCATTGACGGCCCTTCTACAGTCCCCCTAGTTTTATTTTTAGGCTCTGGGCTCCCAGCTAGCTGAACTCACTGGCACTTCTCTACAAAACTCCAACTTCTCTTTCCAGCATTATTTTATTTTTTGTAACTCCCAGCCCCAGCAACTCACAAATTCAACACCCAGGCACACTCGTGCTTCTTCTAAAATCAGCCATGATTGCCCTCAGTCAAAAATTACTCTGTACTTTTCCTCAGCCCCAACAGCACTTTTCACAGCCAGGATTATTCTCCACATTGTTGTCTGCAGTCAAAGTCACTCAAAAATTCCTATGGTCCCAGCAGCACTAAAAATACATAACAGCCTCCTTACAATAATGGCTGTGAATCACAGCATTCCTCCTCGCCTGACATAAGTAGTTAAAATAGTTCGGGGGGAATGGAAATAAAATAAAAAAAAGTTGAAAACGAAACTTTTTAAAAAAAGTTCAAGTG
>VZTY01027835.1:28438-53438 GCA_013400935.1 Turnix velox
AAAAGTGAAAAAAAGAAATAAAAAAAAAAAAAAAAAAAAAAAAAGAGGTTGAAAAGGACTCCCCTACCGTCTTAACAATATTAAAGTCTGCCTCAAATTTACAAAAAACGTCCTCAGCAACATCAAACGGGCCGGCTTCAAACACAGGCGGCAGCTTTCAAACCTGGCAGCTTCAAATGCGGCAGCTTCAAACACACGCGCCGGCTTCAAACGCCCCGGCTTCAAACACTTTCTGTGGCAGCCATCTTGCACACGCTCAAAAGAGCACAACCTCAGAAACCTTAGGCAGGCACCTTATCCACCAGGCTACACAGAGGCTTTGTTACAATAAAAAAAAAAAAAAAGAAAAAGAAAAAGGGGGGAATTAACGGAATTTTGCGGCCGGTTAAATTAGCCCGTAGAGGGAGCTCACGCCGTCCCACAAATGGTGCCATAATTGGAACGCGCTGTAATTTGAAACATTTCTCTATTAAGCTCTCTGTAGAGAGGCTACAGAGGTCACAGAGGAGCCTTTTCCTCACACCCACCTCTGCCTGCCCCTGAAAATTTCATTCAAATTAGACAACGTTGGCCAACTTGTTTTGCGGCCCCAACAAACAGAAGAGGTTGTTTGTCCACGGATTCCTCACAACAAGCACATCTCCTCACAATCAGCATCCTTCCTCCTCTTGGAAGAAGAAAGTCTATGTCAGAAAGCAACAAGAACAAAGATCTGTCGGTGGGAATTGTCATGGCAATGCCCTCTACCTTCCTTCTCTTCCCACAGCCACCGTAGAGCTCTTTTTATAACTTGGCTCGAGCTGCTCTGGTGTCTCTCTGCTTTTCTCTGCTACATGCAGGGCTTTCAAAGACTATTATAATATCATCCTTCATATTCAAAGGTTGATGGTGGAAAGAGTTAGCTACTGGACACTCTTTAATGAAGCCACAAGTAAACAATGAACCAGATCCTTCTGGAAGAGAGTGGCTGATCTGCAGATAAATCCATGCAACAATTGTAAAGGGAAAAGGTAATTTCTAGCACAAAGATGATGAGGGGAAGAAAGCTACACCCTTAGCTGGAAAGGTTCTTTGTAATATCATTCTCGATATTCAAAGTCTGATGATGGAAACTGGACACTCTTTAATGAGGTCCCAAGTAAACAATGAACCAAATCCTTCTGGAAACATGTGACGGAGTGGCTGATCTGCATTGGGATGCATTCAACAAATGTAAAGAGAGAAAGGTATTTTCTAAATCTACAGCATAAAGATGATGTGGGGAAGAAAGCTACACCCCTAGCTGCAGAGGTTCTTCGTAATATCATTCTTGATATTCAGAGGTTGATGATAGAATGTGTTAGCTACTAGACTTTCTTTAATGAGGCCACAAGTAAACAATGAACCAGATTCTTCTGGAAATGTGGGACAGAGTGGCTGATCTGCATTGGAATGCATTCAACAAATGTAAAGAGAGAAAGGTATTTTCTTAATCTACAGCATAAAGATGATGTGGGGAAGAAAGCTACACCCTTAGCTGCAGAGGTTCTTCGTAATATCATTCTTGATATTCAGAGGTTGATGATAGAATGTGTTAGCTACTAGACTTTCTTTAATGAGGCCACAAGCAAACAATGAACCAAATCCTTCTGGAAACGTGACAAACTGGCTGATCTGCATTGGAATGCATGCAACAAATGACAAATGCAGAAGGTATTTTCTAATTCTGCAGCACAAAGATGATGAGGGGAAGAAAGTTACACCCTTTGTAATATTCTTGATTTCCAAATGTTGATGGTGGAAAGTGTTAGCTACTGGACATTCTTTAATGAGACCACAAATAAACAATGAACAAATCCTTCTAGAAATGTGGAAGACAGTGGCTGCTCTACAGAGGAATGCAACAAATGCAAAGGGAAAATTCTGCAGCATAAAAATTATGCCAGGAAGAAAGCTACACCCTTAGCTAGAAAGGTTCTGAGCACAGATATTGATTTCCATCATGCAGACATGAGCACACTCAGCCTGTGAAATGGAGGTTGTCTTCCCTCAGCCAGTCAGCACAATAGAGCAAACCAGCATGCAAGGAATTAGGAAAAAATGTGGGCAAGGAGACATTTTCTTTGATTTAACATAATTTGGGGCATTCTCAGCATTGCATAGATTGACCTGAATTTGGGACCTGGAACCTACACCCAGGAAGGGAGTAAACTCTTTGAAAGGGCTGACAATAGCAGGACTAGGGGTAATGGATCTAAGTTGAAGGAGGGAAGATTTAGGTTGGATGTTAGGGAGAAGTTCTTTACTAGGAGAATGGTTAGGTCCTGGAACAGGCTGCCGAGGGAGGTTGTGGATGCCCCGTCCTTGGAGGTGTTCAAAGCCAGGTTGGACAGGGCCCTGGGCAACCTGATCTAGTAAATGTGTTTGTTTGGTGGTCCTGCTAGGCAGGGGGGTTGGAACTACATGATCCTTGAGGTCCCTTCCAACCCGGGTCATTCTGTGATTCTGTAATCCAAAATGTATTTCCTACTCTATTTTCCAGCATTCCTGCCTCTAGCCCCCTTGGAAACCTGAAGGTGCAGAACTAAGAAAAACAGGTTTTAAAAGAGAACAGGACTCTTTTTCCTTCTCCTATTTTTGAAAAGCTCTAATAAAGGATTGGCTCCATTTTTGCCTGTAGGTCTGGGAGAATAGTCACCACAAAACTGGTTAATTTATTGTTACTGATCTACTACAGAGTCTCACCTTTGAGTGCCAGTATGGAGTTTTGGAAGCTGATCCTCTCCTCCTCACAAAACTTTCACAAAGGGTTATACATTTGATTCCCTGTAAACTCACATAAAGAACAAATCCATTTAGTCTTCTTGATTAATTTTTTTCCTCTAGATTTATGTCTATCTAAATTTGATTCCTTGCTAAGTAATAGAATCTTGTCCCATTTCTCCTTTGAAGTGGTTCTGTAGGACTGGAGTTTAATGTGCTAAACGAAAAGTATTCCCACCTTTATACCCTTAAACAGCTATAAGGAGAGATAAAATTATGTAAAATAGAAATTAATAGCTAATACACTTTGCAGGATCCAAAAGGAACCTGAAAAGGCAGCCCAGAGATAAGAGTGTGAGTCAGTGCCTTTTGTGTGAGAGCTCTGTTTTCCATCACTGCATCCATTACCTCCTGTGATGCAGAGTGAATAGAAGACTAATGCCTATGGGCCAAAAGGGACCAGCTATGGTTACGCCTTTAGTTTCTGCAAAGAATAACGTGCCTGCATCTGCTCTCCTTTTTACAGTCTTCCCACATCACTCTCAGAAAAAGCCAGCTCTTACTGGAGTTTCACTTTGGAAGAGCATGAGAACCAGGCAGATGTCTGGAATCACTTCCCCAGCCTCCCAGGAATTTGCTGCTTGGGAATTTTCAGAGGCAAAGGTGATGTCTGTGCTTAAAGGCTCCCACCACTCTTTGTCATTCCTCTGAGAATTCCTTTGTGAATACTTCTTAAGATGCAGAGTTTGGTACATGTGGGAGAGATGTCCTCACAGCACCAAGACTCCAAGCAAAATGGGGTCATTCACTTTTGCTTACTTTAGACTCTTGCACTGCATTTCCCTGTAACTATCTGTGCCTGACTAGGACAGCCTCTGAAGGGTACTTCAGAACTATCTCCAAGAAATTAGTGTAATTATTGAAGAGTGTCTGATTGGCATAAAATTACAGGAACTGCTGGGAAGACGATTAGCAGAACTGTGCCTTCCTGGCCATCAATTTCTGGAGTCAGGAGCTGCATGGGGTCTCTGACCTCTGTCAGATATCACGCTGGCCTGGACAAGATAAAGTGAACTCCTTAATAAAAGAAATCCCAAAATCATGCAGAACTTTAAATTCATCACAAAGCTTTCCTTTAGCTAGCTACAATTCTTTCTAAAACCTCACGAGCTGAGGAATCAGAAGGCAGCAGTGAAGTTCCAGCTGCACAAAGGATCATTTGGGCTGTAGCACCTGAACCTTAAGACAAGTATTTTCTGGCTTTTTCCCTTTTTTTTTTTTTTTTTCTTTTCCTAACAGCTTAAATGTGAAACCCAAGAGAAACTAAATAATGACTCACCTTGTATACACAGTATGTGCTGCTTGTTTTTAGGGATGATCTGTGAATGTATTTCATACAGCAAACATTCCCTGTGTAATAACAATGTTCTGAAGACTGAAATTTGCTTTTTTTCTTAAAAGTAGATAAGAAAAAATTTCATTTCAGTTGCAGTGCTGGAAGCCTGGAGGTCAGTTTATTCTAAGTAGGCATCACTGATGGTGGCAAAGAGATATTTTAAGAAAGCTGATTTGCGTACAATATCCACAGGCCCTCCACATCAACTATTTGAATTCTTCAGCTATCATATAGCTCGACTAGCAAAAATGAAAAGTCATATTAGTATTTATCACACACCAAATATTCAATTCTTTAAAAAAAATCAGGAGCCATTGATTTATTTTTAAAATATGTGCCATTGTAATCTTTCTAAAGCAAATTTTTGATACAGTCTTCATTTTTTGAATACCTACACCCATTTAATCTCACTCTCAGGACTACATAAGAATAAAGTAAAAACTTTTCTGTTATATATCAGTACAGTGTTGTAGCAATGTTGCTAGAACACTATTTTCAGTGTATGATTACATTGTCCTGACACTGTTATCTCAGATGTTGCATATAATTTGTAGCACTTTTGTTTGTTTGTGTTTCTACCTCTTTGACTCTACTTGGAAGCAATTTTTTCCATCTTCACTTTTATTAGATACTTGCAGCTTGGGTTTTCTTTTTGTTTCGTTGGGGTTTTTTTGTTTGCTTGGCTTTTTATCCCCCTATGCACTGCAAAGCCTACATTTTGGATTGAAATGCTTGTACCAGAACCATTTTTTTTCCATGCCAGCATTCCCTGAAATCTATTTGACCAGTTTTGAGGGTTTGGTGGGTTGGTTTGTGTCTGATTAGCTTAATTTATAGTGATCTTCACAAACAGAAAACGGGGACCTGACCACAACTTTCAATTACTTACTGAGTGCTGACACCTTCTTTAAACTCCTCAACATGTCTGTAACACTTCCCAGTACTCAAAAAATTACTTTTATTTTAAATGAGTCTTAAGTTTGCAGAAAAGACAAGTCAAGGAGCATCATTTCACCAGCAATTCTTTATTTTTGTGTTTTACAACACTACACTGTCCACTGACTTTAATACAAGGAGATTTCTTAATGCTACAAAAGTCACTTGTGGGGGGGGTTTAACAAAATAATCTCCAAAAAAAAAGGAGTTCACACATTCTGCAGCCAGGGAGCACAAGAACACCAGACTGATTCCACCTGCCTACAATGACCACAGAGCCAAAACAAGAGGGCAGCAGTCTACAGTCTTTTAGAGGAGATGTCTAGTTTCTGTATTTATAAAGTGCCTAGAGCTATAAGCCCATAAAAAGAGTCATTATTCCTTCTTATTCTAATCACTCATCAGTCCTGCACGCTTGCAGATCACTTTTTCCAATAGAACCCTATCTGTTATTGTGATTTTTTTACTAAACAGATACCAGCAGACAATCTGAGGTGCAGTTTGCAGCACTAGTAAATCTCTCTGCAGATTAGTAACTGCAGCTGGAGACATTGATCCTCTTACTAGAAAAACCTGGGCAGAAATCATCCTTCACCACTAACCCAAACAAGACAACAGCCAAACAAACAAATAATCTATGTATTTCATTCATAGTTATTCTTGTAATTCTATAATTCTTATACTTGTGTATAATTCTTGTAATTATTCTAAAATACATAATCTAGTTATTAATAATAGAGAATTATTCAATGTATATCAAAAATAGTCTAAATCAGAGAAGAAACTGAACAGTGAGCTTCAGTTTATCTCCTTCCTAACTAATTTCTTGTTGGGATCCAAAAAAAAACTTGTATGAGAAAGTAGGTTAAACATGGAGTGTGTTTGTAACAGGATTATAGGAAAGATGAAGGCATGTCACAGCTGAGATAGACTAATAAGAGAAAACCTTGGAATATAAATGACTGGTGCAATATAACAAAGATTTTCTGGCAAAATGAGATTGTCATTCCAGACCTACATGTTGAATTGCTGAATACTAACGTCAGACAGGATTATGCAATTTGCCTGAGGAGCACAGGTAGGAAAGACACAGAATACTCTGATCACAGCAAGAAAAAGTCTATAAATAAATAAACAACTTAATAACCATCCCATTCAGCAACAAAGTTCAGGCTGGCAAAACTCTGGAGCCAGATTCTCCCATCATTTATTGCTGTTTCCCTTGGTAATTGCACCACTCAAATCGATACAATTACATCAGGGGAAAGAAGGATCTGCCTTCCAGAGTTTTGTAAAGCTGAAAGACAAAATTAATGGAAAGCCCTAATATAATATAATTGACATGAATGCTGCAGTATCTGTCCCACATATGGATCCATTTGGCTTTGCTCTGTTGGCACCACAAATTGTTTTCAGAGTAAAAAGTTAGCCACTAAGGGCAGGGAAGTGAGAGTCTAATTTAATATGAATGACAGAAACAAGGAATAAAAAAAAAAATCTAAGCCTTATGCTGGTAGTATCAGGAGGATGTTAATCATATGTTGATGGGTCTAACATTAACTACATGTTTGGCCTGTCTTCAATATTAGTTATAGAGCATTTGAAACTATGGAACCCGATTCCAAAATTGCATATTCCACTATTACATTTGATATTATGAGATCTGAATGACAACAAAATTATTGCCTTTTTTTTTTCTTCTTCTTCATCTTGTGAGGGATGGAAATTCATGCTTTGTTTTGGTTTTTTTTTTAATGTGCAAAGCAGATACCTCACATGCTTTGCTTATGTGGCAACATCTCTTTAAAAATCTAATCACACCTTAAGGTCAGGTCCCACTGAACATCCTTATTAGAAGGGTGGGTGGCATCCTTAAGACAATTACCACTGATCACCTCTTAATGGCACTTCAAAACTACTCCAGCATTAAAGGAAAGGTCATACAAAGCCCCTGTGTGCCATCTTTCAGGGCAACAAAACTGTAATGGAATCAGCTATATTAACTCAATCATATAAATCCTCCTTGTTGCAGTTTCTGAGCTCTGGAAATGTGGAAACAAACAGGTTTAATGTGTGTTTGGGGTTGTTGAGAGGGATCAGTTGGTTGATTGCTGCTGGGGGAGAGTCACCACTTCCAAAATTGCATCAGGATAGTGATGGTAAACTGTTTCTATTATTAGGAAATATTTTTCCTTGCAATATGTATAAGGATTGGAATGACTTACTTCTATTATCATGATTTTTGCCACAATAAAAACATTGCACCAGTATTTTCCCCCTCTCCTGCACTTAGGTGTTGGTGCCTTTGAAGCAGGACAATCTGCTTTAACTGAGGGTGTTACTGAGCACATACAGGCTATATTTGTACATTTAGATTTTAACATTTTCCAGAGAAGTTTGTCAGTTCAAGAGTAAAACAGGAAGCATTTTTTCTAGTCTACTGTATGTGATTTGGACAGACTGTAAGGTTTTTGGCTCAGTTCTTTAGAGGAGACTAGGGATGGCTGGTGCATACCAAAAGGAATGTCAGTTGGCAAGTTGGCAAGAGAGTTTTGGGGTATTTCTGTAGTTTTGAATAATCAGATTGGACCTCAAACCTCTAAATATTTTGAGCAGGTAGGAAGTGGATATATTAGTTTATAAGTTTGCTCAACTTGTGTGCAGACAGAAGGAGGGGAAAAGTGTAATGTTCATTATTAGAGGCTTCTTTAGTCAGGGCAGCAGAGTGAGATTTAAAAATCAGAGCAGTGACTTGGTGTTGCCAAAATGACAACTAGAACCCACACATAACAGAGTCCACACCTAACTGCAACACAAAACTGTCTTGGACATCTATTTAATTAGTAATAGTCCTACTTAAAACCTGTTATAAAGGACAATAAGGCTGTTCTAATTCACCACTTCATACACAACACAGCTCATTTAAGCCTGTGCTTGTTGAGCTCATGGATTCCCTGAATCCAAAACCCCTGAAACCCTCAACAGCAGCGGAGCATTAGATTAACATTTGGAGAAAATAAATTTCCTGAATGATTAAACCTTCCATCCACTATGAACATGGCAAATAACTGAAAACATCTAGGAAAAGAAAGCCTCTTTTGCCTTACACTTAGCCATGCTTGGCATCCCTGAAGAGGCTCTGTCTCAAATGTGTTAGAAGGAAAGATCCCTTACCTACTGCAACTAGAGGTCTCATTCATCTTCAGTAAATCAAGAAAGGGGCAAAACACTAAATACTAATGGATTCTTTCAGTCTCTGGGCCTCAGTGCTGCCCAAAGAACTGTCCTAGTGCAGGACCTGGCTCTCACCTCTGTAAACAGCACCATCCTGAGCCACAAAGAGCTGGGAAGAAGAGGTTCATCTTAACAAGAAACCTTCTATTGGCTGATCAATTTCATTCTCAATACATACAAAAAAACCAGAGAGTTTAAGACAAAAATGTACAGCCCTGATTAGAAAGCAACGTAGACATTCAGCTTTTCCCTCTGTTGTTTAGCTTCGTTCAGTAAAATTTTCAAAGTGCTATTTAAAAACTATTTTGTGCTTTCTTTAGATGCACAAAAACTTGCCTTCTAACTGCTTCCCAAAAACAATAATATGCCAAAGAATGGATGCTGTCATTAAAAAAGATGTGGACTACCTTCCACTGGATCCCTCCTCACCAAAAACTATTTTCTTTTTGTTCAACTGATTTCTTCCCATCCTTTTTTTTCAACCTATAAGCTTCCACCAAGCAAAAATCCCCACAGGATGCAGAACATCACCTTTCTCTAGTGCTGTCCTAACAAAAACTACTTTTCTGCTCATACTTCTACTTGTGATTTGAAGTATTCAGCCTGAAATACAAGTTCTTGCAGTAGTGTATTAATAATTACTCTGTATTTCTAAATTTTAACAGCATATAACATTGACTTAGGCTGTTAACTCACACAACTCTACTTAATCAATAGAGTATTGAATTCTGAGAACAGCTTCCAGCTGTCCATATAGCCAACACAACATCTGAGGTCATTTTGGACCCTCTAGTGGGGCTGATCTGCCATCAGTGATCACACACAGACCATGTGTCACTCCTTGCAGATATTCCAGGAGTCTTAAATCAGTTTGGACAGACTTTAGCCACCCAAATCATTCTCAGCAGCAAACGATGACAGACAGAACAGAATCCATCACTGCAGGTGATGCTGTTGACATGAACACTACTTGAGGAAGGTAAGAATTCTACTTCCAATCCATGGAAGCAAATTTTGAATGCTCATTCTTGTCGTGTCCACCCTGAAGCAGTGAGAGAGATCAAGGATTTTCTAGCAATGCCCTAAAACTGTGTGAAGGTGAGCTGGGCTTGCAAGTCTTAGCAAGGCTATCAGAGGCCACACATACTATGTAGTGACCACCTCTGCATCACTCTGCAATTCTACAAGTTAAAACAGCCTCTCAGAAGCTGGCCAACACAGGACAGCAACAAGACAGATCTTTACAATTCTGTAAACAGGAATAATTTTGCCAATTTTGGAAGTTTACTGCAATTCTAATGTTTTCAAATGCACCTGTAGAGATCTGCAGATCTGTGTAGAGATCTTCTCATCTGTGTTTTTTATTTTCTCCATATCTGAAAGGCTTCTTAGCTTGGAAATCTGTCTTAACATGCAAGGGATTGACTGCAAAGGGGTGGTTACATCCATGACATGTTCCAACTTTAAATTTAAGAACTCTCTTTTGCGTTAAGAGAGAGTTGCAGAGAGAAAACATCCATCTGACAATCAACAACAAAAAGGAATTAAAGTAGCTTAGCAACAAGGCTCTTTTTCAAATAAAAACGGAAGAAAACTACATATACATTATAAATTTATACATTATATATATATGTAATGTGACATACTCCTGGGGGTTTCACCTCCCCCTGGGGCTGCAAGAACAGATCCCACCCTGGGCTGACATGCAATAATGTAACTGCATTTTGGGTTTAATAATTTCCATTTTAATTTTAAGTGACCCACCCTATTTTCAAGGTCACTTAGTTCTGTCTAGGAAATTCTCAGTCATCAGGAAGCAAGTGTATTTCCATATGTATTTCCATATGTACACTGAGGAAGGAGAGAAAATGGGCTGTGTTAGGGAGCATGGGAAGAGAGAGAAGCAGAGGTGACAGTCTGAGCATTAGAGGCAGAATGACCAGTCATGTCATTAATGTAAGACATTCTCCAGCTAAAAAAAAAAATGGATTATGCAGTAATTTCTCAGGAAGATCACTTAGGAACTCAATTCAGGTAATTTTTCATGTCCTACAGGTGGAAGCTGTGCTAATAGGCGGAAATGAGGGTTCTCCCCCCATTGATGAGGGGAATATTAAGGGCAATTAAAATTCTTTCTTCTTCAGAAGTGATGGAGACACCTGTGACAGGCAGGGCTGCTTTGGCTGCACCTCACCCCAGGGTATAATCCAGCAAAAGCTGCTGTGTCTGTGCACTCACTCAAAACTAAACACAGCATTTTTAGTCAGTGTACCAAGAACTAGACTCATCTCCTCTCTGAGGAACTCCTTCACTGTTTGCTGGGCAATGAATCCTGCTGTTGTCTCAATGAAGGCTGACCCTGAAATGACCAAACCAGTAGCCTTAACAGCCATGGAAATAACTTAAGGCATTTTCACCCTCCATTTACTTCAGATGTTTCTTCCAGTTAGAACTGCTATTCCTAAAGGATTAATTATAAATAGTTATCTACTGATATCTACAGTAATACATTTTGCTTCTGAGCATGCACCACTGAGTTTTATAATGGGCTGTGTATACACTGCAAATGTTAAACAATATTTTCATTGATAAATGACAGCCAACTTGTATTTGCATTTCCTGGGAGATTTAATGATGTGGTGGGATAGCTGGATGGGAACTGGGAATTAATATTAAGACTTAGTGCCAAAGCTTCCCCTTCCTCCCTCCCAGCTTCTCCTCACAACAGCAAGCACATAGCTCATTAACTTAATAGAATTTGAACCCATTTGCTCTATGCTCTACGTTGGTTCTTGGGATCACAAGTCACTTTGTTTTTTCCAGTAGAAGCAGAAGTGAATAAAAGAAGTATTGGCTCTTTTTACTTTCTCCAAATGCTTCATTTTCCTCCTCAGATGTAAAAAAAGGTTCCTCCAACTTCCCAAATGGCCTCAAAGTCCTTCTATGCCACCAGCCATGGGAAGATGATGCTCTGCCAAGTGTTGTTTGTCACAATACAACTCACTCTCACCAGTTTTCTCCAGACCAACTCATCCTCACATCTCCACAGACATGGAGCTCATGGAGCAAAGCAAGCCAATGCAGGGAAGTGATCTTGCCCCACATCCATCACCCAAAGAAGCACTTTGCTACAACAATGCTTCTGACAGTTGCTTCAAGAGCACTGAAAAGCTTTGAGGAAGCTGCTGTTGCCTTGGATCCATCTGCTCCAGAGTCAGCTGAAGATTTAAACCAGGATGTTAGCAGGAAAAGAACTTTTTTTCCAGGAAAGTTTCAGTTTGTTATTTGTAGAATGTTAAAAACTAGACAGAGGGACTGAAAACATCATTTGCATTTTCTTTGCAGAACATTTTTTACTTTCAAAACCAACCTCAGATATTCTTCTCACCTTCATGCCAAATCCCTCCAAGAATACTGAAAAATAACCCCACAGTTTTCTCAGGTTTACAAGGTGGAGCATATTTCTAAATGACATCATATATTTCTCATTTTATTTTCCAAGTTCAAGGTGAAGGAGTTGAGTGGCCACATTTCCAACCACATGGAAGCTTCAAACTTGTTTTTGGTATTTTTTTCCACTCTCTTCCTGTGAGCCTTGTCCGTGGCACAATCTGCTGAATTCATTTTACAGTGATATTTTAGTGTCTCTTCTCTCATAGAATTTTAATGTGCTTAATTTGACAAATTCAAACCTAAAATATGCACAGACCCATTTTTTCTGAGCTTGTTTCAAAGTCTTAGAGGCCCTGCCTTACACACTGTCCTGGAACATATGCAGTTACACCTGATAAATATTCTTCCTGTATAAATTCAAAGAAAATATCTCATGATTGGAATATTTCAATCCTCTGAGAGTGGACATGCAATGGGAGGCAGTGTCATGGATAATTCAGGAGTTAAAAAAAGCTTTCTAAAGGGAGAAATTTGCATACCTTGTGCAGAGCACTGAACAAAAATCAAAATTATTACTGGGAAAAAAAGTTATCTTCACAGAGGTGGCAAATAATCAAAGAAATTCTCAAATTTGTGCCAGGGGAAACAAAACTGTGCAGATCTATCCTAAGCCAGGACCTTCTTAGTGGCCCAGATCTCTCTCTGGATAACATTCTAGGAAACTGCAGAAGTCACTGGACTAAAATCTTTAGACTAAACCCTACCACATATATATATTTCTTTAACATTTCTTATATCAGTGTAAGATTTGTAGACAGTTACTAAGGAAAACAGCCTCCTTTAACAGAGGCTTACAACTGAAATTTAGAAATCACTTGTAACCCCACTCTCACCACCAAAAAGCAATTTTTTTTCTTCAATCTTCCCAACACACCACCGTCAGCAGACTGAGAGCACTCTCCAGTGTCTGGTCATTAAGAGCCTTGCTTCATTATGTCGTTTGTAAATGGGTTGAAATCCAAATCTTATTTAAGCTGCAAGAGTGGAACTGTGTGTAACTCCAAATTTCATGGTTAACTGTGTGTAACTTAAGCAGTACTTAAGTGCTATCTGGAAACCAACCTATGTTTATGCCTGGAAAATTGACAAAGGAAAAAAACCCAACAAACCATCATCTTCAAGAGCACTTGTTGAGGAATTCTGCTCTCAAGATGAAATTCACACTTGTACAAGAAACCACTGCAGCCTTGTGGAACTGAAATGGAATTGGAAAGCATCTAAATCTTTGCAGTGTCTCTATGCAGGACAAGTTTCACCCTTTTCTTGACAAATCCCATCCACATGGGCTTGGGGAAAAACCAAAAAAATCTAATTTAGTTGAAAGATATTTTACATTTTGTTCCATTTTGGCTCTGCAGTTGTGTTGGTGAGAACATTAGCTTACATTTCTCAGCCTACTTTTGGAACTTGTCAATCAGAAGCAATTTGTTTTTCTCACAAATTGCATTTCAGCACGTAAACACATTCAAATGTTGAATTTATTTATGTAGTCACAATCCCTGTCTGGCACTGCTGCTTCAGTCATCTCAGAGAGAAGCAGATGTGGGAGTTCTGAACTAACCTTTCCACAGAAGCTAAATTCACTGGCACCATATTAGCATCCCTGCGCTCACTGCTCTTTAGGAGCCTCTCCAAACCATGAATTCAGGTTTACAAGAAGGTTTGACATGAAGGTTCACTTCTCAGTATATTAATATCCCTCCTTAAAACCAATGAATATCAGAAGATGATAATAATTAGGTTGGAGGGGACCTTTGAGATCATTGAGCCTAACTCTGACATACCTAGACAGGGACTCAAACCTTTGACTCTCAGATTAGGAGTCTCCCACCTGAGCTACACAAAGTAAAGCTCTTAAGCAAGTTCAAATGAACCATAGAATCATAAAATGGTTTGGGTTGGAAGGATCTTAAAGATGATCTAGTTCCAACCCCCCTGCCATGGGCAGGGACACCTCCCATAGACCAGGCTGCTCAGTGCCTTGTCCATCTTGGACTTAAACACCTCCAGGGATTGAGGGGGTATCCACAACCTCTCTGGGCAACCTCTTCCAGTGTCTCACCAGCCTCACACTAAAGAAAGTTGCTTGGGGTGTGGTTAGAATCATAAAATAGTCTGGGTTGGTAGAGACCATCAATAGAAAAGTGATGCAAAAAAAAAAAAATTAAAATTCTTTTTTTTTTTTTTAGCAGAAGTGTTGCCTTGTGGATAAAGCCCAGGGCCTAAAGGAATTTAGATTCATCCCCTGTGCTGTCACAGACCTTAGCTATGACCCCTGGCAAGTCATTAAATTGCCTTGTCCTCAATTTCCCCCTTTGAAATAGGGACAGATGCAGCTCCATCTGTACAGGGGGATGTGCAGCCATGTGGCCACGACTACTCCGTGCAGAATGGCAAAGTAAGGCAGTGCAGCAGGTGTAATCCTCCTTAGGACTCTTTGCCCTCCACTGCAACAGTTCCCCCATAATATGAAGATCCTGCCTCTTGTTCAGACTTCTGTCCAGTTTGCCAATTTACTGTCTCAGATCAAGAGGTGGCTTTTCTCATTGTGTACCAGCAAAATGGGCTTTATCCACAGATGGTACATTCAGGCAGCTCACCATATGCAATGGCAATGAACACAACTTGGGTTAACCCATCTTTTCATCCAATGAAATGGCTCAGTAAATGGCTTGTCTGAGCCAAAAAGAGATCCTGACATGCTGTTACTCAGAATAATAGAATGGTTTGGGTGGGAAGGGACCGTAAAGATCATCTGGTTCCAACACCCTGCTATAAGAAGAGACACATCCCACTGCATCAGGTTGCTCAGCGCCTCATCCAGCCTGGCCTTAAACACCTCCAGGGATTGAGGGACATCCCCAACCTCTCTGGGCAACCTCTTCCAGTGTCTCACCACCCTCACCAGAAGAATTTCCTTCTTATCACCAGCCTAAATCTCCACTCTTGCAATTTACATCCCTTATTCCTAGTCCTTCCATCACATATCCTATTAAAAAGTCCAACCCCAACCCTTCTGTAGCCCTATTCAGATACTAAGAAGCTTCCTGATACAGGAGATTAAATTCAGATGGATATGACACCAGGCCTGCAAAAGTCAATCACTTTCTTACTAACCAGCTACTTATGGAGGCAAAAGTCTTGGGTGCACAGAACACTTTTGGGCTCTTAAAGGAGGTGACATTTCCACAATGGCCACCAATTCAGAGTGACAATGACACAAATGGGCAAACTGCAACCTTGTGAGTGCACCTCCTTGCAAACACAGAATAGCCTTAACCAAGCCTGTAGAGAGCAAATTATGGTTTCACTCAAGTGTGTTTTTCTAGACCCGTAGCCCTGTAAGAATGGCTGGAGAGGTAAAATATGCAAGCTAAATTGTTGTGTGTGTCAGTAAGACACAGGCAATCACAGAAAGGGAAAGCAAGAAGAGTTGAAAACTGACCTTCCTGAGCTTCAAACTGTCTGTAGAAGTCCCAGGACAGGTTGTTCTGACATTCTTTTAACATCATTTTATCAGCACAGCCAAAACTAATCACAAGAATATTACCCAATGACAGGTGCATTTATTCTGTCAATTAAATCAGATGGTTAAATCGAAATGTGCCCCAAATCTCTCTTGTTTGCATTATCCATATTGGCATTTCTTGGCTGTGGTTCATTGCGAGCTGGAAGTCATCCAGCCCCTGCAGAGTCACTTTGCAATTCAGTGCCAGCAAGTTTCCATGCTCTTGCAGCAGTGCTTATAGGGAGAGCAGAGTTGATCCTACACAACTGGCCTGAAATATTCTGTTGTTTCATTACAATTTATTTACAGACAAAAACATAAATGAAGAGGAAAAGAATAAGGAAAAGAAATTCTTCTCAGTGAAGAAGACTTAGATCAATGTTTTTAGAATGGAAAAGGACATATCATCACAGCACATCTAGCCACTGGTGACATGTGTACATTAAAATAGGGGTCAGAATGGAGAATTTAGTGTTACCAGATGAATACTGTGTAAGAATACAAAGTAAAATCTATCCTTCTTTAAAACTTATATTCTGTTGGACAAAAAAAAGGGAGTGTTGCTCCTAACCCACTGGAAAGGTAAGAAAAGCAATGGACATTCTGGGATAACTGCAACAGAAGTTGAAAAGATCTACTGGAACACCATCTCCTGCGATCTAATTACACAAGAAGACTCCAAGCAGAGGGTGAGCCTGCAGAAAATATTTGCTGCAAGGACAGTTGCAGTGAAGCAACCTAAGAATATGGCCATGTGTTTCATTTTGGTTTTGTGGTGTACCTACTAGTGAATTTCAGTTGAGATTTCCCTTTGCATTACCTAAAAATTACCTTTTTTTCCCCCCAGCATTCTCTTTGCTTGTCAACAATTTGTTGAGTGCTTAAATCACCCCTTTATTAAAAAAATCCTACTGCCTTTTCTCACCAAGGAGAAACACACCACAGATTCTCATTCCCAAGGCAATATTATTTTGAAGGAACAGGTAGATACACTTTGCAGTTTCAGCTCCACTGGAAACACCCATGGAGTCCTGATCTCTTTCCCAGCCTTCACTCCATCCTTTCCATCACTCCCAGTTTGGAAGAATCCCTGCTCCCCACCCTTGAGTGGAAGAACTTAATGCTGAACATACTGATGACTGCAATCCTGCACTAAATGTGGATCAAGCCGCAGAATTATACTCCACATAAATAGAAGGATAAATACACCAAGGCACTGTATTGTTACATAGCCTCTTCACTTTTGCTTGATAGCAAAACCCCCAGAGTCTGATTTTTCAAACATTCAGGCACTTGTCCATGGGTAAAACTACTGGCAAGACAGGACTCCCTAGGACTTTCCACGTGGTCAAGGTAAATATCTTCCACTGTTAGGTTTTAAAAGCTTGTTAAGCTTCCTTAAACTGATAAATAACAGGCTTAATCTGGCAATTAAGAGCATCTGTACAACTCCTTGGAAAGCTGATGCAAGTTCTGAATGGCACAGAATACAGTCCTATAAAACATCCATGAAAAGGACATGTTTTTTCCTTTTAGTGTATGCTATCTATCTAGGCAGCAATGAGCACCAGAAAACATGCCAGTCAGCAGTTTTTCAACACATTGCATTTCTAAACCATCCACAAGGATTTAGCTGCTCATTTCCCACTGGTTCTAGAGGGACTGGTGTAGCAAAGTATGCAAAAAAAAACCCTTAAAATTTAAGGGATGCAAATTACATTTAGTTGAAGTTGTTAGGCTTAGGGATGATGAATCAGGAAACTAAGAATTGGTTCAATTTTCCTCTTTATCCAAAAGGCCAACCCTGTAATGCCATACTTACAGTCCTACACAGCCCTCAAGCCCCATATTTAGTTTCCCCATATTCAGCATCAATTCTCATGTGCTGTGGCTCTGTAACCTTGACTCTAACTCCAGTTAAAAGTGTGAGGATGAGCTGTGGGAAGCTTTGCCTCCTCTTTTTTGCTGTATTTATCCTTCTCCTCTTTGCTAGATTTGCACATTTGTGCTTAGGAGGTCCGAGTCTCATCCTTAGTCCTCACCTCAGCTATGGACAGATGTGTTTGTGCCTATACCTATTTGAGCCTGAACTAACTTGCCTGCCTGGTAAGTTAGATCAACAGCTTTGCTGTGGATTTGCCTGGTGGTTAGCTCTTAACCCTGCTTAACATCACCAGATGCCACCTTTTCCCATCATCATTGGCTTGTTCTGGCACTGTGAGACCATGTCCTTCATCCCAACTCGTCTTGCTATCAACCTCGGCTCCTGGCTTAGCTGGAGCAGCTCAGCATTGCTGCTCCCTGCCACAGAAACGAACACATTTCTGCCTTGAGAAGGAAAACCATTAATAGAAGTTACCTCTTCTCCAAAGGTACTGGAGTGAGTGCCACAGGGTGTCATCCACACAGCAGCATCTGCTTCCAGCCATGATGAAGTCATGATGGCTCAAGAAGTCCCAAGTCAGATCCACAGAAGCATAACTCTGACATCTCAATGTGTTTTACTGCAGTGGTTCTAAAAATAAGGAAATAATGCATGATTAATATTTTCTATCCATTTTCCATATTAATCTTTCATGAGAAACATCATAACAGAATATAAGTTTTTTTGCACATAAACATGAAATTCTAAGCCCATGGCTTGGAAATGGCAAACACTCATTGGTTTTAAATAGGAGAAAGCTGTGTATTATGGGTGACACAGCTAATCTTCTCAGTGCTGCTCCTAGAGCCTTTTTTTTTTGTTCCCTAAATAGTTTTATTACTGCTTTCTAATTAATCTGTCTTCAAGAAAGCCAATAATATTCAGCTAAATAAATTATCTTTATTTCCCTAGCTTTCATCAACAGTGTTGGTGGGGAATTCTGCAAACAGCACTGCGCATTTAAAACAGGAGAATTATTTAAAAAGTATTTTGCATGTGCAGATTAAGTCCTAGGATCAATATAACCTCTTATGTCTTCAAGATAATGTTTTTGGGGTTTTTTTTTAACAGGAATATCTACTTTGAGAAGCTATTGGTGGCTTGTTATGTAGATGGTTAGAACTGTGTACACAAATAACACACTCTTACAATCAAACAACCAGAGTAATATCAAAGCTTAA
Source organism: Turnix velox (assembly GCA_013400935.1). Lineage (NCBI taxonomy): Eukaryota > Metazoa > Chordata > Aves > Charadriiformes > Turnicidae > Turnix > Turnix velox. The sequence goes on from VZTY01027835.1 coordinate 46,813, forward strand.
TCAATGGACTCATTTAAGACAAAAAAAAGTTTCTAATTGTCTTTTCTTATAGGTCCTAAAAGTGTAGAGAAAATATTAATGGTTGCACAACCTTAAAAGCCACATGTTTTACCAGTATTAAGCAGTTCTATTGATGGATACACCCTAACTTTATATATCTCCAGATATATTTAACAGAATCATCTCAATATCATAGAATATACAAGTCCTTCCCAACAACTGATGGATAAAGTCCTTTTATTTAAATGCCACGCTGATAGACTATAAAATACAATCACAAAACTGTAGGGAGGGTTTTAAGCCAAAATACTAAATTTTGCTGCTGAGAGACCTCAACAAAGAGTTGGTACAAAAGTGCTATTCTCATGCAAGTCCATGCAGGGAGACAGTAAAAATACAGAAGTAGAACCAGAGAACATGTGAAGCACAATTCAAAGCATAATTACCATTTGCTTTCAGGGTTTTCCCGAGATACTCACTAATATCCATGATTTTTAAAATAGTATAATATGCACACCTCTATTTCTCTGTCTAATGGAAATTATACATCTGGTAAATTACATATTGTGTTTAAGAAAAAAAAAGAAATAAAAAATCCAAGCCTCCATGTGTATGATATTTTTATTTTCTCCCGCATTCCACATCCTTCTGATCCACCAATAAAGGTAATTCCCATTTAGGGGGAATATGTTGTGAGACAGTATGGTAATATTAAGTAAACCAGCTATATGCTTCCTCCTTTTGCCATCCTGCTTGTGGCTGCCCATGACTCTGGGTGGGTTTGATCCCTCATCAGTTTGTCTGGGGCTGATGAAATGTCTTTTGCAGGTGTTTTGTTGATAGGATGCAAAACATGGAACTCCAAAAGCAGCACTATCTCCTAGTTTTCCCTCATGAGACAGCTGACAGGGGTCTGCTCTGGGATTCCACTTTACAAAAATAATCTTAAATGCTGATCATCTAAATATCTGCACCTTGAATATCCAAAACAAGAATAAGAAAATTCAGATCTACAAAATTTTCACCATATTTTTGGTTGTGGTTTTAGTTCATGGGTGAAAGACGTGATAACAGGTTGATATTATCACATACAGCAAAGATTTTCTTCCATCAAACTTTCTTGGCTTAAATACTGAGGACTATCCACCTGAAGCACACAAATTAATGGACCTTTAAGTCCAGGAATCAAAGATATAATTTAATATCATTTAAAGATATCATTTAAAGATATAATCCCATTTTCTTTCCATCTCCATCCAGATTTAAAAGTAACAAATAGAGGTGTATAAAAGTAAAAAATATATATGAGGTAAAAAATGATATGTAAAGCAAAGAAGCAGATCAGAGATCAACAAAGATCAACACTAACTAAACCCACCACCAGGAATAGCATCATCCCGGCAAGATCTTTGAGGTTTTTATGGTTCTGAAGCCCCTCACCTAGCTGTCACACTTACAGAGATTAACATGGAGATATGGTGTCTTGAAGAAGACATCAATAAGAGAGAGGAAAATAAAACCAGCATAAGTGGAGAAATTCTAACTTTATATTTTTATGTTAATGTACTGGTAAGAAAAGGGCCTCATTTGCTAAGTTGTAAAAAAAAAAAACCAAAACCTCAACAACATCAACAACAAAAAAAAGCATTAACAGATCTCCAAGTTAGAGCAGAAGAGATGTTTTCTCTGCAGATGGAGGATTTAAAAGAAGTAAAATGATAACCACATAGTCGAGAGACTAGAAAAGAGACCTTGATGTTTGATAGTTGTAATAACCTGCAGAGTGCTCTAATGGCTCAGGGATCAGGTGCAGAACTACAGCAATAACAAGAGCTGAATAATTATCTCAGCCATATCTGTATAACCACAGTCCCAGAGTATGAACTATATAAGGAGGCTTCTGCTGCCTCTCCAAGATTTCCTGAAATGTTAAATCACTGAATTGGGAGCACTTCCAGCATTAGTACTGCCCAGTTAGAAAGAAATAAAGCCCAGAATCCTCTAGTGGCAGTTCTAATGTCTTTGTTAATTATGAATTATGGGTAAACATGCAGACTCACAGAGGTCACGGCTGTCAGGAACAATACTTTTCAAGAAGGATTTTTATGAGGGTCTTTTTCATTTTGCCATAATGTCCTTTATATATACATAAAATGCACCGAGAATACAGGAGGAGGAGAAAAAAAAAAAAAGGTGTTTGTTTTTTAGGGAAGGTGTAATTATTTTCCACTTGTTTTCAACACACCCGCTGCCAGTACAACCCAGTTGATAACTCTGAGCTCCTCTGTGAATAACACCAGCTGCACAGCTTCCAAGGACTGGGCAGAAGGAGTTGATGGGGCTGGGGTTAGGTTAATGATCAGATGCTCCCCTAACAAGAAAGTGGTGGTGTTCCCAATGAACAGCCAACCAGCATCCCATCAGCTGCAGTCACCTTTCCCACACAATAGAGAAACAAAAGCTGCATACAGTATGCTTGATTAACCTCACTTAAATGGCAACACTGATCTCAAATCTCTCCCAGGAGTGCCTACAAACAGGATTAAAATTATATTGTGTGTGTGGATCCTACCCAACAAAAGCAACTGGCACAAAATCATTTTAATGAGGTAGCTGTAACTCGTTCAACTTTGTTATTAATTCTTCTCTCTGTCCCATATCAAAGAAATTTTGGGACTCACCAAGTTGTGGAAGGAATAAGAGAGATTCAATAGAACTACTGAACAACTTGCTGTCTGGTTTGCAACAGGGTTTTCAAGGTAGGTGAGAGACCTGTGACAAATTCTTATGGAGTATTTACTAAGTAAAATTCATAAAATTCTTGTCCAGTTTCTATGGAACCTATTATTGCCCACTGAGTTGCTTGAAATCTCTTCAGAAGTTGGTAAACCATAAGACCTTCAATACCATCTGGGTTTCAGCTCAATTCTAAGTTCAAGAAAATGACATTGGAAAAGTTATCTTTTCAGGATTGCAGTTTTTAACCAAAAGGAGAGCTTTCTTCTGGCTGTAGACAAGTTTTTATCCATTTTATAGGTAGAACATAATAATAAAGGACTAACATAATAATAAAGCACTACCAAGCATATGATAGTTGTTCTGCATCAAAACAGAGTGAAGTTTTACAAATCCTTGTGATGACACCTATAATAGCCACAGTCTTCTCCTGGGGTTTGTATTTCTCCACACTCACTCTTGTGTTCCAAGGCAGCCAAACACAGAGGGGATTTACCAAATAATGACAAATACTGCATAAAAACCAAAGTCAAAACCTCACTGAACCCTCAATTTAGAACCTTGATGACCAACAAAGTTTGGCACTCTAGATTGTGACAACCTCGGATGGATGAAAAGTTCTCAATTAAATGCTTTACCAGAAAATATTTATCAAATATTTCAGGTGATCAATTAACACCAACTTTCATCATATGACAGGAGTCTAACCTTGGCTCACACCACTGGAATTAAGAAATTAAGGTCAAAATTATTCTGCCCTTGTTATCAGAGGTAAATACTTTTTTCCCCATAAAAATATGTTAGCATCAGCCACTCTGAGTTGAAGAAAAATTGGCAAAGAAGAGGGAGTATCTACAAAGCCTCTGCATTTGCTTGGAAGCAACAGCAATTGCAGGGGGAAAAAATAACAAGCAAAGAGATGGAAATCCTTATCACTTTCCTTGGCACAGACTATGAAGCTGTGTCATACGCAGTAGGTTTCACAGGGGGCACATTGGCAACATGGGAATGTCAGAAGTGGAAAAAACATGTTTTTCATACCAAAATATCACTAGCAGGTAAAGAAGACTGACCATTATGTTACATAATAAAGATAAGTCATGTGTACTTGAATAGTTAACAGATGGACTAATTAGAGGCTGAATTATTTGTGGTATAACTGATAGCTGGTGAAACCAAGGTCACAGTAGGAAATGGACTTGACTTTGGGAAAGACAGAGGGTATTTGCAGGGTGAAGGAAAATTGCTGCTCAAAAGAAAGGGTTAACAAGCAATGAAAGAGCAGAAGTGCATCTAATTAGAAAGCACACCAAGGCATGCAGAGAGAATGCAGGGGGAAGCAAATAGGCAGGGACCACATTTGTGTGCAACACATGAAGCAGAGAGCGTGGAATAATATAACCAGTACAAAGGGCAAGGTGTCAGGCAGGTAAAATAAGCTTCCACCTCAAAAATGTGGGCTACATTTGGCAAAGAGGGTCTAAATAAATACACACAGGCACATGTTGAAAATAAATATGTGAAGGTGGCAGGAGGTATCTGTCTGGGGCCATCTACAAATAGGAATCCTGTACAACAACTCAACCCATTTACAGAAATATAAGGATGAAAGTGAATTTTGAGAGGGAGAACTTCAATGTCATCTCATTTAAAATAGTTTATTAACTTGCATGATGACCTTTGCAAAAGATCTCCTCCCTGGAGATTGACAGTATAAAAAGAAGGCCATGTAGAAAAAATATTGCTATTGAGGTGGGCATCATTGTTTTAAGGCAAAAATTCAGAAAGGGCCTAAAAATGGGCAACACATGGGCATGCTACGAGTTATCCTTCTACTTTAGCATCTGCTATTGCATGTTTGTGGAACCCTTGTGTAGCTGAGAACATCACTCACACTCAGGGCTCACACAGCACAAAGAGTGTTAAGAATAACAAGGAAATACTTCTAACTCTTCTGTTTGCAAACCATTTTGCAGCTGTAGCTCAGGGTCAACAGTCATCAGCATATTGTAGGATCCACACAGGAAACTTAAGAGTCAATACTGTTTGTGTGCAGGCATCAAAAATTAGCATAAAATTTCAAGAAATTAATGAAAGGAGTTCTAAACTAGCAAGAACCTTCTTCTACTGGGCACAAGTTTGAGAGCACTTACAAGCAACAGAATGAGAGCTAGAAGAGCAGCATACAGTCAGCCAACTACTACTTCTATCTCAAAATTACTATCCTCAAAATTTCTACCTCAAAATATCATTCTATATCAAAACTTGACAAGCCCAGATGAGATGTACAGTGAGATTCACCATTACCAGAAGCATGAGAGAATAATTCCAGAGGAGTGGGGAAAAAGTAAAAAAAAAAATATAGAAAAAGAAGCAAATCCAAGAATACAAATATAGATCTATACATATCATGTGTGTATGGACACAATGAAGATGAAAGTTCTATATTTGCACCAAGACAACCACAACATCATAGCCCACAGAGCAGAAACTTGAGGCATAATCCACATTGCCCATTTGGGAACAGAGGTATGGAAGAAAAAAGCCCAAGGTATGTAATTTTAGTCAGGATGAATGATGCTACAGAAGGTCAAAGGACAAATTCAAACTCAAGAGTGAAGTAAATGGCTGAACTACAGTGAAGTCTTCTGTTTAGAAATGAAATGCATAAGTGTAAATGCTGCAACAAACACACCAAAGCTGGAATCACATCACATTCCTCAAATTTGGGGGCTAAGATTGGGGCATTTTTGTTTCAGTTTGAAGAAACAGATCATCCCTTGATAAAGGATTCCTTTCCTTAGAGTTTGGTCTAATAGACCATTGACCAAAAAGGACTTTCTTACACCATTTTCTGCATTTCTAGTTCAGTTGCCAGATGATCCTGTAGCAGCAATATAAAAACACTTTCTAAATCATATTCTTCTAGAATGAGATTCCTGATGGGTTAATGTCTCCTAAACAAATCACAGTTGCTCTCATTTCTAGGTTGCACACAAGTTCTAATCCTCCAGCAAGATGTCATTTAGGGGCATCCTCTTGAAGACCTCTCAGGGCCCGGGCCAAATAAACTCCCAGATGTTGTCCTGGAATTGGCAAGTCTGATGACCCATTAGAAAAAAAAACAACAATAGAACTGAATTAGTTATAAAAAATTCCAGAAGAAATACATCAAAAAGTTATTAAAATAAATTATAAACTGGTTCTTAGCAAAGCAGCATTACCTTACCAGTACCCCATAGGCAGCAAAGACCAAGCTTTTTAAAGGAATACATCCCATAAATCATTTTGCCTATGGCAAAACAATCCCAGGGGGGCTTGTCCTGTCCCATCACGTTTCTTGGCAGAGCCCTTGGGTCTCAGATATGGCCCCAGAGCTCATGAAACCAACTGTTAAAACAGTTAATTCCTTCAAGCTGACAACTGAACTTCAAAAAAAACGCCTCACAACAATACTAGTGGCTTGGATCAACCCGAGAATAGTCTTTACAGCAAAACAAAATTACCATTTCACACTCTGAGGAGGAAATTAGATTTGTTACAAAATTAAAGCACTTTGTTGCAAAATGTAGAAATGAAGCACTTCTAGGGGTGGATGAAAAAAAAAAAAAAAGAATCCATTGAATCTGAACTGAATTCACAAATACTTTTTGGCTCCTCAACTTCACACAATAAAGCCTCTTGGCTGATTACTGCAATTCTTAATTAGGAATGAAGATGCACTCAGTGAATGAGGGCAGGCAGATATATCACAGATGTTAACACCCTCAGGAGCACACACTGAGCACTCTTCTTTCTCTGCTGACTTCCCCCTGCCATAAACATCGCAGATATGAACATCTCCATCCTGGGAGGGGCCAAAAATAGTCCATGAGACTGGTCTTCACTGG
>VZTY01027835.1:58438-63184 GCA_013400935.1 Turnix velox
TTAGTTTGACAGCCACTGAAGCCAATGGGGATTTTACCTGCAGAGGAATGTGAAGGCTGGATTCTACAGCTCCTTCTTGTCATCACATCTCTTTCATTACAAACAAATAAAGGAATCTGCTGCACTGATGTGCTGCTAATCAACAGCTTCAGAGAAATCACAGATTTTACCCAGAATGTGCTTTATGTGCAATACAAGGAACAGCACTAAGTCTGGTTTTGCATCTTCCCCTACTGTGATTCAGTGACCCTGTGTTGCCTCCTGCTTTAAAAAACAAGTCACCCCTCACTCTACTGTCTCTGCAGGGCTGGGCTGCTTCTTGGACCTTCTGGATGGTATGATGGGACTACACACAGACATTTTAGGGAAAGACAGCCCATGGAAATACTCCAACACCCTGGAGAACTCTAAATAAATCCTGCTGGACCTGGTGCTGGATGCCTCTCTCCCCCTCTGCACCATGCTGAGGTGGTGGTCCTGGTAGAGGCTCTGATGGGTCATCAGGAGGAGGGTCTCTTTATGGGTGGAAAGTCTAGCAGCAGTGTCACATGGAGCCCATCAATGCTGCTGTAGAGATGTTGGGGACACAGGGAATACAGCTGCTGATCTGGAACTGCCTCAGTCTGTTCCCTTTGCAGGCAGAAAGGTGGCTCTCTGAACCTCCACCTCTGCATCCTAACAGGGCAAAAGCTGGTTGTCTGAACCTCCACCTCTGCATCCTAACAGGGCAAAAGCTGGTTGTCTGAACCTCCACCTCTGCATCCTGCCAGGGCAAAAGACTCATGCCTTTCCTTCCAGATGCTAGAAAGAGCCCACAGATTGCTTCCCTCCCAATGTTGTAAACTGCTTTAAAATCTGTCCCTGCTGAACCACACAAATACCAAAAGTCTTCTAGAAGCATGGCCAGTCAGGCTCCTTAAACACAAGAGCAAAACCTACAACATATTCAAATGTGAAGAATGGATCATGACTACAACAGGCTCTAAAAACAACACACATCCTCCCCACAACACAGTATACTCTAGAAAGAAGATACTAAATAAACAAGGAGACATTACTACCCAACAGATGATGCTGTATTCACCCACTCTTCTTTCACACCAAAAATACAAAGCATAACTCCTTTAAATAAGGCTGATGCACTAAGCATCAAACCATTGTCTACTCATGAGAAGTTTCTGAGCTTCCTATTGAGTTCAGCTTCCCAATAGTTACCACAAAGTGTCTTTTTTGGGACTAATCAATTAATTTCCCTTGGTCTACAAGGGCCTGCTTTAGAATCTGCTGCAACATCAATAGTGTGGCAAAGCCTGGACAGGCAGCTCTACAGACACAAGAGCATAGGGGATACCCAAATTGTTTATTGAATATGGTCCATTTTCTTCACTAGGCTTCAAAACCTCATGGTTAATGTTGCACCTTAAATTTGCAATTTTGGGGGATGTCTCAAATGACAGAGGAGCTGTTGGGAGGTGATGTGACCTACCCTGGGAGTCAAAGAGATGATTATTTGTGAGAATAGCTCTGATTTGACACAGCAAGGATGGGACTTGACTGGATTCACATGCCAGTGGTGTGGTTTCTGTCTCTTGGAGAGGTATCTGGGCAGCCACTGCTGCTCTGAGAAGCTTAAGAGAGTTTTATTTTTTAAAAAGCAGTGTCTGATCACTCCAGGGCAAAGACAACTCCACAGAAGCAAGAGGGAGGATGGAGAAAGAGCACAATTTATATTAAAAACTATTGATGAAATCCAGTGTTATGACCTGTTATGGCTGATTTAAGGCTTCTATTTTCTTTAACACTTTTCAATTATTTCCCCCTCACACACACATACACACATATTCATCAGCTTAGAAGAATTTCTGAGGCCAGCATGCAGATTTCCAGCCTCAATCACAGTGGAGCGCACGAGTTCTAGATCCGAGAGGCCAAAAAAACATCTACTTGACTAAAGAGCTATAAGGCAGCCATAAAAATTATGGATCACAGAAATAAGCAATTAGTGTTATCTTCAATTGCTTTATTGGCAGAATTCACTCGTTAGAATAGAGGCAGCCATAAAACAGATTGCAACATACTGTAGAACAGCATATGGGATTTTACATTAGAATGCTTTTCTCTGCCAACAAGTCATATTTTCATTTGAATGCATGGAACAGATTATCACAGGGTTTCCAGCATTAGACGTGGATGACCCTCTCTCTTTCTGCATCTCCTCCTCCATTCCCCCCCCTCCCCCTCCCAGCTTCTTGGCTATTAGGCAGTTTTTTTAGGTTAGAAATACATGAAAATAAGGTAATAAGGCAGCTCTGGCTGCTGAATATTGACTCCTGCTCTGAGAGCCCTGCTCTTGTGCAGCCCGGGCATGTCACAGAGCTATGGAGATAATAAACTCAGCTCCAAAGGCAGTGTGGAGAGATGAGGAGTTGAGGGTTTGCCAGTCTTTTCACCCAGCTGGCTTCAGCTCTAGAGGAAGCTGCTCGCTCGCCCAGCTAATCACATCTCAAGTGCCACAAAGGCAGCCACTAGCAAAGAGGGCTGCAAATAAAACAATAGGAATAATAAGAAGGAAGGGGGGGGGAACCACATACTTTATACTGTATTTAACATTAGGGATATTTTCTGCAATTGTTTGTCTGTGTCTGTAGAAAATAGTGCCAGCATTTTGGTGTAGAGAATCAATTCCCCTCAGGACTGACACACAAGGCCTGTGGCTCACCTGCACACATCAGCAAGCAATGCACAAATATTAATATCTGGCAAGTTATGGAAATTAAAGTGAACATCCTTGTATCACCCTACAACTGTTGTGTTCAAATAAAAACATATCTTCCTTTTACCAGCACAATGCAGGAAAGTGAAGGACACTGAAAGCATCATTATACAGGAGCCCTACTCAAATCCAATTCAAGAAATACTTGTCTCCAAATGTACTTCTTTTAAAATGTGTGTAGATATTGTTGAGAAAACGGGGGGGGGAGGCTGAAAGAAGGGTTAAATGCTTAAAAAAAATGCTCTGAGGGAAAAAAAAAAAAAGCATTTGCAGCTCCAGGAACACAGGAACTAGAAAAGCTAGAGAGGCGTAGGTAGTAATTTAGCAGAACAAAGAAATTGGATAGAATTAGGTTTCATGTGTTACTATTTATTCAGCTTTAATGAAAGCCAAATAATTTGACAAAGCCTCAATTCCCATCTGTATCTCTGAATTTCTGCACATATCCAAGATGCACTTTCCATGGAAAGCATTTCACATTGCAGAGTTTTCATTTCAGTTTTGGGGCTCAGAAGTTTAGCTTCATTACTAGAATCATGATAAATAAATTAATATATTAAACTACATACAACTTTTCATTATACATATGCCCCTTTAAACTACAGCTTTCTTGAAAGAGTTAGAGCAAAACTACAATGTCTTATACTATCTTTAAAAATAAAAAAGTTCCTTTCCCAGAAGTGATTAAAGGATTTAAAAACAGTTTGTTGTCCTCTCAGTTTCTGTGTTGGAAACCACAGTCAGAATCTTCATATTATTGACCTTAAACTTTAGCCTGAAATTTCTGCCACAGAAAGAGCTACAGAAACACTACAAAAATATGCAGTAATAAAAAAAAGTGGGCTTTTAAATGTCAGGAAGTCTTCTGGATAACTCACTGGGCAAAACAGTTTGAGCCATGGATGGGAGAGGTCAAAAATTCAGAGAAGAGGAGAAGGATTTCCAAACTATTGAGAGAGGAGAGTTCTCTCTCTGCTTTCTGCTTCAGCATCTCTACCTGTGTGTCATTTTACTCAAAGACAGTGAAATACTTTGGGAAAGCAAATGTTTTTAGTTTTTTGGAAGGAGTGAGTGGGATGAGGTTGAGGGAATTTTCCCAAAAACATGCACAGAAGGAAGGGACCTTAAAAATCATCTAGTTCCAACCACCCTGCCATGGGCAGTGACATTTCCCACTACACCAGCTTGCTCAATGCCTCATCCAATCTGTCCTTAAACACCTTCAGGGATTGAGGGGGCATCCACAACCTCTCTGTGCAGCCTCTTCCAGTGTCTCACCACCCTCCATATGACTAACATGTATTTGGTTAGTTAAATCTCCTAGCTGTCACCATCCCAGACAATAAACCTTGGGGAATTTGTTGATATCCTCAGTGGTAGCAGCTCCCAACACTTGTCAAAAACCTGGCCGTGCTATTCAAGTGCTAAAACAGGAGCACCTCCACCAATCTGGCCTGGATACAAGGATGCACTTTTCTGACAGTGAGAACATTTGCTCATTTTTTTTCTCTCTCTCTCCTTTGAAAAGCCAAGAGCTTCCTGCAAGAAGCTGTCCAGTATCAGTGCTCACTGACCCCAGCAAGATCTGGTGGCACTACAGCCTTACACAGGATTCAGCTGTCTGTGGAACTGAGGAAAAAAAAAGGAGGGGAAATGAATTCTTGTGGCTGCTCATCACTATGCAAAATCAGTGAAGGTAGCACCAGCCACAAGCCCATGCTGCCTTGTAATGCTGGGAGTGTTTGGCTTATAAAATCCATATAAAGCATCTGCTTTTTTTTAGCAGCTGTTGCAGCCTAGCTCTTGAAAAAAGAGTGAGTACACATCACAAAGCAGTGTTGGAATCAAGCTGGGCTTTCTTGTCTGTGTTAGGTTCCAGGCTCAAGGGACCACATGTTTTGAAAATGTCACCGTGCTATTTTTTCACTGAAGGTGGGCCAGTCAGGTGACAAAAGCTACAAAAGGTAGTAGGG
>VZTY01027835.1:63523-90395 GCA_013400935.1 Turnix velox
CAATGATCTAATACAAAATGTCCCACCCAGCCACAACCAAATCTTTGGCAGGGTTACCATTGGTGCAAAAATATATTAATTTATTTTGTACACTATCCAGTAATTGAAATCTTAATCTAGGAGTAACCTGGTCCACAGACTAATCCTACAATAATAGGAACATGGATTGAGATGTGTACCTATCTACACAGGCACTCATTGCCTTGATAAAGGCTCATTTTTTTTTTAACCAACCCTCTTTAGCCTCACTTCTGCTTCTTTCCACAAAAATTTAGGGATCTCAGCAGAGGCTGCAGCACTAAGGGGAGAGAGGGAGGAGGTTGTCTTCTTCCCATTGGGAAGGGGGGAAAGAGAGAGAGAGAAAGTTGTTTTGTTTTGGCTCAGCTCTGTAATGAATTAGGGAGCTGCAAAAACTGATCTGTCATGGTGCAACAGATTGCAGCTTGATCTGCCAACAAATTGCAAGCAACAGTAGGTAATGACTAATTGCAAGTGTCAGGGTTTTTTGTTGGGTTTAGGGTTTTTGTTGAGGGTTTTTTTTGTGTTTTTTTTTGTTTTGTTTTGTTTTGTTATGGAAAGGTAATCTTGTCTGAAGGAATACTGCATTAAAATGGAAAAGAATGAAGAAACTTGCCTTTTTTCTCTAAATTTTCCTGATAAATTACAGCATCTGTACTTGGGTTACAGTTTATACTCCATGGGCTCAACCCTTTCCTTGTTTCAGGGCCACTTTAGGATTCAGAATTGCCAGTTCCTACCTGTTAGAGCTCCCTAAAACTTTGAGAGCAACTGATACCACTCTCCAGAGACCCATGGGTTGCTATGAAGCATGTGGATATGTACCCAGTGACAAACTATCACAGGCAGTTTCACCTGGTTTTCACTCAAATTGGGTTCCACTTCAATTTTCTGGGAACCACAGGCCATGGACCAAGAGATGTTTGATGTCTCTTAACATAACTAGGGTCTGTATTCCAATGTAGGGTAGCAAAAAATCAGCCCATCTTCTGACACCAGTGCCCTCTCTGAGGACTGCTGTAGGTTATGCCATCTCCCTTGCTCTAGGTGCAAGAGGAAGGAAAGAAGTTTTTTTTAATTTTGGTTTTATTTCCAGTTAAGTTAGAAACCCAGAATAATTCCCTACAAATAGTAGATTTTAGGGAGTTACTCCATAAGTTAATTCAGGGGAAGAGCAAGGACATCTTATCAGCATTGGATCAAAAGGGAAAAAACCCCAAAACAACAACAAAAATATAAAAAACAAAATAAACAAAAAAAGCAACAAAAAATACAACAAAAAAACCCCAAAAACCAAAACCAAAAACAAAACCAGAAAAAGGCACAGTTAATAAGAGAGGAAAAAAAGAAAAAAGAAAGAAAAAAGAAACTAACAAAGCAAACCTGATCTGAAATAAAAGATATAGAAGAGAAAAAGAGCACTGCATTTTTATTCATTGTTATATTTTCCTCAATTCTTGGAAGTTTAGGCTCCTCTGCAGCTCACTGGTCTCATGGCAGGGTCACTGGAGACCCTGAGAGTTGCAGGGTGTGCAGACAAGAGGAGACAGTAGCAGAGTCATCCCCAGAAAGGGCAGAGGGATGAGCAGAGCAGTGTCACCTAAATGCCACACTTCTGTTCTTGAAAGGCAGTATATTTCAGAGGGGAGAGCATACATTCCCATCTTGATAGCTACAAGCTTGCTCAAACTGCTTACATTTATTGTAAAGCTGTCTCAGCTTTTCAACTCCTGTGCTGCAGACAACTCAGAATCCAGATTTTTCAGCACAAATCTCCAGCTCCACATCGTCACCTATATCTTTTACATTTAAACACTACATGACAGCAGAGCCATTTGACAACAGTAATATAGTGCAGCTAACACATACAGAGCATGGTGTTGACAGGGGTATTGTGATGAGTGAACATTGGTCTAGACAAGAGCCAAACACCAGTTCTGTGAACAATGAAGCATCCTTCACCAGCCACAGGCGAGGAGGAGACAGCTTTCTGGAAAGGGAAAACATTTCACTTTTGGGTATTATTGTGTAGGTCATGTAGGGTGAAATGCAGACAGCACAAACCTGCTGTTTAATCATGGGACAGGGCTCACAAGGGTAACAGGGGAAACCTAAATGCTGCCAGCCCTCAGCACAAGGAAGAATTTAATCCACTCTAAATATTCAGAAACATAAGCATAAAATCCAGTATTTGCCAGCATCCACAATAATGTGATTTGACTTCTCTTTGTTCAGGTGAAGCAAACATGGCAAGGTCACTACATATTTCAATTATAGGGTTTTCTTTTTATTTTAATATGGGAAATATTTGTGAGTTCTCTTCCCTGTTTTTTTTTTCAGACCTCTTCAGCTCAAATTCACTTAGTTGGAAAGTGCTTCTGTTCCTTTTTAAGCAGAAGCTAAACCCGGGTACTCAAATATCCTTAAAGGAAATCAGATGTATGTTACCAACAACAAAGACATTCTGCCTTTCCTCTGGAAAAAAAATTATCAAAAAAAGTCATAAATCTTACAAGAAACTGCTGACTACCCAAATAACAGGTTAAGAAAGATTTTCTGTGCCTTCAGTTTTTTATTATTTTAATTCATCTGAGAAGGAATAAGAGAAAAGCAAGCACCAAGTTCAACTAAAAGCCAGGCATTATTTTTAGCATTATTTAGAAATTAAAATTAAGTGGAGAACAGCCATTCCAATGACTAAACAAAAAGTTAAGGTGCAACAGGATGTTTCTATGGCAGAAACTGTTCCAGAGTGCCCTGGATGCCTTAACTCTCTTACTGTTATCCAGGCTATTTTTATTTACTCAGCAGTTTGATAGTTCCTAACTCAAGTGCAATTGCCAGATATAGAGGAAAAGCTACTTAATGAAGTGCATTAATAAAGTGAGAATGATATAATGATCAAGCTTGCTTTATAATGGGCAGGCTGTTAAGAGCTCATGTAGAACATTGATTCTTATTCTGTGGTCTCTAGGAGACTAGAAGCAAATAAGGTAAAATAGTAAAGGCTGAGACTAACTACCTCTGGCCAGTTCCTCAACTCTGACAAGATCAAAGACAGGAACCAAAGAGGAGAAACTCTTTGTAAAACACACCCCAAAGAGAAGTGGAACTTCTTTACACAGAGAATTCTTTGCTGATGCATCACCAACTTCAAAATTATCATCACAAAATTCTTGTAGTACAGGATAATAACCTCTGATATTCTGGAAATAATCATTACTAAATGCAACAAGGAAAGGCAAACTCCTCCTCCTGCCCCATTCAGTATCTAAAATGTGCAATGAAGTCCGAAGGGGAAAAACCTATCCCTCCAACCCATCTGATAAATATCTTATCCCTCCATCAGGAGTGCTTAACAGCTCTTATTTAAATCCTGGTTGGCAGGACTGTAAGCTACAATTCAAGTATGAGAAGTAAATCTTCTGTTGGGCTTTATTCTTGTAAACCATTTGGCCTTCATTTCATCCTGCAGCTCAGAGTTCTGTGAGGGAAATGCACTCCTCCCCATGTGCTGGACTTTTTCACTCCCTCTAATGAATCATGCTTTGGCCAGTTGTTGTTCTATTTTGAGTTCTCTTTTTTTTTTTTTCTTTCCCCTTTTGTTAGGGACAAACATAATGAGAAGCAGGAGACTGGTCTGATCTATGCCCTTCATTATTTTATATGCCTCTGCCACATTTCCTCCTGCTCTTCTTCTTCCCAAACTAAATAATAATCCTGCCCTTTTTAATGTAGCCTTGATGTGAAAGGCTCTCAGATGGCTTTACTCATTTGCTTTGCCCTTCTCTGGACCGTTTCTATTTCTGTTCTGTCTTTGAGATAAGGTGACCAAAAGTGAAGATGATTTTCAAGGCAAGTACATGCCATTGATTTATATGGAGGCATTCAAATATTTTCTTCTCTATAATTTATCCTCTTTGACCACCCTCACATTGGATTCTATTTTCTTTCCTGACTGACAGCTACCACTGTCCTGCAGATCAGCCACCTTCATTGAGATGACTTCATTGTCTCTTACACTTAGCACTAATTCAAAAGCATGCCCAACAACATGAATTTCATTGAAAATTAATTTCATTGGACACCATCTCATAAAATTTGACAAGTATACAGGCTAATAACTCATGGAATTTTTCAAAATGTTACAAAACATCAGTTAGACAAAATTATTTAGTATGGTCAGCATATCCTGCCATCTTCCTCAGAAAGTCAGCAGCAAGTAGTGAGGGCTACAGGGGAAAAGATAAAGGTAAAGGATGCAGGGAAGATTAATTTATTCCTATTCTTATTTTCCTCTTTTATAACAGGTGTTAAACTTGAAACAGGGTCCACTCCACAATTATGGAGATACCTTGTGAGGTCTATGAAACACTTTGAATGCCTAAATATACTGAATCCATTAATACTATTTTCCTCCCTACTTAGCTATCCCTTTAAAATAAATCTCAGAGTCACACTGCCTCTTTGTATGAATTAGAGTTCTTTCTGATCCTGGGAATTACATTTTCAATTTTCATTTAATTTTCATTTCATTGTGGAAACTTTGCTTATTTCCACCTGTGACATCCACACATGTACCCATGTCCCATCTCTTTTGGGCTTAACTCATCCAAGCATCCAATGGCCATGCTCAGCTTTAAGTGAATGTTAAATTCAAATTTACCTGAGAATTTCTGCAAGGCTTAAGGTTATGTTTTAGGGAAACACCTAAAGAGTGCACATTTACTTAATTAATCACATGCAGTCCCTGCCTATGGCAGTGGGGTTGGAATTCAATGATCTTTAAGGTCCCTTCCAACACAAACTATCCTATGATTCTATGGTTTCCTTACCAGGCTAAATGAAAAATATCTCCAGAAAGACAATGGGTTTCAGGTGGGATATAAAAAGGAGGGCTACAAAATTCTATTTTTATGGAAATTTTCAAATCATTGCTAAAGCATTAAGCATCTACATGAGAAATTCTTCCTGTTCAGATGATCCCTGTCTTGCTATTAATGCTTTTTGTTCCTTGTTGTTCCTCTCAAGTAGCAGCTGCAGGAGGAATCAGGATAGAGGTCTCTGTATTTTTTTTTTCCTATCTTTAAAAATCTGTTGATAAATGCATCTCTGAAAGACACTGAATCAGAGCCCAGAAACTGTGAAATTTAAGGATATGTGAAGCATGGAGGGAAAGAACATATGCTTCCCCGATGTCCTTAAATCTGCTCCAGTCCTAATCTTGGAAGGACCATCACTAAGGGTGAGAGAGTAAATGAAACCTCAATCCCTCTGTCAAGCACTGGGGCACAAGCACCCGTGGTTTTACTGCCACAGAATTTGGGAACTGAACCAAGAATAGGAATTCATTTCACAAAGGCTACTGGAAAGCTATTAGTCTTTTGCTCACCCTATTACAATTAGGGATAGGCAAATTCACTTGAATAAAACACAGAAAAAAATCCATCTCCAACCTGATCAGATACAAACCAGACCTTTCTGTAGCTTTGAAATTTGTCAAATTTTTTGTTACAATTTGATTTGTTCTATATATTCTCAAGCTTCCTGGCTTTGGATAAAAGCATCTCTTTGGATAAAAGTATCTGAAATGTCAAGATCCCAACTTCTCTTGGAGCACTTTCAATTGGTTCTGTAGATTTAAGTGGGGATATTCAAACTGCCCAATGCATACAACCACTAAATGGCTTTAAGATCCATTAGTTTAAAACAAAAAATTGTAATTTCTATCCTTCCCTTGCAACAGAACCAGTGGGACAGCCATATGGAAACTTGAATTAATAAAGGGTGGAAAATTTAAGATCTTCAACTTGGCCTGTAAACTAAACTTTAAGATAAGATGGAAATAAGCATTTAGCTGTGGTAATACCAACAACAATAGATTGTTTACCTTTTTTCTTTTGAATTAAATGTTAGCCAGAGTACTGAAAATGTAAGTATTATGTTATTTCCTTGACCTGTCAAGAAGAATGAAGAGGAAGAAATGTGGTTTCTTAATTGTAGGATGGAAAGAAGAAAAAAAAAAAAAAAGAAAAGAAAAGAAAAAAACCCACCAGTGCGCCAAAAAAAAAATGAAAGGATCATTTGAATGAAACAGGTATCCACTTCAGGCTTTACTAGAGTACAGACATCCTGACCAAGAGTGACTGTTTCAATCCAGGTGTCTTTATTAAGCAAAGATTGACATATATGCCCAACATGAAGGAGCTTTGTGATTGGTAACAAATGTCTGCCAAGGCTGTGATGACAACAAAGCGGGAGACAGATGTAGCTTTCAGTAAATGTAATTTGAACATAGGTCTTTAGAGATGAATGGCTAGCAAGCTGACTTGCTTGCCAGCTTCACCTCACTGTCACCTAACTTACAACAATGCCTTACAGGAAAACATATTATGTAGCACAATGTCTGCACTAAAAAGAATTATATGTGCTAAAACTTCCATGCACTGCTGGTCCCTGTCTTATTCACAGAGCCCAAACCAGGTCTGGCAGGCAATATGGACTGAGCTGCTCCTGTTCATTTTATTTAGGCAAAATCTTCTGAAATAATCAGTTCAAAATTATTATCACAGAGTTATCACAATGCAAAAGGCAAAAATAAGGTTCTCGTTTTCTATTTTGATAGGTTAAAAGTCACACAACACTGGCACACTAAACTTTGGGGGTTTAAACATCAAGTTAAGGACTGGAAGAAATTAATTACCCCACCTTTCTTTTCAACTCACTTGCACAGCCTTGGTTTATGCTAAAGAGGAGACAGATGGACAAAATCATCCTGGCACGGGTCCTAGGGAAGTGTGCAAGTAGGATCAGGCCCAAGGAAGCCAAGAAGGAAGAGGCTGAATCCATAACTCTCCACCCTGAGAGTGTCACCCCAACAAGTCACCCCTGACGCACTTCCCAGAGGACTGCTGCCAAGGAGAAAATCAATTAATAAATGCCAGCAAGGAAAGACAGAGTTTTACCAAGTACCCCAGCCTGAAGGGAGAAGGAGATTGGCCTCCATACCCTAGGGATGTGGACATTGATCTCCCGGCACATCTTCCACTTCATTTTATGTTTTGCACACGCTTGAAAGCCTGTTGATGGGAGGCTGCCTGTTAAGGTGGTGCAAAAATTGCTTCAAAATTAGAACTAGCAAAGAACCAAAACCCAAACAAACCACAAAAAAAAAAAAAAATCAGCACTAATTATCACATCCTAAAGCAATTAGCCATGTTGTTTCTTTGTGTAGCTGTTGAAGGCTCCTCAGACAAAGAATGATCAGATCTTGTCACTCTTCTTGAAACAGAACCTTGCATTGTGTCCAGCCCCCAAGCTCACAAGAACCACTCTGACCTGATATCATGCAGGTAAAGACTTGATTTTCTGCTGATTTATTTTTTTAAAAAATCTTATATTTTACTGCTCACATGGAGTCTCTGGAGCGTGGTCACATGATGAGTATAATGACAATCTGTCTCCCTCCTAACATTTCTCTACTTTGGTTATTTGTTTGATAAAGTGAGGAGCTTCCCTTTTGTTGCCCTTCATCAGAGCTTAATGTCTTTACTTTGGGATCAATATACTTTATGAATAATTTTATTTCCTTCTATTTTTATGGTCTTTTTCCTCATTATCATACTGAGTTTATTAGCTGGTGCTGTCAGTATCTTTACCCTGTCATATGTTCCTGAGGTACAGTAAATATCACTTGTGTTGTAATTAATATGCACACCCTCTGCAGTAATTAAAGCACAGACCCCTTCAACCAGCTGAGCTTCCTACACTAATTCCACCTTATCTTCATAATGAACTTATTGTAATCTGAAACTACCACCCAATATTGTTCAGGAAGGATAGAAGAATGAAATCTGAGGAGATGCAGTAATATTTGTGAACATGTTAATAAAAAAAAATTAATTAGCCTTAAATCTAATTAAATTTTCTGTACAATCAAAATCCACACCCCCCCTTCCCATTTATCCCACAAAAAACCACTGATGGTGCAACACCAGTGCCCCTTCAGAGATTTACACAAAGATGGAGACCAGATACCTTGTTCTCTACCCAGGAAATTCTTAGTTAGCAATCTAGAGAGCTCCCTGATGATAGAAAGGACTCAGAACCTCTGCTTGGGGATGTGATTTGGAAGTCAGACAGGGAGGTGAAGATGGAGAGAACAATTCAAAGCCCACTGTAAAGGGAAACAGTTTGGCAAATGCTCCCAACAAGGGAGAGAAAAAGAATACTAAATATATGACTGATATATGAATGATTAGAGGGAGACTGGGTGCCTCAAAGTCACTTCTTATTTTCTGAAAACATTTCCAGAAGGGAGACCAGTGCCTAAGGTGCAGACTCACACAATAGGAAGAAATCTGGCAGGCTACACAGACTGAAAATTGGCTGAAGGGCAAGAAACAAACAGTGGAAGCAAATGGGATTATTTCAAGGTGGAAAGAGGTTAGCAGTAGGGTACAGCCCAGCTTTCTAATTATTCACAGTAATGACTTGGATGTGAGTATGGGAAGGATCATTTCCAAGATTGTAGTAAGTGGGAAGCAGAGCAGTAATAAACACCAATGTAATCCAATTGCCTTTTCATTAATAGTTCATTTGTGAAGCAGAGAAGTTGCATGGAGAAGTGTTTGGGTGTATCAGGAAGCAGGATTGAGACACACAATGGCATAAAAATGGAATGACCTTCCCTTGTAAATGGTCATTCCAGGAAGAGTTTAAGCAGCAGCACTTGAGCACCTCCTTGTGCTTTATTGATTGATGTCAATCTATCCAGTTCCAGAGTGTTAACTTCACTTTAAAATGTGCCCTTTTCTGTCATCCCTTTCCTGGAAGCCCCTAAACATGTCTCATTTCCTACACCAAAAAATGACATGGTCAGGTATTGATTTGTGACTCTCTGGCTGGCATCTGAATAGCAAGAAAATGAACTTAAAGGGTGCATATAGATAACTAAGTAAAGGAAGAGGGGAAAAAAAACTACCCACATTCCTACTAAACAGGACTGACACCACATAGTGAATAGGAGAACAGTAGGATTATTCTCTTCCATCATAGCATGGATTGTTCCCAAATTCCCCCAAAGCAGAGGAAGAGTCATTTTTTGTAAGCCATCGGGGAAAAATCCTGAAAAAAATGACATCATCATTACTATTTTTCCTGTCTTAGGAAAGAATCCATGTGTGGATTATTTCACTCAACTTCCAGATCCTAAGGTAGGCACAGTCTATCAAGGAAGGCAAAAAGAAACCACACAATTTCTTCTTCTGTTCAGAATTCATGAGGTTAAACCCCTCACAACTCTGCACACCACAAAAACTACCCTGTTTGCCAACACTGAGGTCATGAATAACACAATCTATGCTAAATACAGAAATCCCACACAAGTTTCCCTGCCCTATAAATTGAGGGGTACAAATAGGCACTTAAACCCCCTACTACTACCTTCTTAATGCATTTCACTCCTGCAAGAAGCAGCAAAGACTGAGTGTGCATGTTTGCTGGAGTTGGGGGACTAAGAAGTAAGCAAATCTGAGCATTTTTAATTTTCTTTCAAACTGTGCTTGGGAAGAGGTGACCCAGCTCTAACCTTTCACTAATATGAGATATTTCAGCTATTACCACTCAAAGCCTTCAGAATTTTTTTTTTTTTTTTTTTTTTTTTACTTGGCAGTTCAAAAGAGTGCCAAGATTTTAAGCTACAGTATATCACATTGTGCCAGGGAAGGAGCAAGAGAAGAGAGCCATACAAGAGAGGCAAGAAAAAAGAATGTGCAAAACTAGGAGTGATAAGTGAGCAGAAATAAAGATACAAGGGCAGAAAATACGATAGTTTTTTTCTCTCCTATGTTCCTTTCATGAACTCTGCAGTCCTTATCTTACTTCTGCTTTCTACAGTTTTACATTATTTCCTTTTTTCTGTAGCTACTTTTTTTTTTTTTTCTTGGTATGATCACAGTATTCTTCAGTTTAGAAGAGCAGACTCTTATCCTCAAACTGTGTACCTGAGGACACCTTCCAGGCATCTGTATTTCATACACCTGAGTGAAGGCAGGGACAGGCTTTTCAATGTCCAACTGCAGTTCTGGTACCTGCAGCAGATGCAAGGTTCTGACTCACTAAGAGCAAATCTGACTCAGTAATATCAGTAATTACACAGCTGTGTCAGTGCAGCAGCCTACACTGAGTGAGCTGTTAAGAATTCCAAAAGGATTTGAGTGTCAGAGAAGAGCAGAAGGGAGTTGCTCCTCAAAGAGGATGAGGCAGGAGCTGGGGGTGACAGCAAAGTAGGCAGAACCTCACCAAGGAAGGATGCAGTACACAAAAAGATCCCATAGCAGTAACAAGCAGACAAGAGTCCAGGTCATGGCAAAAAAAAGGCAGGTGAAGCCCAAAATCAAGGCAGGCAAGTAAGCAAACAGCAGAGCAGGATCAGCAATGTACTTAGCCAAGCACAGGCAAGTGCCTGAGTTTGAAAGAAGCTCCTGAGAAAAGTGGAGGAAAACCCCAACATCACTTCTCACAGTCTTGTCCAAGGTTGCAGAGCTCTGCCAGAGTAGAGCCAGTGCTCAGCACAACCCATTTTTGACAAGGTTCCTGACACCAGGAGAGAAAACATTAGTATAATCAAAAGAACTACTAAAAATCTCATTTTAATGCCTTCCTTAGATAGACCAATAAAACTTTGTCTTCTATTCAAGTCTCTCCTATAATCAAAAGTCACAGACCAGCTCTGGTACTAACAAAAGGCAAAATACCTGGCCCCACAGTCTTTCTGCCCTCCAAATCCTTCCCTCTCTTTCTCAGTGCTATTTTTTTCCTGAATTACCTTTCACATTGTGAACAGTTTTTTGTTGAACAAAGAATATATATATGTATATATTTGATCACACAAGTATAATTTCAGGATATGCAGACCATACCCCAAAGCATCAGAGTGGATAAAAAAGCAAATTTTGATAAAAGATCTCCATCAAGCTCCTTGTGATATTTTAAATAGCAAGGAGAGGAGGTAGCAGAGATGACCTCTTTTGTCACAGGTGGCTTTCGGAGAGTTCAAGAGAGGTATCTAGGCCAGGGCTATCTCTCTGAACCAGCAGAGAGGCTGGGCAGACATCAGCTAATGACTATCTCCTGCCCAGCAAACAATCCACTGGGAAAAATCATCATCATGAGCCATCTAAGAGACACTCCAGATACCTCTTTCAGTCAGTAAACTGGAATATAGGCCCTGAACTTTTCAGCCACACACAGTTTTTTGTGTTCATCTTGCAGAGTGGCATTGGATTGGTTGACCAATCCCAGAAAAAAGTCACCAGTTCAGTTCCAGGATTCAATAAAATCCCTACAGACCTGTTAGAGAGTCTAGATTTTAAAGGCTGCTTGCTGTCTTTGCAAATACAGCTTTTACCCCATGGTTAACTGCAGATATTATCACCTGTTTTGGAACAATCACATCATACAGAGAGCAGAACTGAATGGCTTGAGCTTGGAAAGGCTGATTCCAACACCTTACCAACATCAGCTTCTTGCCTTCTGGGTCAGATCATCCAGGGTTTGAATTCAGAGCAACTCTGCAAAAATTTAGTGAGGTTTTACAAGTTGATTATAATGTGTCACTAACCAGTCCTTTGAGTTAAAGCACTCAGATTCTATAGAAAAAATAATCCCAAATGGAAACTATTAACATTTAAAATTTGTGCTATTCAGATGTTTGCTATACCAGCTTTTCTGAAGCCAAGCACGGAAAAACTGCCTGCATCCTACACCTCTCTGAGTCAAGGTCTCCTCCTCTGCTGCTGGATTGTTTCTACAACTGCTGCTTTATCCTTCCTTTAACCAAGACCACTGTTATCTTAACCTCATGGTGCATCATCTCCCTCTTGCCAGTGTTGCAAAAACACTTTAATTCCTCCTCACAGCCTGGCACCTACCTACCTCCCCCAAACCAGCCCTGCTCTAAATGAAGTTTGCATCAGACAGAGAGCCTAGTCTAACAAATCAGGAGATCAAAGCCATTCAGAGCTGTAAATATTCAACAACAGTCATGGTCTTCCTAATTCCAGCAATATGGACCACCACTCATGTTGCTACCCAGAAAAACCTAGCAGTGCTCAGCTGCAGCTGCCCATCTCACACATGCTATGGGCTTCCTGCTCCCTACATACAGGAAAAAGGGACCTGAGACACAAGTTAACACGAGGTTGAGATAATTAAGGACCTTTTTTACTAGTGTCTAGAAGAAATTATTCTAAAGTCAGAGTGGAACAGGTTTAGCTGCCAAGCAGGAGAAAAATCCAGCAGATTTACCCAAAATCTGTCCTAGCATTACTCTAGGTCTGCATAGTTGGAATTTTTCTGACACTGAGATTTTGTTTAGCAGATCATTTAGTCATCAGTAAAAGCAGAAAAGTTGTGAGTTTTCCTTCTCACTTTCCATCCACTTTGCAGAAGTCTGAGTGATTATATGAAGAGGGCAGGAAGAGATAAGCAAAACGCCAAAGTCCTTTTGCAAAACAGAAGCTCATCTCCTGAGCATCCTATGAGTGGTCCTTGCTCTATATCCAAGGGAAATCTGTGAGGGATCTCCACTGCACTAAGGATAGATCAGGTATTGCTGCAGCTCCTGGGGCCAAAGCTTCATTCTGTTGTCAAGCCAGCCATTCTTGATATCAGTGGAAGTTTTGCTTCTTCAGAGACTCACCAAACCTTTTCCTGTTAGAAGAAAACCTACTGAATTAACTACAGATAAAAGTTTTCTATTCACTCTGCTTGTCCTGTGGGTTTGGAGGCACTGGCCAACAAAGTGAACCCACTGAGAAATGGAAATAAATGGGGGTAGATTGAATCAAATTGAAGAAAAAAATCCCCCTTGCTTCCAGTCACCTCCACACCTCAATCACATGTCTGATTACAAAACAGGAAAAATCCAAATATATTCTGGAAAACACCATACAGTAATAATAAATTAGAAGAATTATTTTTTTTTTAAATTGAAAGAATGTGTTGAATTGTAAGTAAAAGGGAAATAAGTGTCCCTCCCTGCTTCTGTATCTGTAACTGCTACCAGATTAGTTATTTCATTAGCTGTGAGATTTTTTTTACAATTTCTTTGTTCAACACAAAGTAGTTTAGACAATGAAGGTGGTTATAATTTAAATTCGTATTTCATAAAAGCCCTGAAGGTCCCGTTAACTGATTTTGGAGGTTAGCAGGCTGTCTAGCTCAAAGTCTGAGGAGTGAGAGAGCACAGAAGCCAAGGATGTACCAAAAAACGATTTTCCCTCTTACCACTAGTCTATGCTGTTGGATAAAGTTGAGGAAAGGGCCGGGGAAGCTCTGTGAAAACGTGGGGATGATCACTTTTGTCTCAGAATTTTCTGAATTCAATAGCAGAAGGCTCTGCTCTATTGTTCTCTCCTGTAAAGTATATTTAGCTTGCTTAATTAACCTATATTTCAGACAAGTCATGCAGGCCTTCACCTAACTCTGTATATGCCTTTGTGATTAAACTTTAATGAAAGGGAGTGTAAAGTAAATTTCTCCTTGCTATGGGGCTGAAAAAGAGAAGAAAAAAATAAAAATCAAAACATGATATTCCTGTCAGGTGAATTATTATTACCATTATGAATTTTCTCTGAGAAAAGGAAAAGAAAAGGGATCAGAATGAGAGGAATGGCTATTTCTGATCATGCTTAATAAAAGGGACTTCAACTGAAAACAGGTACAGGGATGTAAAACAGTTCGATGTGAAAGCTGGATGGGATGAAGAGCACAAAAGCTGGTACATAGTTGTCAGAAGAAAGTTTATATTTATTTGTAGTATGTTTATATTTCTTTGAAAAATAAACCCCACATAATTCTCTACATCTATTTTCTCCCAAACAAGAAACACAGCAGAGCTATTCCTAAATATTGAAAAAAAAAAGAATAAAAATCAATGGCAGGCAGACTAGCACTCACAAGCAGTCTTACAATTGCAAAACAGTATGTGTCCAAGGAAGTAAAAAAAAGGGATTAGATAAGAAAATAGATTTCACTTTCAAGCCTCTAGTGGATTCTTAAAAACAATGGAAGGGAAAAATATATTTTATCCACTGCTGGGAGAAAAAATGCTTTGCCCAGTGTCCTTTAAACTTTCAATTAGAGCAACTTCAGAGTGAAAAAATACACTTGTTTCCTCTTCTGTTTTATATTAAAAGCTATTTTTAAAAGAAATTTATTACTAGAATGAGATGAACATTGGTCTGATGAAGCATTGGCATTACTATGATCTTAGTACATATTAATGAACTTTTAAAATGCAAATCATTGACCCACTAGGTGGTCTCATGGTCTCATAAATAGCAATCTTTTACATTCCAGCATCCAAATACCTAGTTAGGAGCTTTAAAGAATGCACATTATAAGTGATACAGACCATAACAAGTACTTTGGCAAGGGAAAAAAAGCCATTCCAGCCTATTGTGTCAATTATAATGAAGGGATTTTTATGTTATGAACCATATGTTCAAAGAACATTACATGTAAAATTACATACAGCCATTCTGACTATGAAGAACACAATAATGCAGGTATATTACTGTATGACTCCTGGTAAAACTCAATACTGTTGTTTTTTTCCACTTAGCTTATGTTAAATAATAATTTGGGTTGCAGTTATTCCTCAGTTTGCACTGTGATCCCACAAAAAGTCAGGAGAAAAAAGCAGTTACAATGGCAGTTCAGAAAAGATGTGGTTTAATGTCAGGAAATTGATTTAAATAAGGTGTTGGCACACAAATCCTGAACCTCTTTCTCATCTCTCCCAAATTTTGCTGTCTTAACAAACATACAACCCAAATCTTTGAGTCATAAAGTAATGGGATTAATTCCTTGGCATACAATGTCTTTGAGTGTCATGGCACTAACAGCACTGTCATGGTTTAACCCCAGTTAAGCAACTACACACCACATATCCTCTTTCTCACTCCCCCCACTTGGTATGGGAGAGAAAATAGGAGGAGGAAAAGTTTGAAAATTGTTGGGTTGAGAAAAAGGCAGTTGAATAGTCAAAGCAAAAGCATACAAGCAAAGGGAAACAAGGAATTAATTCACTATTTCCTACTGGAAAGCAAGTGTTCAGCCATCTCTGAGAAAGCCAAACCCCATCACACACATAACAAGCAACTCCTAGGAAAGAGAAATGCTCTCACTCTTGGATGTCCAACACTGTTTCCACCACAAATCCAAAGCGCAGCCCCATACCAGCTACTGTGAGATAATTAACTCTATCTCAGCCAAAACCAGCAAGATGTGTGTCCAGTTCTGGAGCCCTCAATGTAAGAAGGACATTGAGCTGTTGGAGTAGGTCCAGAGGAGGTCACCAAGATGCTCAAAGGGCTGGTACCTGCATTCCTAAATCCAGTTTCTTTCCCTCACTGAGTCCAGTGCCTGCTGGTGACATCAGCATTATCCTGGGAACTCATTATTGATTATGTATATATTCCATATATTTGATAGATTTCTTATTATCATGATATATGTATTTTAAATATGTAAATATAAAAAATATATAACATATTATGTATAAAAATAATATATAATTATATATTTCTTCTTATCACTATATTTTCTTTGTATCATTGCAGGTTTTGTCTCATATTTCATTAAAATAGTTTCAACTAGGATATTTTTCAACCCATAAATCTCCCTCCCTTTTCTCTGAGGGGAGACAGGTTAAAACAAGAGCATGGATTGTTTTTTTGAGTGGTCAGCCCAACACAAACCAGGGCACCCAGCACAGCCTCTTACCCAGCAGATACCTGTGAGAGCACAGCAATAAGCAGTCACAAACCCTAAAGAAGATGGAGGTGACATCTGCATCTCTACCTGAAAGCAAAACGTTTTACAGGCAAGGGAAGGAGGAAACTTAAGGCACCCTACTCCAGCTCTTGCTTTACTCCTGCCTCCAGCTACTGGAACATCCAGGACAGGTGAATTAGGCTCTTCTGGCTTGGACCTACAGCAGGCCCACTTCCCACCAACGCTTTTGCAACACTTCACCCCAGTTTCCCACAGTTGCCTGGCATCTATCCATGCCTTTCCATGTCAGAGAATCCAAAATGAACTGCAAAGGGGTGAGCACTTGCTGGTTTGGGGGCTGTTTTATTTGGGTTTGCTCTTTGGTTGATTTTTTTTTCCCTTTCCAGAACCTTGGCTGTTGTTTCATAAGTGCCCCTTCTGACATATATTTGTGCTTGAAAAGGTTAAGCAACTTTTGGCTCTCAAAAAATTATATCCTCAGTTTATCCAGAACCAAATCAAACACCCTCATGATACCCAGCATTTAACACACCCCTGACCTGCCAGCCCTCCCCAGGGAGGAGAGGTAAATTTAGACTTCCTGATAGTTTTCTTCACTCCCACTTTATTGTACTGGATGCTGCTTAATTATATGGGGTCTGTGCTTTATGCCTTTTTTTCCAAATTAAACTTTTGTACTCCTGCTTCAGCTTCCTAAAGCTGCATCTGTGCAGCATCTTCACCCTCAGCATCATAAAAAATGCTAAATGAATTATGTAGGTCTTCTCACTTTAAGGTCATTTCAATTATGGCAGCACCAACAGATGTATATGTTCATTAATAAAAGTGTGATATGTGTTTGTGTCCCTCTGAAAGTTCAGTCAGAAAATTATAGATTATAGAGAGACACTGCAGGAATTGCTGCTCTGTAAGTCAAACGCTCCATTATTAAAAATGTCATCCCATATGAATTTCATAAATAGCAAAGCCAAGAACAGAGTAACCATTTTAAAAAGTCTAGAGGGGATTCCCTAACAACATTTAAATGCATTACTACTCAAACAATCTGATTGGATTATAAAATATTTAAAACTGCAGCTGTACTTGTGGAGTTTAAATGTTGACTGTTTTGATTTCTGGAACATCTTACCTAAAGAACTACAACTTTATAAAACTAGTTATATCATTACTAAATCAATAGATTAAATATATATATATATGTAATCATGGAAATCCATAGTTTCTAAGGTGCTGGATGTTTAGCTGGCTTATTCTACCTACAAACAAAATTAAAAGAAAACTGAATAAGAACGTCAGGAATTAAAGTTTGCTTAAGATTTGCTCCTGAAATAAAGAAGGATCTTATTTTGCTAAAAATGCCGCAAAAGATGCAGGAAAGTGCATGCTAAATAACTGTGAGTGGCCAGATTCTTGTGAGGTGTAAACTGGCATTGATCCATTGCAGTTAATTGTTACACTGACAACTATTGGCTTTATTTTCATCCTGTGTCCTCTAAAATTCTTTTTTTTCTTGGATCTCTCTTACACATGTACTGCCTCATAATTAAATCTTTGTTGACATTTTAAGCAGAAAGGACAATTTTAAAACCTATTTTTCACACGAATAGCTGTATATTAATCCACAAATATATAGTGATGCCCATATGTTGTACATGTCCTTTCATATGCTAACTGCACCTCCTCTGCCAAACTATCTGTCAGCTCCACTGCCTTACCTGGATGAGTGTCAAGACATAATTCATCCAACAAACTCATGTTACTGGTCACTGCTTTCCACAAAAAAAACAACCTAATTTCAGCAGCACAGCAACTATCACTAGTGCCTTTTGTAAACACTAATATTCTGGATAAGATTTATGGATTAGAGTAGGATTGAAAGCAAAAGGTTTGCAGGTATAGCTATGGGCTCTGTTGTGTAGGCAAGTGGTGTAAAACATCCACTTCCCTTCTGCTTGTGCAGAAATAGAAGGATTTGGGGGTGTCAGTGGATGAAAAACTCACCCTGAGCCAGCAGTGTGTGCTTGAAGCCCAGAAGGCAACCCAATCCTGGGCTACATCAAGAGAAGTGTGACCAGCAGGGCAAGGGAGGGGATTTTGCCCCTGTACTGGGCTCTGGTGAGACCCCAACTGGAGTTACTGTGTCCAGTTCTGGAGCCCTCAACAGAAGAAGGACATTGAGCTGTTGGAGCAGGTCCAGAGGAGGACCAGGAAGATGAGGGGGCTGGAGCAACTGCCTTCTGAGGACAGGCTGAAGGAGTTGGGGTTGTCCAGCCTGGAGAAGAGAAAGCTCAGGGGGGACCTCAGAGGATCTTCTCAATACCTGAAGGGGGCTACAGAAAGGCTGGGGTAGGACTTTTTAATAGGATATGTGATGGCAGGACTAGGAATAATGGATGTAAATTGGAAGAGGGGAGATTCAGGATGGAAAGAGGTAAGAAATTCTTTATGGTGAAGGTGATGAGACACTGGAAGAGGTTTCCAGAGAGGTTGTGGATGCCCCCTCAATCCCTGGAAGTGTTTAAGGCCAGGCTGGATGAGGCATTGAGCAACCTGGTCTAGTTGGAGGTGGTCCTGCCCATGTCAGGGGGGTTGGAACTAGTGCTACAGGGGATTTCAAAGCTGTGGGTTTATCAGAAGGATTACCAAACAGGGTCATCCCATGACACTGGTTGATAGAGCAGACTATTTTTGGCCATGAGAGCACAGCTATGATATTCAACTTGAAGACATGCAATGACATCTTTCCACACTTCCCATTCCTTCCTATGACTCTTGTTTCTCCATACATTTTGTTTTAGGCTACCTGATCTTAACACAGGCAAACTCAAAATGCCCTTCTGAAACTTCTCCAATTATGGCCACCACTTAGGCTTGGCATAAAAGTATCATCCACATTTCTCAGTAAACCAAGTGGCCTTGCAAGACCCCATTTGCCCATGGGAAACCCACCTGTACTTATTTCTATAAAACAGAAATTAACTTGGAGCTCTATGTGCAAGCTCATTGGGCATAGTTCATTCCAGAGTTATAATTAAAAGAAAAAGTACATCCCCCACAATGAAATGGGTGGGCATTAGACTTCAGGAATGCACACAGGACTAGAAGAGAGATAATCAAACAGCACAAGGATAACAAACACACTAATTGCTGAAATGAGGCAGAACGTCTCCACAGCTTGTCTCAACAGCTAGCCCTGGGCTCAGTCTTGCTTTGAGTTCAGCAAGTTTTATCATTTTAAGAGTATATCAAGCCTCTGCACTACAGGACACAGCAGGAAACACAGGAAGAGTTTTGTCTGCCCTGAGGTGGGCAATTCTAGTTAAGGAAATGAAGATCATCCAGTTCCAGTTGAGCAAGTGAATGCTGCTGGTTCCAGTTGAGGTACACATATCCACCAGGTTTTCAAAATCAGGCCAGTGCCTAACTGGTACACATCCTGCTTCCTCACATGGTCTTTGTAAATTCATCCAGTCTTTAAAGGCACACAGACATGAAGTTTCTGTAATTCCCTGTGTTTCTACATGACAAAGAGGCCAAAAGCTCCAGAAACAAATGAGGATCATGCTCTCAATGGATCTTTAGAATATTTTGTTCTCAGCCTAAAAGCAGAATTTAACCTTTGTAAGTCCAAAGAAATGATAGTGACTCAAGCTAGATACAAGAAAAAATTCTTTATGGTGAGGGTGGTGAGACACTGGAAGAGGTTGCCCAGAGAGGTTGTGGATGCCCCCTCAGTCCCTGGAGGTGCTTATGGCCAGGCTGGATGAGGGACTGAGCAACCTGGTGTAGTGGGAGGTGTCCCTGCCCATGGCAGGGGGGTTGGAACTAGATCTTGAAAGTCCCTTCCAACCCAAACTATTCCTATGACTTCATTGCAACCACTATAAATTTACACTCAATATAAATGACAGTGGATCTGCATCACATTACTCTATGAATTCATATAATACAGAACACCCCCCTCCACAATTACTTGTTTTGGGTTTATTTTAAATGCCTAGTTTCCTGATGCATGGTCACTTTCACGAGTGGTCCCTGCCCTAGATAATTTCAAAAGGTGTTTGAAGCATTTGGATCGTAGAAATTTGGAGAATGATCATAGAATGGTTTGGTTTGGAAAGGACCTTCAAGATCATCTAGTTCCAACCCCCCTTCCACGGGTAGGGACACCTCTCACCACACCAGGCTGCTCAGTGCCTCATCCAGCCTGGCCTTGAACACCTCCAGGGATTGAGGGGGCATCCACAGCTTCTCTGGGCAACCTCTTCCAGTGTCTCACCACTCTCACAGCAAAGAATTTCTTTCTTCTCTTCAGCCTAAATCTCCCCTCTTCCAATTTGCCAGGGTGAGCAGCTCACACCCTAAACAGGGGCAGAGCCCTGCCTCATTATTATATCTTGGATATCACAGCCAAACGTCATACATCATCATGTATCTAAAGGTGTATTGTACTTTGCAGGTAGTCCTAAAGGTCCAAATTAGCCCAACGACTATTTGAGGGGTAAAAATGCCTCTGAAAGGAACCAGATGTAAGCAGTGTTTAGGATTCAGGTTTTACAGTAAAGAGGTTCCATTTTAACTCAGTGGAGTTATTCATGATTCACAGCAAGTATAGGATTAGTCCTCACAACTGGAGAAATCTATTCTACCAGGATGGTGATGGAGGCATTGATCCTAAACAAATAAAATGACCTTCTCCTCCAATTACTTTGGGCTCCCCTAATTAAAATAATTTTGCTAATGAAAGCTGTGAAAATATGCACACAATTCTCTTACAGTCAGTCTGACCTTCTGCTGATGTTTCTGATTATGGCAAATACTTTACTCACTGGAAAATGTACAAGCTGGAGAGCTGCTGCTGCTACAATGGAAGAAACCTGAAAATTAGGGTAACTTCAGTAGCAGTGGCAGGCACCAAGATCTGGACATGGTGAATTAAAGGTCCTAAGACAACTTCTGATCTCATGGCTTCATTATTTCTCAGAGACCTATTGACCAAACCCATTGGTAAGATTTACAAAACATACTTGCAGATCCTCTGCAAAGAAATGTTATTTTTTGTCAAAATGGTGTTCCCAGGCACAAAATTACTGACTAAACAAGGAGTCAAAACACTGATTTTCTTTTGAATCTTTGAATGAAGACTGTCTGAGCAGGGGCAAGTAGGTTTTGAGAGATATATTAATATAAGCATCTATAAAATATGGCTTAAAGCTGGGAAAAGAGTAGAATATTTTGCCAGTCCTTGATTTATTAGCAAATACATTGGTAAAAATGTAGTTTTTACACATTATTAGAAGTCATGACTGCTAAAATGTCTTCATTATCACTCTTATAGATTGCAAATATGGAGATGAAAGAAAACATCCTGTTTAGATGGACTTGTACATATTGGTGCCCTGCTAGAGAGCAAGAGAAGGACATTGACCATTGCTAAATTCTCCTCTAGCTAATTTCAAAATCAGTTTAATGCAGGTATTTCACTCCAAGTCCTGAAAAAATACTGTCATACTAAAAAAATGTGTTAATTAACCAGCTTCTTCTGATACAGTGTAGCCATCCTCACTTTCTCAGTGTTTTGACACACTGACATACCC
Source organism: Turnix velox (assembly GCA_013400935.1). Taxonomy (NCBI): domain Eukaryota; kingdom Metazoa; phylum Chordata; class Aves; order Charadriiformes; family Turnicidae; genus Turnix; species Turnix velox. The sequence goes on from VZTY01027835.1 coordinate 84,943, forward strand.
TTTTTTAATTGAGGTGCACCCTGAGGTCCACAGCTTATCCTTAGAGGTTTCTTAAGACAACCAAAGGCTGGTTTAGCTCTGCATATGGTACCCATTTCTAGAAGTAAAAGTAAGGAAGTAGAGTATGGGGGGGAGTGGAATTGAGGAATCTTTGCCAGAACAGAAAAGTGCTAATCCCCAAAACATTATAAATATTGAAAATACTATTTAAATTGCAGCAAAAATACAGATGGAGATTAGAAAAGGATCTTAGCAGGGATCTCAACTGACTCCAATATAGTCTACCATTTCCCTATAACTTTGGTTACATTTCACATTGATCTATGAATTCCAACATTTGGGTAGATTTTAGTGTTTGGTTGTCACTGTCAATAATAAAAAATGTTTGCTAAAAATCCTCTTCCATTTTGAAAAGATCAGCTTCCATTCTGTGCAAATTCAGCCATCACACCACAGGATTCTAAGAAACTGCTTCCAGGAAGGTGAAGACCTTCCTCAAACTTCCCTTCCATAACTTCCCTTGCCATCAGGAATAATGATCACAACCCTGAAACATCACACAGTTTATTAAATAATTATTGTAATTTTTCCTTCCCATCTCTGCAAAGTGAAGAAAAACAACCCACAAACTATTTCTGTACAACTGGGCCAACCATGGGAGCAGCCTGTTTAGTATCTAACCACCTCTTATTGACTAAGGTTGTTCAGAACTGCTGAACAATGCCACAGTCAAATGCCACAATGACCATGCCTAGTTGTTACCTAAAATGTGCTAGAGAGCATCTGGCACATGCTCTGAAGCAGGATGGTTCATCTCTCTACAAAATTTCTTCCTCCTGTCTTTAAATATTTGCCATTAGAATATGGTTAGTCCTTCTATGTTTATACGAAAGTCAACTCCTTAGGCTTCACTGACAGACACTAGTGATTAATGAGTGCACTGTACACTCATTTTTTTATGTACAACCTTTCATTTTCATCATGAGTCCTTTTGCTCATCCTACAAACACTACCTGTTGAAATCTAGAAGGGAGGGATCCCAGAAAAGCAAGTCCTGATCAATGCCAGAGCAGGAGCATCTAGACCAGGTTACACAAGAACACATCCAGATGGGTTTTGAATGTCTCCAGACTCCACACCCTTTCTGGGCAGTCTGTTCCAGTGTTCTCTCACCCTCACTGGGAAAAAGTTCTTTCTTACATTTCTCTGGAACCTTCTATGTTCCAGCTTGTACCCATTTCCCCTTGTCCTATCATTGGAGGTCACTGAGAAGAGCCTGGCTCCATCCACCTCACACTCACCCTTTCCATATTCATAAACATGAGTGAGGTCCCCCCTCAGCCTCCTCTTCTCCAAGCTAAAGAGCCAATCCCTTCATCAGCTTTTCCTCAGAAAGGGAGATGCTCCAATCCCTTCATCATCTTTGTTGCTCTGCACTGGACCCTCTCCAGCAGTTCTCTGTCCTTCCTGAGCTGGGGGAACCAGAACAGGACACAATATTCCAAATGTGGTCTCACCAGGGCAGAGAAGAGGGGGAGATAATAATAATAATCTCCCCAAATAATAATACCACCCCAAAGTGTGACTACAGCTCCCATTTTTTAGTGGCAGGGCTTTTTGCCCACTCACAGTTAGGTGTGAGTGTTGAGGGGAAAATAAAGAGTTTGTGTTTGTGATAGCATTTCATACAGCCAAGCATGGGAATTGCCACCTACCTCCAATCATCACTGCAGCTTTCCTGCATTTCCAAAATACTGTGCAAGGCTACATCCCTCCTAAGCAAAGCCTTAATCTGTTTTCAGTCAGTTACTTTTTTTTTTTCCTGGCAGCAGATATAAGGCCACACATTCAAATAATGAACTTGCCTTTCATTTGGGTATAGTTTATTAATGACAAAAATGCTAATCCATTAATCAATTTAAAACAAGTTGGTAAATGAAAAAAAAGAAAAATCCTCAGTCTCCTTTAGTAACAGGATCACATGCATCTTAAAAGGGGGCCATTATCTCCGTGGGTTTCTCAGCTGAAGTTAAAAACCTAAAAATGATTTTCATTCATTTCTCATTAATATGCAAAATTATTCAAATTAGATAGTAATTAACCATCTACTCAGTAGAAAACCTTTTCATGATAATTTATGATAAACTCGGTAGCAGCTTTGATTGAGATTGATTTTTTGGTGTTGAGAAGCTATCATGAATACAAAAAAGCACCTGAAAAAATATTTTTAAAACACCTAACTTGCTGCTCACCTAATTATATGGTAACTGTGCTCACAGATCATTTCAAAGAGAGGCCCTATAGGCAAGATACTGATGCTGAATGAAACAGGCAAAACATCCTTTGGAGTTTGTCCTACATTTCATCTTAAAGCTCAGCTTTCCTCATATCTTCCAGCCTAATTCATTTAGGATGTTAAATGTTTAGCACTGTTTAATTCAGCAAGCGTGTACATGGGAACTAAGGCTTTGCTTGCTAAGGCTTACAGGGTTCCTTTAAAGATAAAAATGTTTGGAAAAAAATCAAAACACATTCAAGACAAAGTGCTTTACAATGCAGCCTCCCTGAGAATACCACCATGCTTTGTAAACAGCATCCACATCTATTTTTGCAGGTGGCAAAAGTGACTTCAGAGGGGAATGTAGCACTATGGAGAATATGGGTTTGTGCTTGGGAGCAAAGAAGATCTTCAGGATTAGAGGACATTGGAGCTCTAAACACTGGGGAATGCTGCTCAAAACTCTAACTCTCCAGAGGTGGGAGAACCAGAGGGAAAGAAGCATTGACCTTGTACTGCTGAAGTAGCATTAAGGAGAGAAAAAAACCCATATTCAGTACCTATTGCCACTGGTGGGAATTGCTGCGAGCACCCATGCCAAAGAGGCAGGACTATGGAGGAAAGAGAAAAAAACCCTGGTATTCTTAGAAGATTTTCCTCTGAACTTGATCACACAACTAATGCCACCAACAACTCATGATATCACATTAAAGAAGGTGTATACTGCAGATTCTGGGGATATTGTGTTATTTAAATAATTTCTAACAGCAACAGGAGAAAAGGGAACCTTGAAGTCAAACCTCTTGAACTATGTCATCAAGGGGAAAGGTGAGGAGGAAGGAAAAGGAGCAGGTTTTAATTGAGCTCTGACTTTCACTAAGGTTTAACTCCAGCTCAAATAGAGATTTAAAGGCCTGATCTCCAGAGTGAAATAAACTGCACCTCACCACAGGTAAATCTTTTTCAGTCCTCAAATCAAGACTTAGAGTTGAGTGAATACATATATTACCATTACACAATTAACTAGCAGAAGTGTACAATATGATAGCTTTGAACAAGTCTCCATTCCTTTAGGTACAAAGGCATCCACATTCACACACCTTGTGTTTTTTCTGAGTCTTATTTATTGCCCTGCTGCAACCTGCAAAATCCTTTTCCTCATCACCACACTATTTAGCAAATAATCCACAGTTGTGCTTCTTGGGCCTGTGTTACCTTCTACACTGAAATGTATTTGCCATTTATTGACCTAGTACCTACAGAAGACTATTGAATCCCATTGCATTGTTCCTCTTTATTTGCTCTGCCTCCAATTGCTTCCAGGTGTTGTGGCCATTACAATGACTCCATTCATTCCTCCCTAGAAGGCCCAGAAGGTGGCAATGGACAGCCTCGCCTAGAGCCCTCCTTTCTGCAGCCATTCATCCCCAGTTGTGACATGAGAATGTTTTGATAGAGTAATAAAAAAAATAAATAAAACTTCTGTCAAGAAGTTACTGATGATACCCAAGTTAGTATTTCTTCTTCCAGGGACATGGTCAGAACCATCTCAGACATGGTACAATACTTGCACTGTAATTCCTTCTCAGGTATGAGGTCATGAGTGGCCCTTTGGGGAGGAAATCCTCTCTCAGCTGACACCTATTTAATTATCAGATCAAAGAGAGGGGAGGCATGCAAGGAAAATTTAAAAAATCATAGAGAAAAATTCAGAGAGACTAATACAAAGAAGATGTTACCTGAGAGAGCAAAAATTAAGAGGAACAAGAGATTTGTTCTGAACTTCTACATCCCTTACCTTCAATGATCTGTTTTTCTTACTTTTTGAGATACAAATAAACAAAAGGTAGCCACCTCTTTGAGAAAAGCAGAAATAATAACAATCCTCTAGTACTTATAAACCTTTTATTTAATTCCTCCCATTGAAATATCTCACAGGAGTTCACAAGTATGAACTTCTCAAGTAACAAAGTACTGTTCTACTTATTATATCAGTGGGAAAATTGCAGTAAAGGACAGGTTTGGTTCAGTGTCCAACAGGTCACCCAGGAAGCTTTTGTCAGAAGCAGAAACAGTTACTTAACATTAACCTGGATCCCTAAGCACCAGTCACTAGATTTTTTTTTGCTCTTTGTGTTTTGGGGAGAATAGACACCACTGAGAAGTTTGGCTGAGTGAGTCAAGAATTAAACAAGCTGTGCTAAGTGTGTGCTGTTCAGGCAGCTGGTAGGTTATGGTGGAGCAAATAACATCAGGCTTTAATGTAGCAGACTTTTTAATCTGACAGACAAAAGCTTAACAATATCCAATGGCTGGCAGTCGACTCCTGAAGAAGTCCAACTGGAAATCAAGTGGCATCTCTCTGACCACTTCGCACCACTTGAATGAGAACAAAGCAGCTGGAAAGCTACCTAAGCCAGCCAAGTTAAAGCCATCACAGCTCTTTTGTTGCAAAAAGAATCCAGCTCAGAAAGGTTTTGCCTCCTCAGGAGTGCCGGAGCAACCCTTTTCAGTGAAATGCTACACAGATTCTGGTGCTAAGTTTGCCACTTCAAAGGGGATTCAAAACGAGGTGGGATAACACATGGCCCAGCTGCAAAATTGGACAGCAGGAAAAACCACAGTAGCTGCACAGGGCAAAATTCCCCAGGTGTCAGCCTATTTATTCATCTTCTGTGAGGTGAAACTGTAGCTTTGCCCTTCTGTTTTTCTTCTCTTTTTTCTTATTTTTCTTTTTTTTTGTTTAATTTCTTTTTTGCCTCTTATGGAAATAGGAAACAGTTAACAACCTTGTTTCAATAATATATAATTCTGAGGGAGGAAAAAAACAGGGACCTAAGGAACCTGCCTTTTCTTCCCCCCCCCCTTCTCCCTTATTATAAAGTCATTTTTCAAATCACCTTTCTGACACATTTGTCCATATTGATTAGCTGCTTTTGGAATGACATTGTCTGACCTGTCTAAATCCATCAATTGCTCTCCTGCTGATGCTTAATTCCCAGGCTACTTTAACTTCTAATGGTAGGGTATGAATATTATTCATAAAACCTTTTTGCTGAAGAGATCAATAATCATATACATCTCAGGTTTGCATTCTGGGTGTTGTTCAGTAGCCCTTTTGCTGGCCACAGAGTCTTCCCCCCCCCCCCCACATCTTTTTCTATCAGCGAGCAAC
>VZTY01027835.1:90402-130105 GCA_013400935.1 Turnix velox
CCACCTTTTTATCAGAGCAGACTGTAAATGTTTCATTAGTAGCATTTAGAGGGTACATACTTGATACTCTATCCCCAGGAGTTTGAAGTGAGTTATTAGGAACTTGTTCAGCATTAGGATTAATGCATATTCCCAGTAGTTTTCATTGCATTTCCATTCCGTGTGTGCCACAAACTCTGCAGTTAAGTATGTTTTGTCCACTTAGAAAAAAGTGTTTGGAGGGGAAGGCATGCCTTAATTGTTCCCAAGACAGTGGGTAATGGTCTACTGATGGGCCTAAGGTTGAACTAACAGGCAAGTAAAATGCAGTTTAGCTTCGGCAGGTTTTAAAGTACTAATGAGGCACAATCTACTCAAGCTAAGAACTTGTCAAGACAGCCAGCTCGTGTAGAAAGTCGAAACAACCTTTACCATCTTTTTTTTTCTCCTTTTACTTAAAAATAAACAAGCAGGGGATTACCCCAGTGCTGAGAAAAATATATTGAAATTCAGTATTTTCTACATGAATGGACAGATGTTTGCCTCACAAAAATCCAAAGAATTCAAACACCACCTGCATTTTTTTTTACTAAACTAGTATTTTTAAAAAGAATTTTTAGGAAAGGCTGTTGAAAACTAGATTCCAAAGTTAAGCAAAGGACAAAATTTACCTGCCAGGGGTCAACTTGCTCATTAAAATGTAGTTTTTCAGCTTGCAAAATGGTCAAATTGGATACCCTGTATTCCAAGCTGCTGTTTATGCAACTATATTTAGCAGCCTTTGCAAGCAGGGAAATTTTAGAGCCTTAAAAATACAAAAATACCAACTAGTCACCATTTTAACTTTACAATGTTTTCCTGGAAGCCCTCTCAGAGCAAAACCCCCAGATTCTAGGTATTTTAGTAACTAGAGGATTGATTGGGACTTCATTGCATTTTAACTACTACATACCAGGCTGTTGTGTTCGGTGACATAAAAGATTTCATTTTCATTTTATGGCATAAAAGTCTAAGTGTCCTGCTGCTGGGATGTATCAATCAAATCAGGAGCTCAAATGGAATATTATCTTCATGTTGGTATGAGAGGGGGGGAAAATGGTGCTTTTAGTTCACAGTCAATGGGTACCAAATGTCTCTGCAGTCAGTAACACACTTGTGCACATACTTCTGCAGAGCCATTACTTCAGGGTTCATAAAGTGGAACACAGCACTTCTGACAATGCTGCAGGATATTATTTTTATTTTTCTTCAGAAAATAAAGTTGCCTACATCAAAAAGGGAAAAAAAAAAATCAAACTACTTTTTAGTACAATCATTTGAAACAATTAAATCCCAAGTGTTTTGTGGGTAGGGATATGGCACAGCTGATTGAAGAACAGGTATAAATCTCACCAAATCCATTTTTCAGGAGGGCTACAACAGTGGGTAGGGACACTGTAGGCCAAGCAATGGGATTTTGCATCCAGAATTCCTGCATATGCTTTTGATATGCTTCACTTGACACACTGCTATGTTTTTCCCTTCCCTACATATGGCAAGGCTGAGTAAAACTGGCTAGGTTTTTGTGAAATGGACACCTGAGACTGCTCTATGAGAAGGCAAAACCTAATATGGGAAAAAAAACGCTAAACTGTATCAATATAGATTGCTTCTTACTTTTCCTCAGCAACCTGCCCTCCTCCAAGAGACCTAAAGAAGCAAAAAATGAACTTCCAGGACTGGATGCTCAATGTTACTCCTAGGGTTTCACTTGCTTTCTTACAAGCACAAGCAACACATCAAACATTTCCCTCCCACACACAGATACACCTTATTATTTTGCTCTCTCTGACCCTTCACAAGGTGACCTTCTTTGCAGCTTCTCCTACTCACAAGGCAGTTTGAAAGTGCTGCTGTTCTGTGCTTAACCCTGACCCAAAGGACAAAAACCGCTATAGTACAGGAATGCTGCAACATTTGTGCTGGTTAACACTTACTCCTTCCTGCTAAACCTTGTGTTTTCTGCCTACCACAAAGTGGAGTTTGCCTGGATCCACTATAATGTAGCAGGGAAGGAAGGGAGAAATCCAAATAGAGGAAGAAATCCAAATAAAGGGATTGTTCTGAAAGCTTGCTGCAATATAATGATGTTTCCTTAGAAAATTACTAAGTAAGGCTTCATTTAATATTATTGCAGAGGGTTTTTTGCAGTAATATTCTTTTTTCTTCTAAGTGAGGCAGATAATATTGACAATGTTGCCAAGTAACTACACCTGCAAAACAAGTGTAAGGCAATGTGCCCCTACCACTTCTCTTCTGGCTGCCCAGCATGCAGCTCAGCAAGCAAGGATACAGGCCACTGACAGCACAAGAAATGTTTTTATTTATTAATTGCAAAAGCTTCAGGTTACTCAAGCACCACCATTCAGACTTACTGTGCTTCCCATGTAAATAATTGATCATTTTATAGCTCAGCACAGTTATATCAACACAAAGGATTTGGCATTTGTTGATAGTCAGTGCAGCATGTAGGTAATCTAGTAGAAGCCAGAGAAAATTTGTTCACATGGTTCCTTCCTTCACCCAGCATTTCATAAGAATATAGTTGTGGAAACTGCCAGTTCAAACAAAAACCACCTACAGAGCTCACCACCTCATCCTTTGGAGGATCATCTTGCTCTGTTATTGCCAGTATATATCCTGGAAATCTCTGGAAGCCACCAATCCAATAGGTTGATCAGGCACGCTTATAAATCCTACAGATTCTATGTGAAGCCTTTTGGTCAATCCAAGCCATAAATTTTCATCACAGTTTATGCTTCTTGTCCTCACTAAAGGCATCAAGAAGCCAGGGAACATGGCAGAAGTACAAGTGGAGGAAACAGTGCACACATCCTTCAGCCTAGGAGTGGCTCTGCTGACATGAATATGCCTGACATAGCCTTAGCCTGATTAAGTTTAATGTAAGGACAATATTCATCAGCAGGAGATGCTTCTGAATCACTTTTTTAAGATGTGCCACTTCAACAGGGGAGATGGTTGTCAAATGCAGCAGCAATAATACTTCTTGAAGTGCTATGAGGCACAGATACATCTGAATGCAATGAAAAAGAAGGACCATGTGCTAACCTGAATGTGCTAAAGGGAGCTTCAGAGGCTACAGATGCAAACATACACCTGAAAGCAATGAAAAAGGACCATGTGCTCACCTGCACATGCTAAGGAAAGCTTCAGAGGCTACTGACATCAATCAGTAGAGAAATAGCTGTCTCCCCTGAAAAACTACAAGTTTTACTATACAAATTCCTGTGGTGGATTTCTCTCCTGACATCTCTTTCACATCCTATTGCATCATACCACATCCAGCCCAAGAGGGAATATGAGGTTCCAAACCTGATGAAAGTGAGATGACACTTGTGCCAAACTTAAATTTTCTCCCAAATTGATGCCTGTGATTTGGTGACACTTAGGGTGATGATAACAGCAAACTTTGGAACTGAGTAAACAAAAGCTACTTCCTGGACATGCTCATGCTTTAGGGAGAGAGTTGGAAATTTCAACATTAAGCCCTTTTCTTTAAGCATTAGGCCAGACTCAGTATTTTTTTAATCCAAATTTCAACATTAAGCCCTTTTCCTTAAGCATTAGGACTGACTCAGTGACTGACTCAGTATTTTTTTTCCATCTTAATTTCAACATCAAGCCTTCTTCCTTCAGCATTAGGACTGACTCAGTATTTTTTTCATCCTAATTTCAAAATTAAGCCTTTTTCTTAATCATTAGGACTGACTCAGTATTTTTTTTTCCATCTGTGAATCTAAGTATTCACAATTTTCAAACATAAAGTATTCAGTAACTAACTCAGGTTAACAACTGGTAAGAATTTCAGATTTTTTAGCAGAGTAAGTGGTGAAAAGTTAGTTATCTGCCCAGGATCCATTTTTTTTTTCTTTCTCCTCCTACATGTGAGAGCTGCCAAGTTGATGGCATTGCTCATCCCCTCCAAGACATACCTGTGCAGTAAATGAAACTGCAAGTGATGCCTCCCCACTGCTGTGCTGCAGCCTTTCAAGCCTCCTCTGGAAGGACAACCACAAAGAATTAGAATATAAATCCTTTGTAATGTCCATTCAATCCTTGGTCTATCTGCTATCAGCACTAAGCAGAGTGCCAATTAGTGTCAGCTCTAATGGTAGTTTCAGTCCTAGGAACATTCTTCAACTGGGAATTGGACTCTCATTTCACACTGGAAACCAAAACAGTTATCATGCAGTAATAACTTTTGGTCACTGCTAACCCAGACCTCATCAAACCACTGACCTTGAAATGAAAAGGTCTGTGTCCCGCTCCCTTTTCCCTCCATTTCTCAAGCAAAATGGCCATGTCAAGAGTTTTTAGGATTGGAAGGAATCCAAACATAATGGATGTGTCATTGAACCCTCAGCTCCAAACCACAAGCCGAAGAGATCTATTCTCTATCACTTTTCTAAGTGAAGATTAAAAGAAAAAGACAAAATGCCATTAAAAATACCAAAAAAACCGCAAGGATTCCATTTCCACAACAGGCTATGAGCAGTGAAATACCTGTGAAACCCAAAAGTCACTGACCCCAGGGCCCTTTTCCCCACCAGTCACTCAACATTTTCCCATCACAATGACTTTTGCTCCAGGCTGATTTATATCCAGAGGAACCCATATTTTGGACTGAATCCACTTTAACTGACCATTTAAATTATTTGGTCATTATTTTAATGACTTCTTGTGATTAATTGAAGATCTTTCTTACCCAGCTGATGCTGCTCTGTTATCCCTGTGACAACCTCAGCCAAGGAGTCAGATTTAGAATAGAATTGATTAAATTTTAGGTTGTTGGTCTTTAATTCCACCTCAAAAAGTGGAAAAAAAGTGCATTAACTGGCTTCTAACACATAGTAATCTCTTCAGTTTCTTCTCTTTTTAGGGTTTGTGGAATTTTTTGTTGCTTTTTGTACAATTGCTGCTTTTTTACTTTCAGAGAGACCCAGAAGTTAAAGTGAGATCTGTACATATATATATATACACACACACATACATGTGCTATAAAAATTCCAGCACAAATATCTACATATGCTGTCAGCTTTAAAGAAATTTAGGGCTCTGAAAATACTCAATATGTGAGCATTCTACTTTTAGGCCCATGATATTTCAAATTATGAGGGTTGGCTTTTTGCATAGAACGTAAAATTGGTTAAAAAAATAACAACTGTAAATCTGCTTTTTTTTTTTTTCTTTCATGCCCAAGTGGACCTTTATGAGGCTCATAAGGAAACAGAGTGTGGATTGTCAGCAATATTCATGAAATTAGAAACAAAAGGATCAGACAGAACAAAGGGGTGTTTTTATTTAAAAAAAAAAAATTTCTAAATCTCACACAAAACATTTGTTCTGCTCCAGCTCTTTGTGAACTAATTGGCTCTCCTGGAGGGACAGGTAATTGTACTTGACTACACAAGCTGTCCTGAAGCTCCCTTGGAAAGCTCCAGTAAGCTTCCAGTGTTAGCAGCCATCAAGGATTTCACAGGTCAGGCATCAGATCGATAGAGCTAAAAGCAGCAGGGACTGTAATGTCGACAGCAGGTTTCAGAAAATGCTGCAAGTGCCAGTTTGTTCCCCTTCATGCAGAAGCTGGAGACAGCTTAATTAACCCTTGGAAAATACAATTTATCCACAGGCTCTGTGGGTCTGTACCAGGCCTTATTGGTGAGCTGATAGCAGAGGATGCTGAGCCTGGCAGCTCCCAATTCCCATTTCCCCCTCTAATGCTGTTCCAGTTAGGATGCAAACAAAAAAAAACCCATGATTTTAGGGGGATGTGTTCACCTTGTCCTGAGGAGGATGCTACAGGAGGCCATGAAGGCAACTGTTTTGTTAGATCTCAACTGTGATTTCCACTGGTCCAGCAGGGACATCGATCACTCAGGTCTTTGGTTGTGTGTGTGTGTGCATCTGAGTGTGTGCATGTGTGTGAGAGAGAGAGAAAAAGAGAAAGGGGGAAAAAGTAATCTCCCACAGGTCTAAATGCTTCTTTGCCCTCTTGTAAAGATGCTCCCCTGTTAGTTGTCTATTTTTACTGTCTTCTAATACACACGGCCATGAAAAGTCCAGACAAGGTAATTTTTCACATCCCAAAACACCTATATTTTAGAAGACAAAGAACTTGCCCGGGGTGGCAGAGCAGGAAGAAGGTATCTTGTCTGATGTGATATTCAAATTTGTGTCTCCAATGTCAGACCAGCAGGCCAAAGGGTTTTTTTTTTCCTTCCACAGCTCTTTTCAAGCTAAAGGAAATCCTCCAAGACAACACACACAGAGTACAAATACTCTTCCTGAGGCTTAGCAACTCTATCATATAATTTTTAGACTGAATTCACAGGCAGATTAATTTTAAAATATTAAGCATTCCCATTAGTTATGTTTTACTTTGTGCAATTTCAATTAAATCTTAGCATCAAAGAATACAGTGGATTGGAAAGCACCTTTAAAAGTCATTTACTCCAACCATCCCTGCAATGAACAGGGACGCTTCAGTTGCTCAAAGCCCCTTCCAACCTGTCCTTGAATATTTCCAGAGGTGGAATATCTACCTCCTCTCTGGGCAATCAGTATCACCATCCTCCTGTAAAAAATTACTTCCTTCTGTCTAGTTTAATTCTACCCTCTTTTAGTTTAAAGAAGCTGAAGTCTACTGCTAAAATTTGCCCTCATATCTTTCCTATAGGGCCCCCTGTAAGTACCAAAGGGCTGCTTTAAGGACTCTCCAGAGCTTTCTGTTCTCCTGGCTTGACAATTCCAGCTCTGCCAGCCTGTCCTCACAGCAGAGGTACTTCAGCCCTCTCATCATCTTCATGCCTGGGCTGCAAGGGCATGTTGTTGCCTCCATCTTCCATCCCCACATCCTTCAGCTAAACCCTCCATCCTTCCCTCCCTCCATCCTTCAGCCTCCATCCCTCAGCCTCTACTGGTAGTTGCCCTGATCCAGGTGCAAGGGTCTGCACTTGGCCTTGTTGAACCTCAAGAGGTTCATGTCCAGGTCCCTCTGGATGTCATGTTGTTCCTTAGGCACACTGACCTCACCATTCTAGATCAACATACATGAAAAGTATATCTAGCAATCACACGGAAGGATAAAGTGCATAGGTATGAAAAAGAGCTGAATTATCTACCTACCAGTCTTCTTGCTGAGTCTGTTTTTCCTATCACTACACCTTTTTATCTTTATCCACAACTTTTCTTTTTAGTGCTTCAGAGATTTGGTTGAATGAGGAGTTTTCAGTATTACTTAGGCTTTTTTATTCCAATATTTGCCACTGTAAGGACCTGAGCTCCACTGGAATCACTTGGCCACACAACAGCATCTCCCACACATACCAGCTGGTCCCAACAATCACAAAATTTATAGTTAATGACAATATCCTCTTGTGCTTAATAAACTAAGAAGTCCAAAAATATCATTTTTCAGAGGTGTTGAAAGGCAGGCCAGTGTCTATGCTGGTTAGACTTCTTGCTTTCATCTTCTGTTGCTAGCAGTTGACTTTAGAAAAAATAAAAACAAAACACAAACCCCACATTTCAAAAGTTTTCCTTCAAGAAATGCAAATTGTTTCTGAAGACACATTTTTATGACAGCTCCAGAACATAGCTCTGCTCTAACATATTCTAAGCAGTGGTGTTATTCCTTAGAATCTGTAAGAGCAAAATCTTAATCTGTCATGGCTCAAGAATTCCATTTTAATAGTATCAACAAAGAGCTTTTCACACTCCCCACAATACAGTTCAAAAATCTAAATCCTCCAGTTAATTAGCAAGGAGTGCAGGCTCTCCAAGGTTGAGTACCTATTTCTGTTTAGAAGGTTAGCACTAAGTGCTCTAAAATCCATATACTTTCTCAAATTGCCTTGAAATTTGGTGTGCCTCTTGGGGATTCAAGGTAAGGTTAGAGTCCTGAGCATAGGGTCACACTGGTTTGTGCTTTTCAAAATGCAGCCCAAAAAGCCAGCTTTTTCTAAGCAATGAAATTCTGATAAACTGCTTTTTCTATTCTTGCATAACCAAGCACATCTTTCCAAAATGCTCCAGGTATTACTAATATTCAACAGTTGGCACCCTAAAAAGGTGTTTTAACTCCCAATCCTAAATAATTATAGAACATGTTAGGATTCTGAAAGCAAGAATGGGCTTCCACCTTGCTGATCAACTTGAAAATTGACTGAGTGGTACACAAGGATGTAGGATATTAAACCTACTTTATATGTAGTGCTTGTTTGTATTTGATACTCGGAAGGAATTCTGAAAAATGGGGTGGAAACTATTAATATTGCTAAATCCTTTGACAAAGGATTATTTGGGGTAATTATTTTAATAGAAAGCAAGTTATGCATATGAATTCTTACACTGAAGGATAGGAGGACAATGAAGAGATCAAGGAAGAAAGAGCACTTTAAGGGCAGTTAAGAGTCAGATGAGAAACTTTCAAGATGCTGCAAAGAACTTGAGAATACCAAGAAGGAAGGCTGTGAGTAACTCAAGCTATTTTTTTCCCCATTTTTGGGTGTTTTGGGAGTTTCAGAGACTCCTGCACATTTGTGTCTGGTCCTTGTTAAAACCTCTTCCTCTGGGAATAAGGGATGTGTGCCCAAAAACATATCCTGTCCACCTGAAAGGATACATTTTTAAATCTGTGGGAACCAGGACATTCAAAATAAAGGTAACTGCCACCTTGCTGCTGGGATGGGATGATGGAGTGGGTCTGCTGGCTTGGACAAGGCATGGGGAGGAAGGCCACCAAAGTAGGCTAATAAGAAGTCATCAGGATACACAAAAAAGAGGAATTTTATGTCCTTACTGCTACAGATATACTGGTTTAATGAAAAAAGGTAAAGGGACTGGAAATGGCGACTAGGAAGGGTCTATTGTTTTAGAAAAATCAGATAAGACAGACACACCAGTTTAAATCCACATTTAATATTACTGTAGTCATTCCTTAACTTAAATATGACAAGTGTCAGGAAATGTATCATATTTGTGATTTCTGTGGGTAAGCAACAATTCCCCATAATGTAAAGCATTTGCTTGCCAGTGGTTGTGAGGAAAATAGGGCATGAGTTGATGACCATACACAACTGTTTAGGTAGAAACCTGTTTTAAATTCTGAAAGCCTGGGATCACTTTATTTAGTCAGCAGTGGGGCAAAAGATGATTTAGAAACAGCTTCCTGGTGTGTCTGGAAATAAATCTGTATTTCATCACGTAAGTGGAGCAAACGTGGCACGGTTCAAATGCAGGAATTAGTTATATAGATGATGTGTTCATTACAGGTACAAATTAGGAAGCTCCTTTGGGAAGATCAGACTATTCTGAAGGTCACTGTGAGGTCAGGTTGATTCCAAAGCAGCTCCCTCTTGAAGAGCCTGGAACCACACAGTTCTCACACACTCAGCTTTTTTTTTTTTAGGTGATTTAGGCAAAGATGATTTAGTTTGGCTCCTCACACTTCTCCCAATTATTCATTAGCTACTTCATCAGACTAATAATCTGCTGTATCTCACTGAGGCTAAGATATATTTGAATTCCATTTAAACCCAAGGAGCAACCTCAATACTGTGATCATACCACTAAAACCATGTGCAACTTTCAACTTGGTGGCCACTAAAAACTCCTTCAAATACTTCCCCATTTCAAAGCAGAAAATGTTTTTCAACAGTTTACCCCCTCTCCCCTTTCTATGACTGAAATTCCTCCGATGATCTCAAATTATACATCACCTGGGACACTTCATCACATATGAGAGGGGTTTGTTTCCAAACAAACTTGAAAACCTGTTGCATGTCTTGACAGTGACTAGTAAAACAGAAAAATAATGGACTCCACTCTTGGATTTAAACACTTTGTCTACATTTCTGTTTCATCTGCTTGTGTTTCATGGCTCATTCAAACATCAGCACAAAACCCCACACTTATAAAGACAGGCCTGTAAGTGTTTACAGTTTTTACTATGCATTTTGAACAAGCTTTTTGATGTTTTCATTTTACAACCAAATAATAAAAAACCTACTCTGAGCTACTAAGAGAGAATAATGTCAGGTTCTGACAGATGTTTTGCATGCTTGCAGCATTTATTAAAAAAAGTCTTCAGTGTAAAGCTAGGAAGAGAAGCTGCAAGTAATATTGTTTACCTACTACACCTTAGAAACACATTTCCCTCAGAAAAAAAACAAGGAAAAATCATTCCAGATGTGGAACTAAGTTCCTTGAAGTTACAGAAGTCTTCAACACTCTTACCCAAAAGAATAAAAATATTCTTCATTCTCTTTTACTTCTCTTTTAGACTGGAATGAGAAGTATCTATTACCCTTTTTTTCCTCTTTAAAACTGGAATGTAAAGTATCCATTACTCTTTTTCCACTTATTACACTATGATGTCCTTCTGTTCTCCAGATTTCACTGTACAAATCAGAATCTGTATTACTAGAATCACTCTACAGAGGCTAAGCCTGTGCCTTTAGCAGAGTGATTGTTTGCAACAGTGAATTGAAATTGTTTTATCTTCCACTACAGAGTTCAATAAGGAGATGATTTTTTTATAATAATTTGTTTACAAATAACCTCTTTGGCCNGTAAGGAGATGATTTTTTTATAATTTGTTTACAAATAACCTCTTTGGCCGACACACAAAAGTCTATCTTCCCTTAAATATTTTCTTAAGGAAAAAGTTATATTAAGTGAGCAATTCTTTTCCATAAAGAAAAAAGAAAATCTTCGGTATAACAACAAAAATTTCAGAATCAAGTTATCCTTGAACTTTACCAAATGGCTTTGCACAAACCATCTCAGACTAGCTGAGGAAAAGGAGATAAACCTTTCAGCACTCACGACACCTGCTTAAGTTCTGCCTTTTCCAAGTGAAAATTATCATGACATTTTCATCATGCTGCCTCACTGGGTTGCATTGCAGCAACACTCAGCATCAGCAAGACGGTGTCAGCCAGGGCAGGGTGGCTCCGAGGAGAGAGCTCAACTAAAGCAGTGAATTCCTCTGAGGGCTGCTGTGGAAGTCCCTGGTGGAGCTCATCAGGAATCACAAGCACAGCTGCATTATGGCTCCCCACACTCAGCAGCAGGTTGCTCATGACAGCAACTGCTCACTAAAGGAGATGAGTGAATACAAAGGAGCAGAAAAGGTTTCCACAGGGCAAGGGAACTTTTCTTAACCGTGGACAGACACCAAATTTTTGCTCAGAGTTACTCAGACCCTCTAGAGATGCCATTCTCAAAACAGACCAAAGGTGATCTAAGCAGTTACCAGACATACACTCTTATTTAATCAGGAAACCTCTAACAACAGTGATGAAATTAAAGCCTTGCATTATCAAAAATACAAAAGCATCACAGCATTGAGTAGTCAAGAATTGCATAGTGCATTTGGAATTGTCTTACTCTCCTTTTTGCCAAAAAATAAGCCTACGTAATAGTACAAAATATTGATGAAAAACACCTCTCAAGAACTAGAAATGAACTTCACTCTCTGTGCATTTAGATATTAAGAAAAAAAGGTTTAAAAGTCACAGTGAAAGCTCACTGTAGAGTCAGAGAGCAAATCAGGTGAGAGTTAGAGAATAACAAGATCGCTGATAGCTTAAGGAAAACTCTAAGAAATTGTTGTGGAAATTAAGCAATTCTAATTCATTCAATTGTAGGGAACGAGTACCTTCCCTGCAGGGAAGTAAAAGTCTGAGCTGATCTTTACTTGGATTACAAAATTGCATTAAAACACTGAGCACAATTGCTGTAAGAACATAAACAATGCACATCTCTGATAAACAAGATGGTAAAAACTTAATTCACAAGATGTCAGCACCTCTTTTTGAGTTTGGAGCAGAAGCAACTAAACAGAAATAGGGAAGAAAGTTTCCTTTTAATGAAGAGGTGGTGGCAACCAGGGAAACAAGGATTCAGTGGACTCTTTCCTATATAAGGGGCGAGGCTGGGATAGATTATTAGAGCTAAGTGATTAATTTGTTCCTGATGTTTAATCAGAAGAGGCAATACAATAGAGAGGCATAAGCAAAGGGAAAGATGCCTCTGGAGATTGTCTGAGGCTTGGTTTGCATGTACATACAATAGCCTTCAACAGTTATGCTAAACAGCTCTTTCATTATTTATGTAAAAAGTAGTAGCACATAAAAGACTAGAATTCATGCAAGGAAATCTCCTCCTAAACACATACCTCTGGATTCCTGCAAGTGGTATTTATATCCTTAGGGGATATAAAAATGCTTTCCCTTGACAATCTACTTTCCATAAAGCTTCAATCTGATGAGCCACTCCACTACAGTAGGTCACTGTAGTGATATAGCAACAATGTCAGGTACAGGCACTTATATAAAGCAGCAGTTTCATCATACACAGGCAGAAAAACTGGGGATATCTCAGATGAATTTCTAGTTATTTTGGTTACAGTGTCTCATGGAACTAAACAATTCATAAGTTGTCCAAACCACAACTGTTTCCCAACTCTGCCTGCCCCAAATTTCAGTAGAAATCCTCTTCCTACCTAAGCCACTGCACCTACAGGCCACTTCAGAACACTAGCTGCAAGCTTCTTGAAAAATCTGCTCTTCTATCTCATGATCCCAACAGTGGGAGATCCTTGTGACATCAGCAATGATGCTATGAATCTTTTCATTTATTAATAATACTATAAAAACATCAATGAGCTCTCTTTTGCTTCCATTCTGCCAACTTTTCTTATGTAATCTCTTGGAATGTTTCTTCCACTTAAATTCCAACTGAGCAGAATCCTCCCCCAATGCTCAGATGCTCAAGTCCCCCTCTGTAGCCTCAAACGAGTGCAACAAATCTTTGTTTCAGCACTGCAGTTCTCAAAGAACTTTCCAGAACCTCCAGGAATTGTGGCCACTGAGCACAGGAATGGCCACTGCATGACTCCTTACTGCAAGATCAATCTGATAGTGTAAATGTAGAATCTAAGGAAATATTTCTCAGCTTTCTACAACCCAGCAAGTCTACAGAGCAAAGTGGTTTTAGAGTTTATAACTACAAAGAATACCCCAAAACCAAACTGTTGAACCAACACTTTACACTTACTGCCTCTGGCATAAAATTCTGTAATTCTATAATACTTTGAAAGGGTCACTTTCTCCAACAGATTTATAATTTCTACTGTCTTGAGGCCATTTTCCTCAATGACACTGAAATGCAGACAGCAAAGAAATAGGTTATGTGGCACTATTAGAGGCTATAGATAGAAACAGACTACTGATACATAAATGGTGCTCACATTGATTAAATTGTAAAACCCTTCAATCTGATGTATACAAGATGACTAACAACACATGCACTGTTAGGTTATCTTGCATGGGCTTGAATGACTACTCGTGCATATTTTTCATCAAGGTAGCCAGCAAAAACCTGTTGCCTTTGGTTAGGTGAAATGCCAAATGTGTTCCACTGATAAGACTTTAGGAAGTAGAAAGTTTATCCCATGTGCTTTAGGTGTTCACAGAGCACACAAAGATAAGCCTGCAATGAGTTGAGATGTTGTCTTTAAGGTGTTGCACAAATAAAGCAACAGAAAGGCTTCTACTACCACAAAACACCTCCAGGGATTGAGGGGGAAATCCACAAACTCTCTGGGTAACCTGTTCCAGTGTCTCACCTCCCTCAGAAAATGCCTCCAAACACATTCATAGCATTGACAGAGCAACTGACAAAGTCAACAGGGTCCTGACCTCCTCCTCCTCTCAATTTTAGGCATGGAGCTGGTATTGAAATGGCAGTAAAGGAGAAGTACTGCAAGCTGCTGCTCAGTGGGGAAACATCCCAGCACAGGAGTAAAAGCACATGGCTTTCATACAACCTTTGACACCCTATTTGCAACTTTGAGGGATGACTGCTGTAATTTTTTTTTCCTAACGCCCATCCCCTGGCTTGCTCATCAATTCCCAGTTTCACTGCTGTGCCTATGTAATACCTTAAATATTGGCAATATAGTCTCCATTCAGCAGTTAAAGCAACTGTGGAGTGTACTGTAGTAAAATAAACAGCTGTACCCTACACAGAATAGTTCAAACTTCCAAATGAAATACTGAAATGAATCTCTACAGTGCATCCAGCTTTATTGCACAAAGAGATGGCTCCATGAAGACTATATACACAGAAGCATTATTTTTTGATGGAAGTACAGTGCTTAACTTTTAGGAGAGCACTGCAGACTGGGTTTCCTGTGCTCCACTTGAAAGTACCATGGACCCAGCTGTCCTTTACACAGCTTTATGTATCATTCTATGTTTTATTTATACTTGGAAAAGGCAGAGCCCACACAGGACTCAGAACTCGTTTCCATGTCTGTTATCTATTGATGCTGTTGCGTCAAAGGTATTTCTGTTTATTCAGCAGTCTTATGATCCATAGGCAATAAAAATAAGTGGAAAAAATTAAAAAATGAAGTTTCAATTAAGGGGAAGTTGTGATATTTCTCAAAAAATATACTACAGCTCTATATTGATTTAATGGCCTGTTACTTTTGATGCAGCTGCATTTAAAAGTTGCATGTTGTTGGCTTCATTATTACAAAAAACACTGGCAAGTGCAGAGTTATGGAATTAGTGTAGTTACATTAAAGAAAATTAAAGCAGAATGCCCATCTTAACTTTATAGCCCTTTAATAGACACTCATTCTTCATCTTTTTTCCTTCGGAACGCAAGAAAGCTTGGAAGACTTAAACCTGGTTTAGTTTAATAAGAGGAAATAAGAAGCCTGCCACACAGAAAATTACTAAATTATGCTCAGTTTAGGGGTTCCACTTTTCTGTTTTGCCTCAGGCTTTTGGGACATTAAGGCCATGTTATAAATCCTGGTCAGTGCTTTTTCTAGAGAACAGAAATGAGAGTTTATTAGCATCACAGTGGTTGCCTCAATAATGACAAAACAGTTGCTCATTACTGCTCATTAGATTCATATTAGATTCATTTGCAATAGCAATACATCTTCTATTCATACCCTACTGCAAAACAACTGATATTATTTGACACCTGCTGTAGTACAGAATTCATTAGGAAGTAATAATACAAATAGGAATTCAATGGATGGACTTGAGTCTCTTGTCTCTGATGGGCCTAAAATTCGTCACTTAATGTAGAATTTATATGGGATAAATACAGGAAGTCAGCTTCTTCAAATCACACATTCTCCAATAAAATACCCTACACAGATCTGCAAAGAGAAGGGAGACACAACCAAATAGGCTAACAGTACCATATGCAGTATTTTATATATGCATTAAGATGCGTTAACCGTTTCTGTTGATATCCCTAATAGATTAATGTAGTTATCAATTTTTTAAATCACATAAAAATAAAAAAGTTGCTACTTCTAAAGCTCAACTACTAGGGAAGTTAAAAGCATGATTATTGTAGAAACCGGACTCAGATACTGGTTTGTGGTCCTTGGAACTTTACTTGAAGGACTTGAGGCACTGAGCAACCTGGTCTAGTGGTAGGTGCCCCTTCCCATGGCAGGGGGATTGGAACTAGATGATACTTGAGGTCCTTTCTAACTCAAACCATTCTATGATCCTATGTATTATACAGCCTGCTTGTCAATTCACCATGGGTTTTAATTTCAGAAAATTAAACCCACCACAAACAAACCCTAAAACAAAGAACTAAAGCACAGTAACAAATTGAAAGCACTCTTTGTGCTGGGACAGAAGCAGATCAACAATCTTTTTTCTTGTCAAAGTATGATATAAGGCCTCTAGCATGGATTCAGTTTCAAATCAAGACAACTAGAACTACCTAAGAAATACATAAAGATGTGACTAGAAAAGCAGGTAAACACAAGGAGGCAGTGACTGGTGCTGTGCCCAATCCTATATTAAGAGGGAACAGTGACACCATGACCCTAATATAGATCACTTGCATAAACAGAATGGCAGTTTGGGACAAGATGAAAAGCTATATGAGAGGGATACTGGAAAGCTTCCAAACCGTTTTGTTTCACATGTGTGAGCAAGGTAAAAATTGTTGTGATGTAACTTAGTCAACACAAAATAGCTCTTGCTCCCTACCTTCCATAAGCCCTCATGTCAACAAGCAGTGGGTGGGAAGTGCCTGGCATCAACAAGGGGAGTAGGAACCTTCTAGAATGGAGTTTTGGGGTCACCAATTGTCTCCAATCAGCAGAAGGTGGGCTCCCCACCTTGGTTGAAATGGATGTGGGAGCTCACAGAGACTGGTTCAGCAAAAAGAAAGACTCCAGCAGTTTCCAGCTTGGGGTAAACTCTACAGTTCGCTCACTCCGCTTTGCTGGGAAATCTTAGGAAAGCTTGACAAGAGAGAGATTTTGAAAAACCTTGATTACCTGAGAACTGGGCTTTTCCTGGTGCTTCAGCTGGGAGACAGAGAGATGGAGCACAACAGGGGCCAGAGGATGGAGCTGCTACTGTCCCATCCCTGGGCTAAAACACATCCTTGAGACTGAATCCACACAAACTGCACCCACAGCACCTTGAGCTGAAACACAAAGCTAAAACACAAGTCTCCTGCCTCCTACTAAACCTTTTTCTGACTTCAGGCAAACCCCACAGAGCATTAAGGCAAGAAATGGAAACACAAGGACATCACTCTCCTTCCCTCCCCCTGCCTAACCAACTGAGGGACCAGCAGAACACCCCCAGCCTTTCTCCTCCCACCGTGTCCCCTTGGAAAATGCAACTCACCAGTGATGTCCTGCAGCAGAGACACCAGGAGGAGCATCCCTCAGGCCCCACAGGGGACAAATGGTGGCTGCTGTCCTTCCCCAATGCTCTTAAATAGGAGAGGGGGGAGATTTGGAACAGCTGGGGAGGGGAGGAGTCTCCAGTGAAACCCAGGTGTGGGGGATTTGGGGGAGAATGTGCCGGAAAATGGTTGGGGTGGGGCAGAGGCAGGAGATGGGCATGTGGAACCTGCCTAGGAGCAAACTGGAGAGGAAAATGTTAGGTCTTGTGTGTTCACCATGAGGGTGGTGAGACACTGGAACAGGTTGCCCAGAGAGGAGGTGACAACCCAGGCCAGGCTTGCTGAGGCTCTGGACAGCCTGATATAGTGCAGGATGTGCTTGCTCATGGCAGGGGAGGTTGGAACTAGATGATCTCGAAGGTCCCTTCCAACCTAAACCATTCTATGATGAATGCTATAACAGTTCCTTCTCAAACAACTTCATGTGAATAATTTCATAAATGGAAAGCACCTTCTCCTTCAGTGCCTTGCCAAAATCCTCTCTGTTTCTCTAAAACTTTTTACAAATACATAGACTTTAATATATATGTATTTCTCTAAAACTTTTTTTATATATAGATATACCTTATAGGAAAAAAAGTCAATGCTTCCCTTAGACCAAGAACACTAAAGGGCTACTGCTAATTTTTCTGTCATTTCTTAATTTGAAATTACTTAGTAGCCAAGTAATAAGCACTGTGGAAGCTTAGAAACCTTCCTCCTGCTTTCTGAACCAGCTTACCTGTATTCTTTACTCCTAGGACAAAACACACATGACTACCAGTGGAGGAAAATCACTTATTTTCTCTGTGAGTCTCAAAAAACTTTTACTTCATGCAAATTTTACATGTTCTGTACAGATTTGGTTTTGGAGGGGTGAAGTTTGAATAAAAAAGTCTTCAAAGCATATATTCAAGCAACCTACATGGGGATCAGTTCTAATGTACCCCAATAAGTTAGGACCAATGCTTACCATCACATAATAGTCATGGTAATAATATAAACAAAATAACTCTCACCTGAGAATTTCAGTGCCTCAAAATAAGCTACAGACTGTTTCAGGTGGGCAAAATTAAATTGACATGGAATTATTCATATAAGATTAGTCACCAGCAATGTCAGGATTAGGATTCTTGGAATTACTCCCATAAGGAAAATCATTCATGATCCCCTTTGCTGCTCACAATAAAATGAGTTTATCTCTTTGCACATTTCTGGAAGTAAAAAAATATGGCTAAACCCCACTTTTCCTGCTGTGTTCATGAACTGTTGCTTTCTAGAGTTTTAAGCAACAAACCCTTTGACATACAAGTGATAAGGAACAAAACTCATGTCAATTACAGTGATAGGACTAGGAAGTAAACAGTAAAACAGGGGCACACTTGGAGAGAAGAATCCTGACCCTGACAGGACAAACACATTCTGTGCCTTGTTCAAAAAACCAGACATAATTTCTCCCCTGTTAAGGGCTTCTGATGACAAGAGGTTTGACAGTGTTGTATTAAATCCTTATTCTGGTTGATTCAGGAGGCAGAATTCCTTAGAAATTTGGATGGTATTGGTTGGTAGCAAGTTTAAGTGTTAAAGGAAAAACTAGTAGACAAGTCACAGATGCTGAAGTGGCCCTTCCAGAAGTGTGTGAGTCACTCATTCAGCCAGGCTACTTGGCATTAAAGCAGATATTTAAATTAAAGCATATTTAAATAAAGTATATTTAAATAAAGCATATTGCCATTTTTATTGCCTGTACCTTAATAGAGCTTTAAAAATGCTTTTCCCACAATACAATTTTTATAATAAAGTTACAGTCACTGCAATTTTTGGTTACTTCTTTAAATAAAGGACTTATTCCTTCCCTGTTTTCTGCTGCTCAGTTTTACATTGAAAAGCCTTTAATACTTTGAGCATGAGATGCAAAATGCTGTCTATGTGGCAAAACAAAATCAATCAGGAAGTTGGTAAATTATGTCTTCATGCCATCCATACTGAGTGTCCATTACTCCTGGACATAGCACATTAACTGACTCATTAGCTATTTCCAACCATATGGACTTGGGTTTGGGTGGGTTGCTCTCATAATATCCTGAGGTGAGCTTCCTAATTATTGTAATTACATGATCTCAATCACAGGGCCAGTCACACAAAGTAGAGTCAAGAGGCTTTAAAGTGGGTGTCAGTGCACCTAGACAATGACTGGGTTGAGCAATGTGGCCCCTGGATGTTGGAGATGTCTTGATACTGAAGAAAAAGAAAAAAAATAAATATTTTAAAAGTTCTAAGAAACTAGCAGGGAGTAGAGTGATAACTGAATGAGTACAGCAAGTGCATGGGACTCTGCACAGATGATGAAAAACACAAATAGGATTCTTAACAGAACTGGGAAGAATAGGACTGGAACTTGATTCCTTGTTGTCAGTGGTCTTAATACAGAGGTTTTACATCTCTGGTGTAAATTTAGCCATGATCTCAAACACCTCCAGGGAGGCTGGCATCTCAAACACCTTCCCTGGGCAGCCTGTTCAAATGCTTCACAACCCTTCCACTGAATCACAGAATGGTTTGGGTTGGAAGGGACCTTAAAGATCATCCCATTCCAACCCCCCTGATAAGGGCAGGGACGCCTCCCACTAGCCCAGCTTACTTGGTGCTTCATCACAGAATTTGAGATGATGGTGATTCTGGAATGCAAGAAGTCCCTGGCAGCCTCCTAGCACCACAAAGGAAAAAAAAGGGGGAAAAAAGGTGAAAAAAGGGAGAAAAAAGGGGAAAGAAGGAGTGAAAAAGGGGGAAAGAAGGAGGAAGAGGGGGGAAAAAGGAAAAAAAAGGGGAAAAAGGGGGAAAAAAGGGGGGAAAAAGAGAAGAAAAAAAAGGGAGGAAGAAAAGGGGGAAAAGGGGAAAAGAGGACGAAAAAAAGGGATAAAAGGGGGGAAAAGGAAAAAAAGGGGAGAAAAAGGAAAAAAGGGAAAGAAGGTGGAAAAAAGGGGGAGAAGAGCAAAAAAGAAAGAAAAAATGGGGAAAAGGGGGAAAAAAAGGAAAAAAATGGGGAAAAGGGGAAAAAAAAAGGAAAAAAATAATGAAGCGGCCTGACTGAAGTCCCTGAGAAACTTCATTTACATCTCCCGCAGCCGTTGCTGCGCACGGAGCATCACCTTGTACCCCCCTTCCCTTTTACCTCGAACCCCATCAACTTCTAAATGCTCCAAACTACTTTAAGAGGAAAAAGTAAAAAACAAAACAACTCCTGTGGTGCACAGCGTCCGTTTCTCCTCAAAGTCGCCGGCATCTGGGAAGGAAACGCCCCGCGAGCGGTCGCTCTCGTCCCGGGCCCCGCCTGGCGGAGGGGAACGGTCCGGCGGCGGCCCCGGCAGTTCCGCCCTCCCGGCGGCCGGACGGGGAGGGCCCGGCCTGCAAATCCCGGGCAGGGTTTTACCGCTGGAAAACGGCGGCTCCTCGCTTCTTCCTCTTCATCCAACGGGGCACGGCCTGCGGCAAGTTCTCGCCTCCAAAGTTTGTTGCCGGCGCCGGGGAGAGGCCGCGGAGCCCCCACTGCGGAGGTGAGTGTGAATGGGGCGGCCGGGCGGGGAGCGCTGGGTCCCCGTGTCCCATCGGCAGGCGGAGGAGAGGCCGGGCAGGGATCGCTGACACCCCATAGCCCGTGAGCTAGAGGAGGAGAGGCCGAGTGGCATCTATGGAGGTGAGGGTGAGAGGGGTGGCCCGGTGGGGACCACTGACACCCCATGTCTCGTCGGCTGGAGGAGAAGAGGCTGCGGGGCCTCTATGGAGGTGAATGTAAGGGGGGCTGCCGGGCGGGGATCGGTGACTCTCCGTGTCCCGACGGCTGGGGGAGGAGAGGCTGCGAGGCCTCCATGGAGGTGAGGGTGAGGGATTAGCTGGGTGGGGATCGCTGACACCCCATGTCCCATCGGCTGATGGAGGAGAGGCCCCTGCGGGGGTGAGTATGAATGGGGTGGCCGGGTAGGGAGCACTGACTCCCCGTGTCCCATCGGCTGGAGAAGAGGCTGTGGGGCCCCTGAGGAGGTAAATGTGAGGGGGGCGACCGAGAAGGGATTGCTGACACCCCATGTCCCACGGGCTGGCGGAAGAGAGGCTGCGGGGCCTTCGTGGAGCTGAGAGGGGCGACTGGGCAGGGATAAGTGACACCCCAGTCACTGGAAGAGGTTGCCCAGAGAGGTTGTGGATGCCCCCTCAATCCCTGGGGGTGTTTAAGGCCAGGCTGGATGAGGCATTGAGAAAACTCATCGGGTCAGAGGTGTCTCTGCCCATGGCAGGGGGGTTGGAACTAGTTGATCTTTAAGGTCCCTTCCAACCCAGACTATTCCATGATTCTTTAGGAAGGAAAAACTGAAGTAGAATCTTTTCGTTCAAATGCGCTGGAACTCCACAGCGAAGTAGCACGCCATGATTACTTAAGATATACTTCATTCTGGATTGTTATTCTGCATTGTGGGGTAAATGTGAGGGGGGCGGCTGGACAAGGACCACTGACACCCCATGTCCCATGGGCTGCAGAGGAGAGGCCGCGGGGCCCCTGAGGAGGTAAATGTGAGGGGGGCAGCCGGACAGGGACCACTGACACCCAATGTCCCATGGGCTGCAGAGGAGAGGCCGCGGGGCCTCCATGGAGGTGAGGGTGAAGGGGGTGGCAAAGCAGGGATCGCTGACACCCCATGTCCGGTCAGCTGGAGAAGAAGAGGCGGCTGCCCTGAGTGGGAGGCCTTGGAGAGCTGGGCCCCTTCTACATGTCTGTTGGGAAAGGACATCGTGGGGTGTTACTGGGGAAGGGACATTGTGGGGTGGTGATTCTTCTCTGTCTGGGGAAAAGGACATCGTGGGGTGTTGTTTGTTCCCTGTTGGAGAAGGACCACCGTGAAGTGGTGATTTTTCTCTGTTGGGGGAAAGAATATCGTGAGGTGGTGATTATTCTCCGTTGAGGAAAGGATATCTTAGGGTGTTGATATTTCCCTGTTTGGGGAAAGGACATCGGGGGGTGGTGATTTGTCCCTGTTGGGGAAGAGGACATTGTGGGGTGTTGATTCTTCCCTGCTGGGAAAAAGGACATCAGGGGGTGTTGTTTCTTCCCTGCTGAGGAACAGGACATTGTGGGGTGGTGATTCTTCATTGCTGGGGAAGGGACATTGTCGGGTGTTGTTGTTTTTTTTCTGAGGAAAGTAAACTTCTTTCATTTTTGTTCTTTTTTTTCTCCACTTCAAGGTGCGATGCCTCCGAAGAACCGTGGCAGACACAAGCTGCCAGTTCCTCTTCCAAAAGACATGATCCTCAAAGACACAGAAGGAAAACTGTGGAGGCTGGGAGCTCAGATCGGCCAGGGAGGATTTGGCTTGATCTATTTAGGTAAAAAAACAGCAATGATTGTAAATATTTTTTGTAACTTTCAGACGTGAATAAGACAGCCTGGGTTGAAAAAGTTACTGTTGTTTGTGGTGCTGATGGTTATTTGTGTTGAGGTGGGATTTTCTGGTACTTGTTCAGAAGTATTGCTGAGGGTGCAATTCTCCGTGGGCTGTCCTAGACCAGTTTTCAGGCTCCCAGTGTGCTTTCTGTGGGGCTTGTGTGTGTTAGGCATGATGCTGGTGCTGTCAAACTACCAAAGAGCACTGCCAGGGAAATGTTCTTAAAAGCAATAGCATGTGCTGCTGCATTGGACTTATGCCAATGTGGTGCTTGGAGCACTTTGCATTTTCAGTTATTGGAAATACTATCTTCTGGACAAGGCTGAATCAGTTTTCATCTAAGAAACATAACAGTAATAAGAGTTAGCCAGGTGTGTTGCCTCTGAATTAAAGTCTTTCAGTACAGCTAGAGCTGCTGTTCCTTATTGGCTGTGGCCCAGACAGGTTTCTGTATTTTCTTCAGGAAAAAGATGCTACATTTCACTCAGGGTGTTTTATAAAGGATGGAAGGTTCTGAACAGCAGTTTATAAAGCTCTGTGTGTTACTCAAGAGGATGTTACCACTGCTGGTCTCTGTGAAAGAGCAAATCCTGTTTTCAAGACAATATAATGAGTTTGTTGGAGTTTATTTGCATGACAAACATGTGCAGTCAGTCTAGTCCACAGTAGTTGTCAGGGATAAAATTGAGCTTATATTAAAACAGTAGTGAAGAATTAACTTGAAGTAGTTTAATACACTGTCCCTGCAGAAGACCATGATCTTCCAAAGTCAGAGGTATGTTAACTCTCTATTTGCAGTATTAGTGTTTAAAACTTGATAAGCAGGTAATTCTGTATGTAAATTGACTTCTTTTTGTGCATAAATTACCTGTACCTTGTACCTGTACAAAAAACTTCTTGTGTTTTTCTGTAATGCAAAATACACTTTGATTATTTCCCCACTATTTTCTTTTTTATTTGATCGGTTAATGCTATTTCCTTCATCTAGAGTGATTTGTCAGAAAATTATACAGTTATACAGCATGAAACTTCAAGAGTAAGATACAGATCCTTGATGTTGAGAGTTAGTTTGGGAGTCTGCACTCTTCAGCCTAGTTTTTGGTGCACATACAGCAAAATGTGAGAGGACCACTAAAGTTTAAGTGAGAAGCTGACCCAGAGAGAGCTGTAGAGAGGTGTGTAAGACAGGAGAATGGAGACAGATTCGACTGCCTGCTAGGCATGAGCAGCACAGCCTTTTAAAAGTAAAGGTTAACTTTGCTAGCTATATCTTTTAATACGTATTTTTACAGTGGTGGTGTAAAGATTTTGATGTGCGTTGTTACAGCTTAATTTCCCATTAAAGGTGCTCCATACTCCATTAAACCCTAACAATTTATGGTGTCTCTGTAAAATATATTTACAAGGAATGTGTTTTGTGGAAACTTCTCTTTGCTTAATCAGATCTGCTGAAAACCACTTGCTGGTCTTGTACCCTCAGATGCAAATAGTCTCTTCAGGTGCAGGGCTTCTAGGCTTCTAATTATGTGCAGGAAAGTTACTGCTATCTACAAACATTTTCCCTGGGTTTCTGATTATTTTTTTTTCTCTTTCACATCTGTGCTGTTTTGTCTATTTCTTTGTTGACTTGTTCCTTCTGTAGTGTTATCCTTTGTATTTTTATCTGGACCAGAGCAAATCCAGCAGCAGAAGGATTACAAATACTGATTCCTCTCAGTGTTTCAGAAGAGGAAAACTTTCCCTGCTGCCAGAAGCAATAGAGGCTATCTAGAGATGTTCTCTCAAGCAATACTTCTATTGTAGTAAGAGCAATATGGATCATAAACTGGAATTAATTATGCTGTTATATGTTAGATTTTTTTTTTCTTTGTTGCTGGTGCTGATTTGCTGTTGGGCACCATAGATGGAACTGTTATCCCTTTGATAAGGGGGAGCAGAATGGAGAGCAGCCACAGAAGAATGTGACACACTGGTAGCATCACAACTAGTTTGTAGAAGAGTATTCAGGATGCTGGAAAATCAAGCAAGAGCTGAGGAAGGTGCTACTAAGACTCACACACTCTCTCATTTATCTTCCTGATCATAGTCAGTAATTAACACCAGTCTTTTATATAGATCATTCCCTAGTCCTGCTGTAAGCACTCCATTAATGCACAATTTGGACTGAAAATTTAGATGCAGAAAGGTCACACAGAGTTCTGTTAAGATTCCACTGTCACAGTGAAATCTACTGTATACAGCATTATCTATGTACCTGCAGTCTTCTTTCAGATGGAAAATAATGTTTCAGCAAAATATTTATGCTTCTGTAGATATAACTTTTATACACACTTTAGTTAGATACTGTCTTTTACTGTAGAACTTACTATATTGTAAATGTGTTTTAATTGTATTACCTACCTATATGGCAATGGAACTTCACAAGTGATACATGAAAACTGAGTTTGAAACCACTTTTTTCATAGTTGGCTCTGCAGATGCTGTTTACTGCTAGTTCTGTATGTGTTTTAATATGGGAAGCACAGGAAAATAGGTATTGATAAATTGATAAATTCATTATCAAATTGTGCCCTACTTGGACATCCATCACCAGTATTATCAGCCCACCATTCTTTTTTTTTTTCTTCCCCATCCCTGATATTTCAAGAAGAGGAAAAGGACATCTGCTTGAGAAGTAAAGTGATTAAACAATTAAAATTTTCTTTAATGCACAAGGTGTTCTTCTGCTGCTGGAGGTAGGGAAGAAGTATGATTGATATTCTGAGGCTGAGGTGTGAAGAAAGGGTTGTTTCTCTTTCTGAAAGAGTAATTTCTGTGGATAAGTTGAATAGCTGTGAGCAGGTGTGTAAATGTGTGCCAGGGAAGAAAAGAGTTGGTGGAAGCACATTTTGCCATCTTTCCTTGGTTTGCAGTAGAAAGATGGCTTCAGCAATTGGTCCTAGATAAATAAAGTATCTCAGTAGTTGCTTAAGTGACTTCACTGGAAAAAAATTACTGTAGTGCAGCATACAAATGAAAAAGCAGTAAAAATTATACCAGAAGGTATAAATTCAGCATGGTTTTTAAAATGGAAAAGGGAAGACTAATATTGATAGCAAAACCTTGTAATTAATAGCACTGGTTAGGGGTGGATTTTTCATAACCTTCACCAGTAGTCTCATCCTACTTGCTGGTGTGAATCTTAGTGCAAAACTGAATTAATTGGCAGAGAAACACTACTTCAAGGAAGAGTCTTTTTATCTAAACACTAGTGCTATGCTATACAAATACAGATACAGCAAGCAGATTACCTAATTTTTCACCCAGCCTGCAGGCAAACTAAATAATAAATTTAGCCTGGTGTTGATATTTGGTTACTTAAGGCTGTGCACAAGGTTCTGCATCAGCCTGCTCCATCTGTGTGACAGGAAGCACTCCTTTCCTCATTGAGATCTTGCTGGTGACTGGTTACTTTTGTATCATTGCTTTCTTGTTGCTTTTTTAACCACTGTTGTCTTAACTTTGAAAATGTTACTCATGTTTACATGATAGTCTAGTGCTGCTACAAAGTTTGCAGAGGTGGTTACTGTAACACTTTAGTGTTCTGCTACATAATATGTTGGGGTTTTTCTTTTCTGTACGTGTGGACCTGTGATTTGGGAGCTGTAGTCCTTCACTTTGCAAGAATTCTGATCAGGGACTAAGACCCTGACATGCTAAGTAAAACTAGAAAGCCAAGTGAGTGTCACTTATAGCTTGAAGATTTTAAAATTTTTTTTCTTCAATATCTGAATTATTTCTGAGCAGGAAAAGCTTTGATAAAAGATGGAGCACCTGTTGCATTGTGGAGGACACTCCCTTCAGCCATCTTTGGCACCTGTACCCTGCTGAACTTGGCACAGTATCTCCTGAGTGGGCACTGTGTCAGATGAGCAGATGGGCTGGAGCAGAATCTTGCCAGAAAACAGTTTGTGCACCAAGTTTTAAATATTAAGAGGCCTGGACTTCCATTTGAGAGTGCTGTAAGAGCAGATCATGCATAGCTTTTCTGCCTGAGGTTAAAGGATGTGTCATACCTATTCCAGCTTAGAGTAATTAACTTTGAAAGTCAAACAGTGGCTCCCATTGCTGTGAAACACGAAACTTTTGGCTTTAATGAATCAAGATTAAAAACATAAGTGAGAAATGTAGTGAAATTTCTTACCAGACAAAATGTTGTTAACTTGGAGGCATTTGCAGTTCTCTGCTAAACAGTTTATTGAGCATACAGTTCTAGTAAAACCAGCTTAGGTCTTGTGGATGGTGGTTTCACAAGCATGGAACATATGTATGTAATTTCTGCAATAAAACTATACATTGATAAAGCTAAATAGAAGAAAAATATAGGAAAAAGCCCTGTTCATAAACACTGCTCAGAAAATAGCCTGTTCAGGGGTTGATAATGCATGTTTAAAATAACTATGTGAAGAGAAGCAAATCTTCCTTGGGCTACATTAAAAATGAACTGTAAACATCCTTCAGGCACTGAATGTTTAACTTCTTGGGGAATGCTGGATGTTACTAAGGCAGGGAGCAAAAATAATATGCTTTGTTCACCTTAAATATTTGCCTTAGTACCTTCCATGTGTAGGAAATAGCAGATTCTACTTCTTATGTATTGGTGTGTATTTTGTTTGTAGTAACTAAGTTTCTGCAACTTGGATGAGTTTTTACTGTTAGATGCTCTGACACTCCCTCCTGTCTATTGACCATTTAATTCAATGTCTCTTGATTCGATTTAAATGGGATCAGACTTTTTCTAACTTTTTTTATAGGTTACCTCTAACCACAGAGTGTGGTGTTTTTGAAGTTAGGTTTTATACCTGCAAAAAACCAAGTCAACAGTATCACTGTTCAGGATTAGTAAACCAATGAAACAAAGCAAAAAATCAAATCCTTGCAACCCAAGGACTTATGAAAATAACTTTATTCATGTTTTCCTAACAAATATATCCTCAAAATATGCACCAGCTGTGGACAGGAGCAGGGATGTTTTTTCAAAGTGTCAAATTAGTGTTGTTTTCTTTTCCACTGTGTAAACTTTGCCTTAACAAATGTTTTCTGAGAGGGCCATTGAAAATATTTCACCATATTCCAAATGTGACTGCCACAAATTAACTGCTAGAACTACAACAAGCACATTTGAACTGGCAAATAGAATTGGCACGTTTCTTTGTCAGGCAGCATGCAATTGTGCTCTGTGGATGTAGGAAATTGCAGTTCATCCAGAAAAATGCTCTTTTGTTACCATGTCATATTAACGTTTAGAAAGCTACATTAATTAAGGTTGTGGCACTCAGCATTAAAATGGATGAAATTTGTGATCAGAATGGATGATAAGACCATAACCACTGTGCCTGGGTGAAAATGGGGAATTCTGGACATAGGTTGATTTGAGGTGATGTTGTATGTGCTCAACAGTTGGAAATTATGGCAAAGAATGTGAATCTTACTCCTTTACATCAGAATATATTTAAGATTTGTTGGTTTTCAATGGTGTGGTAGCTAAGACTGTGGGATGGAGAGGAGGAAAAAAGAAAAATGAGCTGTACCTTTTGCATATGTTTTGCGAGACTCCCCTTGGCATGAGATTGAAACTGCCTCAGCCCCCCTACTCAGCTTTGTCTTGCACCAGTGTTCCCAGTTAACAATTATATAGACAATGTTGTTGATTGTGTGCATACATGCGCTCCTTCCTCCCAAATGTAAGGGGGTTGTGTGTCTCTGGTTGATAAAACCAACATAAACTGTAAATTGGGAATGCTGATGCTTATTAAGCTGTTTCAGGATAGCCTTTGCAAACATTTCTCCATATAGTGAGGGCTTCCAGTACTCTGTGTGTACTTATACACCATTGGAGACCTCCTGCCTATCAGCATTGCTCCCCTGCAGGGTCTCTGCTTACTGTCCTGCAGCTCAGCATTTAACTGATTGTAATATTATAAATAGCCATGTGCTACCACACAGAACGAGCCTAGCACATGGCTAATTATGAGTATACAGTAATTAACTATGAGCTAAACTCGCAGGAGAGTATGTGGTGGTGGTCTATGAGGTATGTAATCAGACTGTTTGTTAAACCTTGGGAGCCTTTCCAGTCTGTTAAGTAACTATACATAGTAATGAGACAATTTTCAAAAAAACCCCCCCATTTATGTATATTTATAGGCAAAAGAAAAAAAGTCTGTCTTGTTTCTAAGCTGTGCTTAAAATATTGCTGCTGATAAATGAATAGTTAATTAAAAAGAGGTAATGAAAGGTATATATGCAACTTATGTTTATCTGTACGTATATCTAAATATTATCTGTGGAAGAAGTTTAGGGTGAATGTTATGCCTTGTTTCACATATGTGCAGTAAATACCACTTCTCCTTTTGGGGGATTTGAATGTCATGTTACTGATTTTTCTGGAGTTTCTCTTCCTGTATCTTGTTGAGCTTTGTCTGACTTTTCTTCCTTTTCACATTGTAATGATTTGCAGTAAGTTTTGGTTTCATTTTTCTTCAGAAAGTTCTTTTAGTATGACTCCAAAAAGCATGTGCACTGCCAGAGTGTAGGAACCATAAGGGTTAGGCCCTTTTGCTGGGCTAGTTTCTGTTAATTGCTCTTCTTCATTACCCTGACAGCTGCTCTGTCTGTTCCAGATTACCATGAATGAGGCCTCTCTTTATAAAATGTCAAGATGTCTACAGGGAAGTTAGATCAGACTCTTTCAACTACATTTAAATTTGATGCTTCTCTATGCCTATCAAACCTCTGTTAAGTAACTTGGTGTTAAAATAACTCTTCTTATACAAGGGGATTTTTTTTTTATCTGTGACTGTAAGGGAGCACATCTAATTCTTTGGGTAACATGGCATTGTTGAATACAATGAATACAATGAATACAATCCTTCATTAAATTGGTGTCTTAGCTGTTTATAAGTAGTCTGCTTGTGGAAGAGAAAAATAAAGACTTGAGCACCTCTGCCTTAAATACAAAAATGCACTAAGAACAAAGTTGACCAAAATTTCCTTCCTGGTTTTATGGTAATTTTAAAATGTATTTGGAATGTGACTGCAGCTCCTTTGAGCTCACACCTTCTAGAGGTCTTGTTTTGGGAATGTTCATTTTATCTCAATGTGATACCAACACAGAGGAATTCCCATGGGAAACTGTCAGGCAGAAAGCAGTGGTGATCCCGTGGGCATCCTGCCAGATTCAAACCCAGATGCTGAAGGAAGATGGCAACTGAAGGAGTCTGGCCATTGTAAAAAAAAAATTATGCCTTGACCATCAAAAAATGTAAGCTTGCATGGTTTGATTAGACGCAAGTTTACTTGATTTTTATTATGTGGATAAAAGCAGTCTATCTCTGTGTGTGCTGTAGTTGAAGTGTTTCACACCTGAACTGTTGTTGGTATTTGATCATTGTAAGAAGTTTGAAAGGGGACACTTATTTCCTAGGAACTGTGTTCTTTTTTTTTTTTTTTCAGAGATGATTCTAAAAGATGATTTAGTCTCATTAAATTTTAATCCCAGTGTAGCTCCATGGAGCTTCAGTAGTATCAGAGAGAACTGATAGTTCTCTCAGGGTCAGAAGAAAATAGGATTGCATTGTCTGTGCAGAGAGGTTCTGTCTCCTGGGCTGTAATTGGCACATGTGGTCAATTATTGTTTTGAAATCTCCACTTGCACTTAAGAGGCACAATCCCTCATGTCTCCCCTTTAGGGAGGAGGTGAGTGTGCTATCCCTAACTTAGGCCACTGTCTAAATAATGTCAGAATAGAAAATCAAGGTTGGAGGACCAAATTAATATGTGATGGAAGAAAGCAGACAGTCCTGTCTTGAGGCATAATGTAGGTCAGAACTTGTAAGTGGTGTCTTTGTCACGACAGTGGATTGACAGCAATCAAATCCTGAGGTTTTTCAATTGACTGGAATGACTTAAGAACAGTCTGTTATAATGTAATACCTCATTGTGGTGCAAACCGGCAATGGGGACATCCTGCTTACTCCTTAATTAGCATTGAGGGAGGAGAGAGCTCTGAAAATGCCTGTGAAAATTGCCTCTCTACTTGACTAAAGTTTCCACATGTCATGTTTTTGTGTTGTTTTCCCTTGAACTTGGTAAAACTCTGACCTTTAGAAGCAGTAATTTAGGCAAAGGGTTGGTTATCTGTCATGTATTTTTGGTCACCTTATGCAATCTTAGCTTGGGCTTTTTTTTAACTTTTATTTTGGTTTGTGTATTTGACTCTCATCTATCTTTTTTTTTTCTGTTTGCAGCTTCCCCACAAACTGATGTTCCAGTAGAAGATGATGCAGTGCATGTAATTAAAGTGGTAATGTGTAGATCTCATTTCTAAATTCTTAACTTGTATGCAGTTCCTTCTCTTAATCATCTGTCCTTATTTTCAGCTTTGCATCTGTATTTCATGCTTGTGGGATTTTTTTTTCTCCCTAATTTTTATTTACTTTTGTATTCTTTTCCCTGCCTGGGGATATATTTGATGTTTTCATGACATAGATTATTTCTTTGACTTTATTATTCCCTTTTCTTGAATACTGCCCTCAACAGTTTAGTTCATAGTAAGACTATGAACTTAAGTAGTCCTCATCTAAAATATTTCTTCAGACAGTGTCTTAATTCCAGAAAGAACTTTTGTTGTTTATGAAAATAAGATGCCAAACAACTTTTCTGTTTAGGTGCTCACTAAAATTACAGTTTATATGACATGGTATATTGCAGGTGGGGAAAAAAGTGGGTTTATTTTCTTTGAATTTTCTTAGCACATTTTGTGATACTAAGTTTGTTTATTTCTTAATAGGAGTATCTTGAAAATGGCCCCTTATTTTCTGAACTGAAATTCTATCAAAGGGCTGCAAAGCAGGAGCATAGTAAGTAATTTATCAGTTCTCATTTCAGGGCAAGTTTGGTTTTAACTAATTCTAATGAACTGTTGCTATAGAGCTTGTTAGTGCTTTTCATATACACTGAACTAATCCTAGTTGGTGCACTAATGATTTTAGATTGCTCTAAGTTTATTTACTTGGATGACATCCTTGTCCTTTCTGATCAGAAGGGAGAACAGGAACTTGCCAAACTTATGTGCACACTGCAGAGTGCACAGCAATAAATGGACTTCAAAGAGAAGCCAGCCTTAGTAGAGGGGTATTCCTTGCACTAATTAGTGACTGTGTTTCTACTAGTAACTATTTCCCCGTGCAGAGCTAAGAGTGTGTGTAATCATCATAGGGTTTGGTAGTAATTAAGGCACTTGATTCTGCAGACACTTAAACATGGATGTGATTTATGCATTGGAACTGTCCCAAAGGCTTTAGATGACTTAGGTTGCTAGTAGATGTAAGCACTTTTGATAGCTTAAAAGCATTCTATGTTGAATAAAGCAAAGATGCTAAAGGAGTTATTTCTTCAGGTATTGGTAGTTGCTTACTTGCCTTATAAAGGAGCTAAGTACCACATGGGCAGAACAAAAACCTGTTGCTCATTTTGCACTAAGTAGAGAACTTCAGAGTAATGTTATGTTCTGAGCTGTTTGCTACACAGAATGCTGACTAAGTCTCTGTTGCAGTAGAATCACAGAATAATTTGGGTTGGAGGGGACCTTAAAGATCATCTAGTTCAAACTCTGTAGGGACATTTCCCACTGGATCAGGTTGCTCAGTGCCTTGTCCAGCCTGGCCTTAAACACCTCCAGAGATGGGGCATCCACAACCTCTCTGGGCAGCCTGTTCAGGGTTTCATTGAAAATCTTGGCATGATAACTAAAACAAGACTAACAAAAAGCTCCATAACAAATATGAAATTCTCTAGCTGTTTTTAACCCTATGATACCTTTTTTATGATTGCAGTAAGAAAATGGATGAATCTAAAAAAAATAAGATGTCTTGGAATTCCAGTGTTTTGGGGATCAGGCTTAGCTGAGTACAAGGGAAAAAGGTAATAAGATGAATTGTAATTAAGCTGAAATTGAGTGGAAATTCATTTCCAACAAAATGGCTATAAGTCCTTTCAATCTGGCATGAACTTGTAGTCTTATATTAAAGTATTCTCCCTTTTATATATTTCCTGGCAGCTATAGATTCATGGTCATGGAGAGACTGGGGGAAGATCTTCAGAGAATATTTGAAGATTGTGGAAACAGATTTAGGAAGGACACTGTTCTGCAACTTGGAGCACGAATGGTATGCTCAAAGAGGAAATTGCTAAGTTCTAGTAGAAAATTATCTTTCTAACATAGTCATCTTAGGTAGCTCTTGACTTCAGAATTGCACTTGTGTAAGTACTATATATTTTCATAGTTTTAATCTTAAAAAAATTAACATTTGTATTAAGTAGAAAATCAAGATTTCCCACAGACTGGAAGTTGGCAGATGTAAACCAAAAGGTTTTTTTCTAATAAAATAGAGACCATATACTTCAAAATGTGTGTCTAGACTGAGATGTGTAAGCTTATTCTCATATGCTTTAACATGTATTGATTTCCCCTTTCCCCCCTGCAGTGTCTGAAGGGTATTGTATTAGACATCCATATTTGTCAAAGTTCACAATTGCATGCCTGAATGCAAAATTTTCTGTGTTTTTGCTGAACAGGCCAGGATTTAGGGTAGTCTGCAAATACCATTTTTGGTTTTAGATGTGTGCAGACTGGCACACACTGACAGAAGATTGTGTATGTGCTCATTGGTGTTTTGAAAGGCTACTATTACTGTGCAGAGGTGTGCAGCAAATGGACTAGAAGCAGTGGCAATAGGGAAGAGGAACTCTGATCACAAAGGAAAAAGGTTTTCCAGGAGTGTCTTAGTCCTGGAATATCCTTCCCAGGAGCTGTGAGACATCTGTTGATGGTGTCTTATGAAACTTGACTTCTCAGTCTCTTGTACAACCTGACTGAACTTAAATTAGCCCTGTTTAGAGGTTTAGGTACCTCCAAGTTTTCCTCTTAACCTAAATATTTATAATTTTCCAGGTTAGATTTTCCTTTGTATGACTTGCTGAGTGCAGAATTGTTTTCTAATAACAGGGCTTTGAATCCCAGGGCTTTATTGCTGAACAGCAATAAAGACACTGGGAGATGGTGATATGAAATGCAAGTCATATTGTAGTTGAGAGAATCATAAACCTTCTTATAAACCTTTAGGCCTGATTGAGTGTGTTTGTTTTAAGAGCTTGATGCTTTCACTCTTTTGTTTATAAAGTAGTAGTTTCATTCTTGCTTATGACCTTAGAAGCTGAAGTTGTAGGTAGTAACACAGGGGCACTTCATGGCAAAGTGCATTTTTTTTATGATTTGCCCTCAGCTCTGTGTCTGGTGGGAACAGATTCAGTGGACAGAGTGAGTATGAGGAGTCCTTCTACTCTACCTCAAAAGAAATCAGTCATCTCAGTCTGCAGAGCGCTTAATTTCACCATATAAGTGAAAAATACTTGATGGTAGGGCTAGAAGCAGAGTGGAGAAGGTGATATTTTCTTTTTCTGTTCTAATTCCCTTCCTAGTTGGATACCTTGGAATATATACATGAAAATGAGTATGTTCATGGTGACATTAAAGCAGCTAACCTACTTCTGGGCTACACCAATCCACATGAGGTAAGCATGTTTGCACACCTGTGCTGTTACTCTTATGTATTTAATAGTTTTATGTGTTTTCTGCACTAACAATTCACATAAGAAAAGTATTTATTGCATGAACATTCACATCTTCCCACCAATCCACAGGAGATAAGCATGTTTACACATCTCTGTTGTTACTCTTATGTATTTAGTAGTTTTATGTGTTTTCTGCACTAACAATTCACATAGTAAAAGTATTTATTGCAAGAAGGTTCACATCTTCTCACAGCAAATCTGAGAGTGGATCCATGGAGTTTAAGGTGTGTTAAAAAGAAGCAGGGCAGAGCTCAACATTGTTCCCTTTGTGCTGTGCTGGCTGGTATAGAGTGGTATGGATGGGTCAACTAATTAAGAGAGTAAGTTGGAGGACCTAATTGTTGTTGTAGGTTAATCCAGTTTAAGGAGAGTAGTAGGGAGTAAGAATGTGGCCCATTGTGTTTGCACTCTTGGGAAGTTCTTGTTTTCTAATACTGTCAGAAATTGTGTTTCTGTGCTGCTAACTCCTTTGTCCTGCTCAATGTAGGGGATATAATAGGTAAGCAGGATGAAGGCTGCAGCTCTCTAACTCTGTAAAGCCTAAAGCTAGCCTTGAAATTGGAGTGTTTGGGTGAAATGTTCTAAAAAAAAATGTCTTTTGATCTGATCATACTCCACAAGCTCTTATGATGACTTTTTTTTTTCTTCAGTTAATAAAAACTAAGTATACATTTTTCTTAGGAAGAAAAGGGCATCTTTAACTTACCTTAAATATAATTAGCTGTAAGCAGTACTAGTTTTCTCCTACTGCAGATCTTGCAGAATGGCTCACTGCTGTTGAGGCTTGTACTGTATCTTCTTTTTTGCAAATTTCAACTTAAATGATTGAGTCTATTTTAACTTCCCAACTTTGGAAATAAAAGACATAGTTTGAAAACTACCGCAGCTGTTAAAACAACCATGTTTTCAGAAAATGGTAGCTGCCAGTACATATCTCAGTTTTTGGCATTTACCAGCCTGCTGAATCCAAAGAAGGAGGCTATTTGGAAGCAAAACCAACCCAAATTGTTAACATAATTCAAATGACTTTGTTGTCTTGGCTATTTTAGCAAAATATAGTGCTTTTTGGACATTGAAATAATTTTGTAAGAATGTATTTACAGTAATCATAAAATTTGAGGACATATAGCTATTTTTGCATTTGCCATGTTGTGATTTCTGATTTGTTTCTCATCTTGTCTTCAATACATCATGATATACTAATTAATACTAATTAATACCTCTAAAAGACCAAATTCATTAATAAATTAAAAATAAGGTATATTTACTGGACAGATGTTTCAGGTGGAAATATAACTTAAGTTGTATTTATTAAATAAAATGAGTCAATAGATATTCCAGTGTGAGTAGCTCCTAACTCAACACACACAAAGTGCTGAGAGATTTCATGTAGACT
Source organism: Turnix velox (assembly GCA_013400935.1). Lineage (NCBI taxonomy): Eukaryota > Metazoa > Chordata > Aves > Charadriiformes > Turnicidae > Turnix > Turnix velox. Next base: position 125,680 of record VZTY01027835.1, read on the forward strand.
TTTGTTTGAGCAGGAGTGGTTTTTGTTTTCTTTTTTTTCCACTCAAATTATTCTATGAAACATTTATAAAATTTCACATTCCAATTCAAAAGAGCTAGCAGGGGGAGAATTCCTAAAATCATTTTGTATTTCTGAAGTATTAATGAAACTTTCATTTTTGTATGCACAGGAAAACTTAAAGCTGTTTAGATGTTATTCAAACAAGCTTCCCACGCTGATGAGCAAAGTATGTTTTGTATTTTCTAGAGCAGTGTTTTGGGAAGCTCTGTGGAGCATTACCACTGAGAAAATGTGAAAATAAAGTGGAATATCCTGTCCCATATCCTCTAATCTGTCATTGGAGATGTAATATTTTAATTTGCACATCTCATGCTAACCTTAGACACTTCAGATAAAACCTGAGGCAATGATATTTCTACCAAATGTCTGTAAAATGTTTTGCCCAACCTTACTTCTCTGCTAAAATGGTGAATATTTAGACTGCCTTGGTCTTATGTTGTAAAAACAGTGGAACTGGGAGATGAAGTGATCAACCTGATCTCATAAATAGGGAGTGAGAACATCTCCAGCCAGTGCCAAACTCAAACTCAAGAACACAAGGTGAGAGATGTGCAGCTCTAGTGAGATCTGGCATAATAAAATTGTCTGACAGAACAATTTCTGTGGTGAGCTTTTGTTAGGAATTTTATGTTAGTAGGTTCTTGCTATTTAGGGTCTAGTGTTTTAAGTGTTCTTGAAGTCTAGGAATCCATTTTCAAAAGGAGCTCATAACTAATCTCTTAAAAATATATATTCAAAATGTATTTCTGCATTCTCTTTTGGTGAAAAGAAATAAATCTCTTTGAAAAAAAAATTGTCCACTTTGGTGCTCAACATAGCATTTTAATGTCATTTGGTGATAGTTCGTGTGTTCTCTTCTTTGTGAATTTATCACTGTCTTCCTGCAGTCCCCAAAAAAAAGATGTTTTTTTTCTGTTAGACTTTCTGCTGCCACTCTCTTCCTTCTGTAGATTAACTTGGTAAGTTTACACTGCAGCCAATAAATACCATAAGTCACCTTTTTGAAAGAACAGGTGAAATCCATACTGCTGTCCCCTGCCTTCTGTGACAAGGCAGAGAAACAAATAAAGGTCCTGCCACTCCATAACCTCCAAATGATGTTCAGAAATGGTTAGAAGATCAGAATCAACTGACCTCAAAGAGCAGCTTGCTGCACATCTATTCAATAGAAGGAAGCCAGGCCATTCAGTGAGTTACAGGTCAAAAGATCAATTCTCTAGTCAATATGTTTCTGAACATGGCCCCAGCACAATGACTGACAGAAGAGGAGTGATGTACCCAGGGAAGTGCACAGCCTGTGAATCTTACACAGGCCTGAAAGAAAACTTGAACTGATCAGAGCTATAAATTACAGAACAAGTGAAGCACTGCCTCAGTATTGTGCTGAGTTAAAGGTGGTTTGCTGCATAGCAGTAGCTGTATGATAAAGCAACATAATAAGCATTATTGATACAGACTCTAAAATAGAAATTAAAATACATTGAACTGATTTGAATTATGATAGAAGGGACAAGTGGTAATTTGGTAGTTAAAGGTAGTTTGGTGGTTAAAGGTAGTTTGATGCATAACAGTAGCTGTATGATAAAGTAAAATAATAAGTATTATTGATACGGAGTCTAAAAGAGAAATTAAAATACATTGAACTGATTTGAATTATGATAGAAGGGACAAGTGGTAGTTTGGTAGTTAAAGGCAGTTTAGTGCATAACAGCAGCTGTATGGTAAAGCAAAATAATAAGCATTATTGATACAGACTCTAAAAGAGAAATTAAAATACATTAAACTCATTTAAATCATGATAGTTTGAAGGAACAAGTGGCCTCTAGGCAGGAGGTTAACAACAGAGTTTTTTATTAAATAAAATAAGGTTGGTAAAAGTACCTCTTCAAAATTATTACCTTGTAATATTTCTTTTTTCCCTCCATGAAATATATGGGCAGACATACTGCAGTGTTGTGAGCTTAAGTCTTCACTGTAAGTTGCCTATTCCTTTCTTTTTAATGGTAAATTCTATTTGCATTTGTACCTTAGTTCTGATTTTTATTTTAAATGATTTTTAGATTGTACAGATACACAACGAAACTCTTAGAGTTGATTGTCATAGCTGAAAAGTTAAAAAAATATTTTAAAATTTAAACTTAAGGCCAGCTTTCAGTGGGCCAGCATAGAAGATGGAGAGCTCACAGATAGATCTTGTGGGGAAAAACATACATGAAAACAATTCCAATTCCAAGCCAGTTTTCTTTCTGTGATGAATCATTGTGATTCCTGCTCTTTTAGCTCAGAATGACAGTTTTCCTAATAAGCAGGTGAACTGAGAAAAAGGAAAATCTCTCTTCTTTATATATTTTAAGAAGGTCATGATGTTGGGAGATACTATACACAATCATCTGAGTTTTAATGCCTAGAGGGTTGCTACACTCTTGATCTGAGATGTGGCAATTAGTTGATTTTAATTTTCTTTCATCAGTCCTACTACTAAATTTAGGTAGAACTGTTAAATTTCTTTTTGTAGTAATGGCCCAAATATCTTGGAGTTCAGTTGATTCCACTGTCAGGACTTGTCACTGACATGTTACAGAACATTTCTTCCCCTCTTTCCTTTGCTTAACCAGCTTTCCTCCTTCTTTGACCTCTGTTTTGTGGAAAACACTGTTTTGGTCCCAAATACTGTACTTCAAACTTGCTGTCCCAAGATGGGACTTCAGTCTACTTTGTAGGGTAGTGTCCAGCTGGAGTTCATAGTGCTGTGCCCACTATCAACCCATCTGTCTCTTACTAGTGGGTATCTCCTTAATTATTTACAGCCTATTACATAAACCCAGTAATGGGATGACTGGAAAGAAAATGTACAGAGAAAAAAAATCAGTGTATTGTTATCCCTTCAACTATAAATCTCCTGCTCTGTGTACTTCAAGATAGAGAGAATACTCTGAGAATACAAAGCACCAGGTTTATGGCTGTGCAGCTCAGTGCAGTTGTATATCACAGTGTGTAAGAGCTGTAAGGATTTGAGATGTTTATCAGGTGTTTTTAGCACTTCAGATAGAAAGCACTGTTTGGGAATTAAGCATAGAAAGGACAAGAGGACAGCACATAAATAATTGTTTGGGCCTGGGTGGCTATTTGCTTGGCTAAGTTGAGTGCATTAGTGATTGCATGAAATTAAGTGCAAAGACTTTAGAAATCTGTATCCTAATCTATATATATATTAAAAAAAATCTATTAATAACAGACTGTGCTAAGCACTACTGAGGCTAGTGCAGACAGAATGTGTAAAAAGGAAAATTGAACAAAATAAACAAGAGTTAAAATAAGTGTGTATAATGTAATACAGTCAAACCCAGCCTGTGACATTGTTGCATCTTTGTAGTGCATTTTATTCTTTTTTGTTTCAAACCTCTTGTTTATCTTACTCCACGTTTTGGTCTCTTCTTGTTCTTATTTGTTCCTAAAAGAAGCATGCAGATGAAAAAGATTTATGGTGTTGAAATACATAGTGACTTAATTTTATTTCAGTATTCTTTAATACTTGTCTTTTTCCCATCCTATACTCTTAAAAAAAAATAAAATCCACAGCCACTTAAAAATTCCTTAATTTTCCTGCCCCCCACATTCAGAGCAAATTTGGAAGGGCGTGCTGTGTTACATTACCCAAAAAGTGACAACCAGCTCTAAAGAACTATATATCTTTTTAATGATGAAAGGGTCATAATGGGAATTGATGAAATGAAATTAATGTTAATTTAAAATAATGTAGTCCTTCTGATAATGGTTGTGGCAAGGTTGTAACAGTGCACTGTGGGGTTTGTACAAGCTGAAGGGGGATTCATTTTCTTTTGGTGGTTGTGATGCTTTACCTTGAGATGCTGACACTGTGGTGGCATGTTTGTGGAAAAAAATCAGAAATAAAATTTGTAGAAGTGGAGGGGCACAAGTCCATGGGACCTGATGAGATCCACCCACGGGTCCTTAGAGAACTGGCAGATGAAGTTGCCAAACCACTGTCCATCATATTTGAAAGGTCATGGCAGACTGGTGAAGTTCCCACTGACTGGAGAAAGGGGAACATAATTCCCATATTTAAAAAGGGAAAGGAGGACGACCCAGGAAACTACAGGCCAGTCAGTCTCACCTCTGTGCCTGGCAAAGTCATGGAGCAGATCCTCCTAAAAGGGTTGCAAAAACACATGGAGGGTGACACAGAGGTGATTGGAGGCAACCAACATGGCTTCACCAGGGGCAAATCATGCCTGACCAATTTGGTGGCCTTCTATGATGGAGTAACATCATCGGTGGACAAAGGAAGGGCAACTGACATCATCTACCTGGACTTGTGCAAGGCATTTGACACTGTCCCACATGA